>JBBYHO010000005.1:11247954-11259358 GCA_038382025.1 Adansonia gregorii
GGGATGAGACAGTCGAGACAATACAATCTGTGACGAAATCATACGGCTATGCCAGGGCGAGCAGTGCTGCTGCTCGGTAGTCACCCGCTTTGATAAGTAATATGAAAAAAATGGTTTGAAAATTGAGTGTTTAGCGTTAATGTCAAAACTTGCTGAGAATTGTTTAAAAATGTATATTTTAGATATGTAATAGAAAGTAAAGAGAATATTAATTTCAATTTATTAAAATATAAAATATTGCAATATATTAAAATATAAAATTTAAATACTTTTAAGTAATTAATATAAATTATTTATGAAATTTAATTTATTTATAGGTGTAGAGCTGTAAATACAATTAGATGATGTATGTTATAGCTAAATCATAGCCAAATGGTATAACATATAATACAACATAGTTTCTATATATATATATATATATATATATATATATGAAACTAACTGCAATAACTATGAATCACCAACTTATAAATGAAACATCCCCTCTCAACTTATCCAAAGAAAAAAAATTCCCATAGGTTTTTGGTTACTTCTCCAATAATAATAAATTGTTGGTTTAGATATTTGATCATTTTCGTTCTAACCATGCTCTTGATACCCAAAAGCTTCCTTTTCCTTATCCTAACTTGTTGATTTATCGAGAAACATAACTTTTCAAAACAAACACAATTCATTAGGGACTGCTTTGACTGTCAGAAGCAACGGATCGGTAGCCAAAAGCAATCCAGAACCCTAAGAAAACTAAGCTTAAACTTCTAAATAAATTCCGTCTCCTCGCACTAGTGTTTAAACCTAAACAACTGTTTTTTCAATTCGATGGATTGAAATTCAAATAGAACAATATCTAATTATGTAAAAAAAGTCAAAAGTAATTAAATTATATTGCAATTATGTTGAGGTTTAAAAATGTTAACAAACCATAAAATATATCATATCAAATAAAAATGGAGGGGCCATGCTGAAACATTATTCGAAATAACTACCCTTTAGCCAAGTATTTCAAAGGCGGCCAAGCCCTTCCTTCGCGCTGCTTCTTGTAAATTAAGGATGTTCATTATTTCCCAGCATAGCTTCCTTGAGCCATTCGCAGTACTGCTCAACCTCAGCTGGATGTGGTTCAATGGCAAAACTTCTACTCTCATCTGCGTCTTCATCAAGAACTTTCAACAAATCAGCCAACTCCGCTGAGTGTTGGTCCCAAATTTCTGAAAGTATTGCTGAAGGAACCCCATGTGCTGTAGTGTCCACCTCCGGATTCCCACTGGTGATCCCTGTCAGAGATTTGTGTGCGTCAGGCATTAAGGTATCTATCCCTTGTGTTGTTTGAGCCAATGTCTCCAAAACTTGGTTCTGATTTACCAAACTGCTAGTAGAAGATGAATCTGGGATAAAATTTAGCTTCTGATACATAAATGGAGGCATCTTTGGCAATTGTAGAGTTTGATTCATTGATTCGGTTGAATCTAGAGGAACATGTAGCTTTTGAGGCATGTCCTGAGGCAAATTAGGACATTGCTGATTCTGATGTCCCGAACTGAAATGAGCAGTTAAATCTTGAGGCAGACTAGGAAACTGAGAAGTGCCTGGTGGAAAATAAATGTCATATATCGTATATAACAAAATAACTTCATTAACTCAGATATATTTGGCGTTGCCTCTTTTGCCAAAGGCTTTTTCTTAGTATCAGTTTTCATTTCATAAATACATGATACTTTTTATCATCACTAATTAGAAAATATAGGGTGTTACCTCCAATTGAGACATTGAAATATTTATGTCCTAGATGACTCAAGATAGGCTGGTTCTTCTTCGGCATGTAGAAATATCCTGGTTTGCAATGAATGCTTGTAGATGAGTTGGCGACGGAGTTTAAATAGCCGGGGTTAGCTTTAGAAATACGCTGCACTTGTGCTTTATATTTCTGAATGGATTTTTTTTTTTTTTTAAAGAAGAACAAAGGCAGTCAACGATCTTAGATAACTTGGATGATAGCATGCAGCAGGAGAAATATCTTATATACCATTTAACTGAACTATAGTTCTAAGAAAAGTGACACACAAAGAAATAACAACGTAGTAAGTAATTCGTAGGTTATAGAAAAGAACCTGCAGATGGCTAGCAACCTGGCGATGTGTCAAATTAGGCTCATTCATCATCTTTAATATAGATTTTGGACGAGATTCTGGACCCAGTAAAAAAACAAAATATATCATTCCATATATTAATACTTATTACGATAGATAATTAAGGAGGCAGCAATCAATGAAATTTTAGATTGTTTTTAGAGGGGCAAAGCAATGTTAGTTTTTACTCTCATCGCCTAATGCAGTGAGCGCAGCTACAAACTTGTGTTGAAGTTGGTGATTCCAAACGAGACGCCTCGCCCTGGGCTTGGAGAACCTACTTTGCTTGTCCTTTTCTTTCCCAGCTTCCCTTTCTTCAGTGCTTTTGTTCCTTTCGAAAACAGTCGGAGTAGGAGTCAAGTCAGGGTATGATTTAATTCTAATTCCATTTCTTTGGTCATCTTTATCATCATATTCATATGATCTCTTTGCCCTGGATTTTAACGAGGATCCTCCATGTTTTAGTTCCTTTATGGCTGCTAGCATCTGCTCAATGCGGGTTTTCTTCAATCTCTTAGAAATGCAATTGGCCTCAACATTGCCACCATCTATCTCAGTTACTTTCTTGTTCTTCCCATTGGGATCACTCGTCGTCAAATCAATGCCACTACCATTAAAATATCTATTACTTTTGGCAGCGATCGCAGGCCTTCGATACGCATGTTGCCAAAGGTATTTAAGATCATTCAGGGAAATCGGTTTTTCAAGATGTAAACATGCCCCATAGGCGATAGCTTTTTCGGCAACTTTCTGACTTTTTTCAGAGGACATCACTGCATGCATATAATATATATATATATATATATATATATACATAGTAGCCAAAATTAAAGATAATTCACTTGAGTTAATCAAAGAACTCAATATAAAAACTTAGCAATTATAAGTGGATATATAAAATAATTTTGAAGTTGAAACTCACATATGATAGGGATATCTGTCTTAAGCAATGCGCGTAAAAATGAAAGACTGTTCATGTCATCCACGTTAATATCAACCATAACAAGCTTGAATCTGTCCTTTCCTTCCCGAATCATGGAAATCGCAACCGATGCTAGTTCAGTTGTTGTCACTGCAAAATAATATACTATTACACAATTTTAATCAAACAGTATTTGGAATTCAAATCAAGTAAGACTCAAGATAGCTTCTGAGGCTTATTATAAGCCTATCATAGTTGAAAATTTTTTTTAAAACTATTTTCTTGTTTTAATCTTGACAGCTTATCATAATTGCTTTCCTAATAGAATTGGATTAATATCATATAGTAATTGCTTAAGGCTAATTACAAGCTTGGAAACGAGCATACAAACTAAATTATGAAAATATGGAACAAAGTCAGATATGTTTAAACCAAATCATTAGTAACAAAACAAAATCATATACGTAGACTCACAAGCGAAACTAAATAAACAAAGAAAAGAAACATGATAATAAAATATATGAAAATAGGACAGGATGTTGTTAAGATTGTCATCGGTGATCGACACATTACTTTTTTATATGCATTTTAGGGTTCCTATATAGAATTTAATTAGTTTAGACATTAATGAAGCCAAATAATTAGATTTAAACGTAAAATTCGGGATATTAGTTACTTATACATATAAATTAACTTAACATAAAGATAAACAATTGTGACAAACCACTTAATGCAAAAAAAAAAATAGTGACAAAACCTCACTGTGTCATTTAGGATTTCATTATATGGTTTAGGATTTAGATTAGTTTGACATAGAGCTATTAGTGTTGAACCTAACTCAAAAGTTTTTCTCAACTTAAATATGATTCAACTCAATTTAATTCAAAAAGTCAATAATTTGATTTCATCTGATGTTACTAAAGAATTATTTAAATTTGAAAATGATTTAAATTCAAAAGATTCAAATTTAAAATGACTCAGAACCAAATGTTCTAAACATGAACCAAACTTAATTGAATTATATATAATAAAGATTCATTTTTTATGCACTGACGGTAGAGTTTTTAACTTATCAAGAGAGATTAAAAGATTGTGAGATGTTTAGATTATTTATTTATTTATTTTACTAGATCATCGAAGATATATATTACACTTCTAATTCTGCTTGTAGAGTTTAAAAATAAAACTTATTAACAGTTTTATCAAATAATCTCTCATTTTTAGTATTAATTTCATAAAAATAATAAATATAAGATATATCAATTGTCTACTAAGGCTTAATAAATTTAAATTTCTATCATGTATTTATAGACTGTTAAAGATTATTTTTCTTAATTATGTATACCCTTTTAGATACAAGTAGAAAAGATCGAAAAATAAAAGTTTACTTTATTTTGTTAGATTCAATTATACAATTATACAACATAGATAAAAGTTCTTTTTAATTTTTTACAATTATATATCATAAATAAAATGTTGTATGATATAAAACAAAAATTATAGTTTTGTTACGGTTAAAGTCTAATTCATATGAATTGAACTTGTCGAATTGAATAAATAGCTCGACTTTTTTACGAGCACATTAAGATGAGATAAATTTTTTTTAACTCGAAATGCTTCAACTTAAAATGGCCATTCAAATCCTATTTGACTTATCATTTGCCCCCTCTAATTCGACTTACTTTGTCAGCCTGGCTCCATATCAATTAAAAAAAAAAACTTCAGACAAAACCTTCCCATATATGGCTCTTTTCCTAGGTTTTAAATAAACTTAAGGTTAATATTTTAGGGAGAAAAGATATATTTAATTTTAGTGTATTTGTAAAATCCGTTAAACTATAACCAGAAAAGAAAAAAAACGAAATTTCAAAAGAATCAAGTGGTTTCACTAGTTAGACTATGATTACGCCCTATATAAACACTTACCACCATGCAAAGCATATGAAGATTTATAACATTATTTACGTGCAATATTAAAGATTCATATTTCTTTACAAGAACTCAGATTTTTGTTGGCAATTAGTACATATAATAAATTAAGACGGTCATCAATCAAAGTTTGTTTTGTGAAACAGGAAAAATTTTCAAAAGAAAAGTGGTTATATATCAGTGGATTGGTTCATATAATGAAATTACCCTTGAAGTAATATTGTTCTAGCATGGATGCTAAGTGCATGAGAGATGTTGTGTCATGATCCACCACCAGAATCGAAAGGCCACGACCACAGTTGGGGACCTGCTTGCTTCTCATCATCAACTCCTCCATGACTTCCCAAACACCTTATTTCTAATACAAAATCGAAGGAAGATTGAGTCCTTGAGCAAGAAAATATGATGAGATAAAAGGAAGAACTAAGAACACACACGATGGAAAAAAGTAGTGAAGAAGATAGGTATTAGAGCAAAAAGAACGAACCCAAACAAGAAAACCATAAATTAACACTAATTTGCAGTATTATTATATGTATTAAGTTGCAAACATACACTTTGCCCGGGGCTCCCTTGAGCAACACGTGGTTATTGTGGGGCACATCTAGCAGCCAATGGTTGAGCAACACGTAGCCAAATCAGCCCAAGGAGATGGCTGTGACAAAGCCAGGTTGTGATTTTAGCATTTGCTGGTTTTCTTTTAGAGAAGAGAGTCAGAAGTATGTTTCTAGCTGTTGACCGTTTTAATGAGCAGGAGCCTGCAGAAATGGAAAGAAAACTATCTACCATATGCAGAAGGGTTTTTGACGTTACACTGATAGTTAAAAGTTAAGGCTTTAATGTTTTATGGGAAAAACAAATTTGCTAACTTACTTCTACTAAATGTAATTAGGACTTAGGACATTTCATGGCAATACACATAAAACAATGAACCATAGATGTTCATAGTGCATGAGATTAGCACGATCTACAGTTTGTTAGTT
Source organism: Adansonia gregorii (assembly GCA_038382025.1). Classification (NCBI taxonomy): domain Eukaryota; kingdom Viridiplantae; phylum Streptophyta; class Magnoliopsida; order Malvales; family Malvaceae; genus Adansonia; species Adansonia gregorii. The sequence goes on from JBBYHO010000005.1 coordinate 11,253,912, forward strand.
CATTTTCAATGCGTTTTTGTTTACGTGTAGTACAATCATATCAGGCTAAATCTATCTAAAGGCCGAGTTGCTCGTTTACTTGACTAGCTCTATTCGTTTTTGGACGGCAAGGATTTTTTAAATATGGATTAGTCCATTTCAAATTATTATTTATTAATAAAAATATTTTTATAAATTTAATTATAAAATATATAAATATTAATATAAATAATTTTTAATATTTTGTTTAAACATATTCTTAGTTTTTTTTTTTTTTTTTTATAATAGTAGGCACTTGTTTAAGGGATAGCATGCATATTACAGTTATTTGATGGAAACAACACTTTATATATAGGCAAGCTATGGGCTTTTCTTCCATATTGGAAATAGCGATCATCAGAAACCGGGAATATATAGTATTGTTAACGATCAACTTTTATGGGACCAAAGGAATCAAACCATGAGGAGGAAAACTAAACCTTTAAAAGAATTTGGCTTCATTTTTCTCTTTCCGTTCTCGCTTTCACTTTACTAGTCATTGGTTATCTCTGAGACTTAGGACCATTTAACTAGAATTTTTTGTGTTTTTTTGGTTATTCATATCTACAATAAGTATAATAGTAGTGTATATATATGTATACAGACACATATATTTATCGGAGTATTAGATTTAGTTGGTTGATATATGATATTACTCACGGAATATGTTTAGCTAAACATTATTTTGTTATCTATATTTACAATAACTATCATAGTAGTGTTTCTGATGATTTAGTTTAATGAATTGGTTTAGTTGGTTGATACATGATCTTATCAAGAAAGCAAGAATTGTTCTTCAAATTGCTATATAATAGTAACTATGGATGAAATTAATTAATTTTTATATTAGAGATAAATGAATCACAAAAATCTCTAACCAAATCAAAACAACCTACAAATATGCATGTCGGATATGATACTTGATAATAGGAATTATTTACATATTAAATGCGGAGAATAGTTAGTTGTTGGGATAATGCAACAAATTCACTTATATAAGCACTTGTGATGTTAAAACATCTCATTAAAAAGGAAGTTAAAACTCAAAAAACATGATGAGTTTTTCTAAAAGAGTGATATTATTTTCTTTTCTTTGCTTTAGTGTGTTTTTAGTAAATGTGGTTGCTAGAAATATGGTGATTAATAAAAAAAAAGAACGAGGATGAGAAGTTTCTAATTGCCCAAAAGGGAGGTAGCTTTAGTGCTGCAGGTGGTTTTGGTGCCGATGCTGGAGACGATTCTAGTAGAGCAGCTAGTGGTGGTCATGGTAGATTTGGCGGTGAGCATGGTTTTGCTGGCAGTGCCAGCGGAAGGTATGGTAAATGTGGCAAATTTGGTGGTGGTGGCAAAGGAAGTGGAATGGTGGTGGGATTGATAAAGGTGGTAGCATTGGGGGTGGAATCGGAAAAGGTGGTAGACATGGTGTTGGGATTAGTGATGGATTTGGAAAGGGTGACGGGATTGGTGAAGGAGGAGGCTTGGGTGGTGGACATGGAGGTAGCATCAGCAAAAATGGTGGGATTGCTAAGAGGGGAAGAATTGGAAAGGGTGGGGGCGCTGAGGTTGGGAGTGGAAGTGGAAAAGGTAGTGCATTTAGAGGTGGAATAGGTGGTGGAGGTGAAGCTACTGGTGGTGAAGGTGGAGGAGCAAGTGAAGGTGGTGGAATTGGCAAGAGAGGTTGGTTGGGTGGTGAATTTGGAATAGGTGGCAAGATTGGTAAAGATCAAGGCCTTGGCGGTGGACATAAAGGTGGTATCGGCAAAGATAGTGGGATTGGCAAAAGGGGAGGAATTGGAAAAGGTGGTGGCATTGGGATTGGGAGTGGAAAAGGTGTTGGATTTAAAGAAGGAATTGGTGGTGGTGGTGGTGGTGGTGATGAAGATGGAGGAGCAAATGGAGGCAGTGGAATTGGCCACCACTAAAATTATGAGCTTCAATGCAAGAATGAAATACTCTTAATGATCCAAAATAAGGGCATATACCATCGTGTGGACGGTTTTGTTAAAACATTTTGTGTTAGTAAATAAATTAGTAAATAAATCCTTACTATTCTTTTTCTTATCTATATTTAGTTAAAAAGCTTTTATAGTTTAGATTAATATGTCATCTATTAATGACCAATTTCCATTATTGTAATCAAGTTATTTATTTTGTGAATAAAAAGTTGCGAATTTCTCCAAAAATATTGTTCCATTTTTGTCATTGATTTTCATGTGAAAACATTAATATTCCTTCTTTCTTAATTTCTTTCAATGAGTAGGAATGATAATAGGTGGATATCTTATCCAATTTAAGTAAGTTTGACTGCCAAAATCTTGGTTAAAAACTATACAAATTGTAATTAATTTTAATACTTAGAAAGTAACCTTCCGATTTTATATGTATAATGTTAATCAACAGAGAGAAAACTTTGATCAAATTAATAAAAAATTTTCTAATAAATTTCTTAATATCACTCATTAAAGTTATTTTATGTGAATAATACTTTCTTATATAGTGCAGTGAAAATAATAAATAAAGCTATTAATTACAATATTTAATATCAAATTATTACTATAAATATTATATTAAGTAACTTTAAATTTTTATAAAATGATACGAATAAAGGTTTCATAATGTATGCGTTTAGGTTAGAGACAATCATTAAGATAGTTATTAATATATAAAATATACTTTCAGCTCTATGTTGCAATAAACATTGATAAAAATTCTTTCAACTCAACTAGATCTGCTCAAGGGCCGGACTATCTGTCGAAGCTCGAAAATTTGCTCAATATTTGGGAAGGTTTGGAGAAATATATTTGGCCCGAAAAATGAGTTTTGACAAAAAATTAGCCCCGATTAAAAAAATAAGCCGAGCCTTGTGTTCAACTTTTAAAGCCTGAACCTAACCCGGACCAACCCGTTTTACTATTATATTATATATATTTATTTTATATTTTATTTATTATGTAATTTTTATCATATAAATAATATATATAATATTATAGTGTAAACTTTAAAAACTAAGTTAAATTATTTATATTTATAAACTTCATAAAAAAATTATTAAATTAATAAATATTAAATTTTAATAAAATATTTTTTAAAAAATAAATTTTAAAAAATATAATATGGGTGGGCCTAAACGGGCTTGGACTATCTATTTATAAATATGAGCGGGCTTGGACGAAATTCGAAGCCCATATTTCGGGTCAAATTGGGCTTGGACAAATATATTTAATGTTAATACCATACTCAGACCCAACCCAAATCTAACCCAACCCGACTCATGAGCAAGTCTAACCTCAACCTATGACTTTTATTATTAGGATTAGTTTTCTAATTAGTATGAAAATTTCAATGCAATAATAAAGCTACACTCATCAATATTTTATTATTTATCTCTAAAATTAATTTGATCAGTCGATTATTAATGAAAAAAATTCATTTGTAACTATTACTTAATTTATTAATTATATTTTAAATTTTAAATATTGCTTACCGACTATTACTACTATGCGTTCATGCTCAAAGATTTTTTTTTCTCACTACTAGAATTGGTTTAAAAAATAAACAATAAATAAAATTTTTTTACTATTATAAAAGCGGATAATTTTTTAATTTTAAAAATATAAAAATTAAAAAACTAAAGTACCATATTATATTTATTTATTTTTATTATTTTTAATTATATTTTAAAATATTTAGGTAAAAAGAATGACTGAATTCAACTGTGATACTAAACTTAGTCACTTAAAAATTATACATTCCCAGTCTTTGATGGTTACATTTTTAAATTATTATCTAATCTCAAACTTATCACATTTATTATTGGGATTAGTTTTTATAATAATTAGAAAACTTTAATGCTATTATAAAGGAACACCCACTAATGTTTTATTATTTATATCTAAAATTAATTTGATTAATAGATTATTAATGAAAATAAATTCTTTTACAACTATATTTAATTATTAGATTTTAAATTTTAAATACAATGCTTTAATATTACATTATCAAGTTGCATATAGAAATCTTTTTTTTTTTCATTCTTTTCCTTCCAAAAACTGAAAATTTTTATTTCATCTCTTTAAATCCTTTAATATCAATTTTAATTAGATTTATTTTTGGTCTAAAAATACTTACCAAATTTAAGTAATTTCATATTTTTAAGAGAGAATGTTACGAATAAGGCATTTATAATGATTAAGTTATCTGTAACTTGGCAACTATTTCTCAAGTGTAAATTGCTATGTGCTTGGTACTTTTGTTTTTTTATTCGAGTTTCTTTAAGTAATTTTTGAGTACTTTAAATAAGGTTGAAACAAGTGGAGCAAAGCAAATATATAATTCTTTATTTAAAAAGATATAAAATTATTAGGATTTTAAAAATTTGTAATACTTAATCTATCTAACGAGGCCATTTAGTTTATCGGTTTGAATTTTAGATTTTATATTATATTTTTCATTTTCTTTTGAAATAAATAGTAGTTGGGTATTTTAAGTGTGATTGTTAGGACTGAGAATAGGTTTTTCTTTATGATATTATTTACATATAATTTAAATAAATACATTTTAAATGTTAATTTATGTACGTTAACTTTTACTAGAATTTAATTCTATTTTTATTGTTGACGGTTATACTTTAATGTTTTAATGTGTATTTAATGTCCTCACAACCAATTATTACAACTTGTGACTTTATATAAATTGCTCATCATTTTCTTTTCCTTTGGGTTGCTTTACGAGGAATGCTTATCAACTAAGGCTTTGACGATTTTATTTTTTATTTTAAAAGGTATCAAACATTCAAGCTTCGTATTTAAATTTAGTATTTAGACTAAATAGATATTTTATTTTTACTCTTTTGGTATTATGAACTTTTTTTTAATAAAATTATTTATGTTTATGCTTTTTTAAAAAAAAATTATTTTAGAAGTTTCAATTAAAATATGTTATGTAGCTTCAAATTAGAAGACAATTTCAACATTACAAATGGAATGAATTCAAAGAATAGTAAAGTTCTTAATATTTGTTTGACTTTCATGCAGAATTAGGCTATAATTACTCACACAATCAAGCCAACGAATCAAGTTTGAAGCACATATCATTTATAGTAATCATACTATAATTAATTAATCGACATTTAAAGTTATAAGAGATCTAAAAAAAATTATGTGGTTTTAGTAATAAAGTAAAATTGAATACATAGAATAGTTATAGTTTTATTGTTGGTTTTTATATTTCAATTTTCAATTTAAATGCTGTAAAATATTAAATAGCTATAAATATTGCTGCAAATTAAATTTTGTATTTAGTTTAATATGAATACAATACAATAACTTCATACATATATATATATATATATATACACACACACAAATGGAGATTGGGCTCGAACTATACGAAATATATATAATTCTTTTTCAAATAAAAAATATTGGAAT
>JBBYHO010000005.1:11298194-11308355 GCA_038382025.1 Adansonia gregorii
TAAAATGGTGGGAGATTCACAGAATCAAAGGGCTTGGTATTATTGTTGATTCTGAACATGCATCAGGGGAGATGCACGTGACATGATCACAATTTCACAAAGTAGCTTTATAGTTAACGGATTTTTTTATTAACAATTTATTACATCTGTGGAATCCTATACCGGCAAATATATACGACAGTCATCAGATGGCTTATGAAATTTCATTAATCTCTGATTATTAGTAAGGAATCGGACATATTTATTTACGAGTGTCTTCAGCTTTTCCAGATGCTAGCACGGTGTAGAAGTAACTGGCATTTGCTGGATGCTCTCTCACAATCAAGCTAAGCACTTGTGGTCTTGAAATAATATGCCATTGCCATTGCCCTACCACATCGAAATCAAATTTCGCCCGTGGAGATGAAGCATGTAAAGAACGCATATCAATCAGAAACGGTAATCCTGTCTATAGGAACTTGGAAAAGAAGACAAGAGAGAGAGAGAGAGAGAGGAATGCACATGAAGACACAAGGCATGACATCTTATAATGCAAGTTAGTGTTTTGTTTATTAACCATTTTACACTTCATTAAGGAGCAAAATAGTCAAATAAGTTTTATTTTTATGTTTTATGTATCTAAATAACTTAAGTGTATAATGTTAAAATTTTTCAAACCGTTAAACTTGATTTTGATAACAGTTGCACAATGAAAAATTAAAATATGATTTGATACGAAAACAAATAATATGAACGTAATATAAATATATAAACGTATCAAAAGTCTAAATATATAAAACAAATTATTAATATGTCAATTTATATAAATATATAATATTTTAAATATAATTATCATATTGAAAAAGTAATACAAACTTGAGATGAATATACAAATTACTAAATCCATTCTAGAAGAGGAAAAATTAATTGAGTTTCTATAGGTTCTTATTCTTTGATAATGATTGCATTAAAAATGTACCTTAATTCAATCGAAGAAATTTGTGATTACTATCTAACAACCAAAATTGAAGGGTCCAAATGCATGTATGGCATTAGGCAGGCCATATTATGCTCGAACATGTGCTGCATACTTCATTTAGTACACTGCTCTGGATATGCTGATGATAAATGATTCTAACAGAAATTCAAAAAATAATAATAAAAATATATATTAATACAAATTACATATTGAGAAACAAAATCAATTCTCCCCATAAATTCCGAATTTTCAGTCAAAAACTCCTCTGCCAACAAATATTTAGTTTATTTTCTTGTAACCTTTTTGTTAAATGAAAAATTATTAATTTTCAATCACAGATAGATGAAACAAGATTTTATGCATATAAGGAAGTTCATTTGACACCAACGAACGTATGATTTGTTAGTAAAATACTTTTGACTTTTAATTTTAATGATTAAAGATCAATAACCTTATATATATATATATAAAATAACTTTCGATGCACACGACTTAGCCATAAAACTTTTTTTCCTTATTAAAAACTGACCCTCTCCATATTAGTCAAATGAGTTAATCATACCTTGTATTAGGAAAAATATACAATTCGCACCCCATAAAATTATGGTTAACTTATATTGCACTTAACTAGTATAATTGCGACACGTACATGTGAATTTTTTTTATTTTTGTATATTAGATTTTGACACACTCACGACGGTGGAAGAAAAATGAAAAAGAAAATTTAAAAATTATCTAATTATGAAAATAGTGGATAATTTTTTGACGAGTGAATTTTCTTTTAAAAATAAAATATTTAAAAATATTTAAATTTTTAATTAGAATGAATTTTTATCTTTTATCTTATGAATTTATTATAATTTTATTTTACCTTTGTGGGTGAAGAAATCTTTTCAAACAAAAATATTGGACTTCACAATAATAAATGAAAAAAATAAGTAAGTTTTTAGTGAGTAATTGTATTTTCAAAATAAAAAAAATTAGATAAGATGGGTAGTTTTTTTAGTAGGTAGTTCTTTTAATTAAATTACTTAAATACTATTAATTTTATTTTACTATTATAACTCTAATTTAGATTTTACGTATTTTTCTTGACTGAATTAGTGTTATTAAATCGTGATCTCAAATTTAATCAAAAACATTATCAAAAGTATAAATAATTATTAAATATATTTTATAAAAATTTCAAGTGAATATTGCCACGTGATAATCCAATAATTAATTGATTTTGAAAAAAAAAAATTGTCGTTGGGGTGAGAAAAATATATATTTTTAAATTTTTATTAGGAAAGATGTTGATAGCTTTGTGAAGCGAACATGCAACTTGATGAATTTTTCCACAATTTAAGCGTAAAATTTATAATTAACTATTCAAATCTATAAATTAATATATAAATTTTAAATTAAAATTTTTCAAATTGTAATCTTTTCTAATATTAAAATAATTGATTGAATTAATGGTATTGATTAATCAGACACAAACTAAATTAAAAGATTTATTGATATTAAAAAATTAATTAAAAATAAAACATATAATAATTTTTAATTCACTTGTAAAATTAAAAATTTTCGATGAAAGTATATCAAAAACTAACACGTAAATTCCAAACTTTTTAAGTACTAAAGGGGCCTCAAATATTGCCCCTTTTCGGCAATTTAATAATTTTTTTTTCCTTTTTATCTAGGCTGAAAAGTATTGCAAAGGTTTTTTTTTTTTTTTTAACTCTATACTTTGACCATAAAAACAAAGGATTTAAATTGGGATTTGAGACTTTGAATCTCTATAGAATTAAAATAGAATTAAGCTAAACTATGTAATGTGAAGAAAGTGTCCTAATGCGCATTATGTAGGGAAGAAGATTAATGCATTGTTTTGGGGAAAAAAACATGGTCAAAACCAACTAAGTTTTGCATCATATGGTGTTTAAGGCGATAAGTAAGTGTAATTAAAGGTGTTCATTATTCGATTTTAATTGAACTAGTTAATCGAAATAAAATTCAATTTGGTTAATTGATTAATTAAAAAAATTTTGGCTCTGTTACGGATTAAAGAATTTGAAAAAATTCGATTATCAATTAATTTGATTCGGTTAAGAAAAACTAAGTGTATTAACCAAATTACCCAAAATATATATAATATGAATTTTTAGTTTTTATTTGATATTTTAAGTTTTATGTTGTTACTTTTTATATATGTACTTTTTACTTATATTTGACATTTAAATATTAGCTTGATGATTATATCTATTTGAATTATAAAAATTAAAATTTTAAAATGTAAACAATTAAAATTCGGCTAATTCGATTAGCCTATCAAATTAATTTCGGTTTTCATTAATATGATTTTCTTATAATTCGATTCGGTTAACTATTAAAAAAATTAGTTAATTCGGTTAATAATATTTTGGTTGATTAGTTAATCGAACCGACCAATGGAACACCCCAAACTATAATTTCAGGCAAATTTTTTCAGAACCCCAAATTTTTTTGTCAAATTCCAGACAAAATTAAGTGGCTACATGTGTTTTAAAAGAATATTAAGAAAAATATAGTTTAAGAATTCTAAATCCTTGATACGTATAAAAGAGTGTTATGATAAAAAATATATATATATAAAATAATAAAAATTTATAAATTTAAAAAATAACAAAATCCCCTTATTTTCAAAATGTATGATTTAACCTCAAAAATTACAAATTTCTAACTTCTTAATTTGAATTTTCAAACTATGAATTTAACAATAAAAATTTATTTTATTTATTCATTTAATATTATTTCATCTCGTCTCAAACTCGTAGCAATATTAAAGGCAGCCTAAGAAATACTAACTTTTCCGTCGTCGTGTGTTATATTTAAGAAAAGAAAAAAAAAATTAGAAGTTTCTTTCTTTCGGAATAAGTTAATTTACTAAGGAAATCGCAATAAGTTTAATGCCATCTACTTCCACAAGTATTCCTTACAGGTTTCTTTTTTCTTTGCTTTATTTTTTTCCGATACCAATAGAATTATAAATTTTAAATTTTAAATTTTAAATTTTAAATTTATTAAATATTTTTAAAATAAATTATATAATCAAATTAAGTTAAATTTTAAAATTTTTTCCCATTTTTTCCTTTTCTTGAAATCGTTCTCTCTCTCTCTCTCTCTCTCTCTCTCCCCTTTATGTTATCCACATTCTCTTTCAATTCTATTCTTGTTAACTTTTAGTATCCGATAATTATATGAAAATTATATATAAAATAATTAAAATATAATATAAATATATATTTTAAAATTTATATCATATCAATTATAAATTTATTATAATTAATTTTTATGTATAATAAATAAAATATAATTATAATATAATAAAATATACAAATTATTAAATTTAACTTCTTGGCGTTATAATTAACCGGCGATAGATTGACGCTCCTTACGGCTTCATCAAAAGCCAACAGTTTTGGATTAGGTAAAAGGGGCCGCTTTTTTACCCATCACAAGAATAATAATAATAATAATAATAATAAAGACAGCTTTCGGTTTTGTCCCATGCATTTTGGGCCCCCTACAACAAATCTCCAAATTCTGTGATTAGGGTAGATATTCAAGGTCTCAAAGAAACATTTTGCCATTTATCATATTATTGAGATTAATAAGTGCTTACATATGTTTTCTTTTTCCCTTCATTGAAAAAAAAAAAAAAGACGTTACACGTTTCAGTTAACACGACTACTTATTAGTTCAATTAGCAGCAAATACAAAAGGGGAGTTGCTGATAATTTTGGCAACCATGTTTTTATTTTGCTTGTTTTATTTTTTTTATCATAATCATATTTAAAGTATTATTCATTTTATATAAATTTTGATATTAAAAATTTATATTATATCAATTTTAACATATTTATATATTCTTATTGTGTTCATTTTTATCTTATTTTATATCATATTTTCCTCTCTTTTTTTGGTGTTACATCTAAAATTGATAAATTTACCCTGGAACCCTGCTCAAGTTAAGAAATGAAGCTCCGTAGTTCCCATCTTTACAATGCTAAACTGAAAAGTTATCCATGATCTTAAGTTCCAAAAGATGCCAGAAGAACAAATAGAGTTTGACAGAATTACATCTTGGTGACCACGAAGTAAGCACAAAACAGAGTAAAGCAGACACTTCTCACAAGTTTGAAAATGAATGATGTTGAGCATGAGCTATGGTACTGGGACTCTACGAATCAACATATATGGATACGTAACCATATTAATATGTTTAATTTTCTTTTAAAATTTTCACAGATTCATGTTTTTGAAGAATCATCTTTTTATATCAATATCTTGATATGCATTGAACACGATGTCGAACATGAATACTTAAAAAAGAAATAAAGAATCAGAGCAACAAACATGAGTACTTGGCTCAGATCATAGCTGCACCTATTCCTCTAAAAAAAAAATTTCAGGTTCGAATCCCCTTCCCCAATCAAAAGAAAAAAAAGGTCTATGTGAAATCACTTAGTTATAACGAGGAATGATAAAACCAGCAAGAGATAAAATGTCATCTGTAAGTACGTAGGCATATATGATATTAAACTTCTCAAGTATAATCTAAAAGCAAATAAACAGTTGCTGCCCATAAAAAAAATTTGTTTAAAAAAAGCATAAACAAATGAAAGCGAGTTCCAAAAGCTAGCTGCTTTCTAGCTTTAAAATTTACAGCTATCACCATCTGTTTGGAGGTCCAACCAAAAGGTTCTGCTGGGTTTTCTGCAAGGGCAAGAAGCAACTTCAACGCTACACTAGCTTCGAGATTTCTTCTTCCTACAAGTGGAACTTCCATGACCCTTATGAAGATGAGATGTGACCTAGATCAGAGTAACATGTTTACCGGAGTTGATTTTATTCTTGGTTCACGATATTAGAAGCAAAGCAAACACCATCCAGAAAGGTTCACTCTTCAACAACATTAACCAACTCATACTCGATGAGTGACAGATTGTTATCTTCCTTCACAGTGAAACTAGCAGGTTCAGCAACCTCAACACGACCCCACTTGTCCACTGCAAGCCTCATTGATCCTTTAAACATGTCTATTTTTGCATTGCGAAGAGTTACAGTAGTACCCTCTTTCATTAAGTCCACTACAAAATAAAGATTGTGTTAGATTTAATTAACACTGTAATCTTCGAACAAATAAAGCATATATTGTCGCCTTCAATATCCGACAACACGATCTATTGAATAATATCAAATCAAGGAAATTTAGCAATGATTGAGGAAACATACTCAAAACCACTATCCAGTCAAACTCTAATGAAAAATATCAAATCAAGGAAATTTAGCAATGATTGAGGAAACATACTCAAAACCACTATACAGTCAAACGAGCTTAGTTGAGTGATAAAAAATTTCAAAGGGAAATCGCCTTAACCTATCTTATTATGCTTACATGGACTGCATTCATATATCATATTTTGCAAGAATGCAACTCCAGAAGACACTCTGAAGAACCAAACTGACAAGGAGCTATAGATTCTAGTAGCTATACGAGCTACTGTTAGCTCTTCTTCTGTTATATTCCCCAATGACCTGGGGTGTAATCCAGCCAAGTTAGTCTTTTAGGGGTGACTTCCCAGCTTGTAAAACTTTGTAGCAGATTATTATTCTTCCTTTGTATGTTGTGATAAAATTCAATTATCCAGGAATTTTTCCTTCCCAAATCAAATTAATTCAGAAAAGAGGTTTCTGCATTAGTAAGAAAGACAGGAAAACAAAAGATAATTGAATTCAGTTATGAAGATATGCAGCAGAATGAAATTGAACACCTAAAATATAATCTCTTTGAGCTTGAGAAAACAACGCAATAGCATCTGACATCATGGTTGATGACATAAAATATTTGCACTGATAAAAGTAAATCGCATTTTACCACTAAAATTTCAGACATGACCATAAACAGATAAACAGCCTGGAAGCCTTAGCCGATCGACAGCACTCGAAGGGATATTTCACTCTAGCATATACTTATGATTGAAGGGCACGGCCAGCATTTATTTCATTCTTAAGGTTCAAAGGAATAGAAACAGAAGGCCAAGATCAAACATAAAGTAATAGAATAATCATTCAATTCAAAGCCTTCCGCTGTTAGAAATTCATAAAATCGGAAGATGCATAATGTTAAAGTGTACGTTTATATCAGCCAAGATATCTGAACACTCAATTGACCAATTAAGCTAATAGTCTGTCATTGCAAAAGCTAAAATTAACAATTATTTCATTCCAAGACACAATTAGCAACCCAAAAGTAGACCTCCTTTTCAGAAAAACACCACTCTTCACTACCTTTTTTTCATAAGGCAACAAAAAATATAATCAGATCAAATGCAGTTTGCTTCCATAACTAGCAGTTTAACTATATGAAACCCACGTTGCATTACTTGTCTCAAAGAATAAGAGAACTAACTACAAAAGCAACGAGTGACAACAAAATGTCTGAGAGATAATACAATCAAATATAAGACCAACCAAATGCACCAGAGTAAGATGCATGACAAGTGAAACCTCTAGCTATAACAAAAGTAAAACTATTGCCCAATTCAAACCCGCATGACAAGAAGATTGTAAAGAATATACCTTGTTCATTTCTAGCAGTAAAAATAATCATTCCTGTGTCATCTCCTACCAAACACTCAGCAATTCGCATATGACGGACTTGAGGACCATCAGCACGACCCTTCTGCAATACCATCTTGGTGCTGACAACCTTGACAGTAAGAGTGTGACCACTAGTGCCAGGGCGAAGTTGGTCCACCTTGGTGAAAACAGGTTTTCTCAATGGCTTTGATTCCGCCATTTCAATACCTTCAAAAAGAAAACATAGAGAAATAGATCATAAACAAAAATACCAGAAAACCAGCTTTTACAACAAAAAATTGCACCACATAGAATAAGCCTCTTAACCATGGAAGAAGTGGGATAATTAATTCCAAATTTAAGATGTTTTCAAATCTAAACAAATTTAAATGGATTAAAAAAAATTATTTCAAACTCCAATTGATTTTTTAACAAAATTCATGATCCAAACAGTTCGTTGAAAAAAGAAAACAGTTAGATTTAACATCTAGAGGCAATACTTTGATCTATTCACCTTGAAATTCCATCGAAAAAGAAAACGTAGCTCTCATCATAGCCAATAATTTTAGATAGAACAGTAAAATCCCTAACTTTTCCGGAATAATTACATTTTAATAGAAAAACAGACAGATCAGAGAATAACTTGAATCGAATCCAACGAATCAGAGTCCTCTGATTATCGTTTCTGATCATCTAACAGAATGTATCTAAAGATAATAAAATTTTCTAATGAAGTACAAACCGAAATAAAAAAAGAAAATAATTGGAAATTAAAAATTGAAAAGAAAATATATTTAAAGAATAATGTGAGGGTTAAAAGAATTAAGATTTTGAAGTTACCTTTGGAGATCTGGAAAGCGAAATCGAACTCGGGGGTTAGAGAGAGAGTTTAAAGAAAGACGGAGATCTGTTTGACGAAAAACAACGCAGCTAACGTCGGCTGAAGGGTCGGTTTTGGTCGTATATTTGCGATTGGCTTTGCATACCTAATTACATATTACTAACGCTAACGGTGTCGTTTTTGTGTTTTATTCTATTTTATTTTAATTTTTTACTGCTATTAAGGTTGTTTCTAGGACACGTGCTCATGACTCCTTTAGCCAAATAAATTTAATTTGCCTCGATCGAATTTATATAAAATTTTTATAAATTAATTCAGTTTTAAATTATTATTTAAATAGATAAAATTTATTTTTATTTAAATTTAATTATAAAATATTAATTTATTAATATATTTTAAATGATAAAATAATTTTTTAGATTACTCGAGTTTATTTTTATTTAAATTTAAATAAAAAAATAAAAAATTTTAAATCACGATCAAATATGACCTATAAACACCTTTAGTCGGACTACTTCTCAAATCATAGCTCAATCTCAATCAAAATTATCACTAAACATAAATTTTTTTAAGTTAGGATTTAATTTAATCTAATAAGCTAATGTATTCTAATGAGGATTATTATAATATACATTCGTAGTAGAATTTTTTAATTCCATAAATGATGTTAGAAAACTACTACATGCAGATATATGATAGTTTTTTAATATTATTTGTAAAGCTAAAAGACCTTCACTACCAATTTACTTAATAATTTGTCGTTAAAAAATTAGTTTTTATTCAATTTTAATTTAAAATAAGCAACAATAAAATAAAAATAACTGTCAGTGAAATTTTTAAATTTCACAAGTAGCATTAAAAAAATAACATCCCCTAAATATATAAAAAAATAATTAAAAATAAAAATAAGATATATGATAAATTTTTAACTAACTTATAGAATTAAAAAATTTTCACTATCAATATATCAAATATTAACTTAAAATAAAATACATTAATATAAAATTTTTATAATAATTATAATTTTTAACATATAAATCAAAACAAGTAAAATATATTTAATTATTATTCAAACTAAAATCAACTGAATTCAATAACAATCGAAAGAAAGCAAACACTAAAAATTTGAAATTAAATTTTCATTTTCTCAATTCTTTTGGAGTTCTACCATAAATATGTATCTGATAGTTACTGAATTAAAGGCAACATGAGGTTCAGTTAATGACGAAATGTGGGGGAGCAAGAATCGGATTGAAGTGAGATTATAGGCTTTTCCATTAGAAACGGCCTTCAAAGTCTAAAATTCGAAGTGGTATTCTTAATTATATAATTAACTAATAAAAGGGTGAGTAGGGTGCTTTCAAATGGGCTTTCATAGCTCAGTTGGTTAGAGCACCCGTTTAGTAAGCGGGAGGTCTTGAGTTCGACTCTCAATGAAAGCAATATTCGTAACTTTTGTGTTGATTTTGAGTTATTAGTTCCTGCAGCTGTTGAATGGAATATGAAATTGAAAAGGGTGTAATGTAATGCATTTCTTAATTATTAACCATTAGTGAGAGGAAACAAAATCGAAACGTTTTGTAACGTCGTTATTCATGCACTTAGGTAGCCAAATTGTCTGAGAAGTATATGAAATATTGAATTTGAGGAGAAAAGCATGAAAAGCAATAAATTTAAACCTCCTTAGTTTTTCTTCCTATGTTGGGCTGTTTGCATAGTATATCTACTAATTAAGATAAGAATCTTTTTCATCTTA
>JBBYHO010000005.1:11344703-11354899 GCA_038382025.1 Adansonia gregorii
ATATATATATATATATGTATAATGATAGGGAAGTAGTTTAAGGCTCTATTTTACAGATAATGGATTATCTTTAATAAAATTAAAAACAACTGTAATAATAAAATTAGTTATTTTAATAATAAAATTAAAATCAGTAATGATTTATGTTTTAGATATAAATACAGAGATGAATTACATTAAGAAAGAACTAATGGTATTAGATTAAAATATATACAAAATAAATAATTAAAAATATGTTTATATTAAATAATAAAATATGAATATAAATATAAATATTTTTATATTTAAATTTATGTTAAGCAATAATTAAAAATTATTAAAATTATATTTTTATTAAAAATAGATAATAAAAAAATTAATATTATACTATATTAAAAAATAAATATAAAAGAATTAATAATTAAAAAATCATGCAAAAATACATCAAAGTGACACCCTTAAAAACTTAAAATTAAGATCATGCAAAAATACTCTCCTTTCTTAAAGATGAAAAATTTTCAATATAAACCAAAGCAACAATAAAACAAAGTGAGACCCCTTCATATTTCCTGCACTACGAAGCAAGACTAATACGCATCCACGTATTATTCACCTTTTTTTATTTTTATTTAATATTTTTAGGCTCCATTTTTATCTGAATGTAGACTCAAGCGCCGCCCTAATTCAAAGATGCTGTAATCTTGTTTCCCATTGCAGAGTAAGATTGCAAATTTCGATTCCCATCGGCAATTTGGGGTGCATCGACGTTGGCAGCTGCCAATGCCTTGCCGCATCTTTCAGCTTCGGGGCCAATAACGCTAACATCATAGTTTGCACTCATCGCATCCTCACGCAGTTCTGCATATATCATCCCGAATGATTTCACGGCATATCGATATACATCCTCGCAGGTTTTCAAAGCTTGCAGGGCCGCAGGCGATGTCGGGTTCTTGATCATTTCGGCGATGGCATTCAGTGTAGTTTCGGCAGTCGACGCCGCCGATTTCATGAAAGCCTTGATGAGTTGGTTCACGTCTTTGGCCTTTGCAAGTTTAGGATCCGAAAGGAGTTTCAAGCAGAAATCTGGGTTCACGATTGAGTTGCCGCTGCATATTTTGGCTACCAATTCTGGAGAAGCTGCTACCATGGATGAGGGTGATGGAGAAAGGACGTGTACAGACAAGAAGATTGTTAAAACTACAAGGAAATTACTTTGAGGAGCCATTTAAAGTCTTGCTTGAAAGGGTTGTTCGATTCGATGTTGCTAGGCTTAATTTTATTTGCCGGATGAATGCGTCGCTAATGTTGCTCGTAGTTATTTCCTTTTATATAGGTTGGAGCAAGTCTATTTTTAGAAAGGGTGGAATTGCCATGCACGATCACCGCAAATCCTCCGTTTATTAATGCTTACTAACTACTGTTACTAAAAATACGATGAAATTAGTGTCACAAATTAATTATAAATTAATTTAATTAAAAAATACGTAAAAATCTAATTAAAATAATACCACTAAGAATACTAAAGCATTGGACACCCACAAAAGTGGATGATTAAAAAATAAATTTTTTATAAAAAATGAATAATTTTTAAGAAAAAATGAGTGGTTGAGCAGTTTTTAAGAAAAAGTGATTTTTTTAAATTTTTATTAATTATTTAATATTTTTATTAAAAATTAAAAATATCTTTGCATTTATATTCATTAGCATAAATTTTATTTAATATTTTGATAAAATAATAATTTTATTAAGTGAATTGGTATCACTAAACTCATTACACCAATCAACTCAATCGGCTACTTTATACTAATAAAGATATTTAAAATTATTTTATTAAAATTATAAAAAGATAATAATATCTTTGCATATGTATTCATCAGCATAAATTTTATTTAATATTTTAGTAAAATAATAAATTTACCAACTAAATTAATATCACTTAATTCATGGCATCAACTCAGTCAACTATTTTATAATAGTAAAGATTTATATATTTTTATATTTTAAAAAATACCCACTTAAATTTAAATTAATTTTTTTCTTTTAAAACAATTTTTTCACATATTTTTTATCCATCCAAGTTAAAAAAAGCTATCAGCTCATTCCACTTTTTTTTTTTAATCTATGTTGTTTTACATATTGATCAGATAACATCTTTTACAAGTACTTTTTTCCCCAAATAGGATCATTTTCACCCAGAATGGGCATCACCAATTTTAGTATACATAATATAAATTATCATATTGGTGAAGGAAAAAAATAAACAACATACATGTCTCATCTTCCATAAGATAATATCTATTCTTTCAGAAATAAATTTATTGCTATGGTAAAAATAATGGAGTACTAAATTAAACTAAATATATGGTTGTTGCACCAAAAATTCGGTGATAATATTTTATATTCACGGGGACTGATGAGTACTCCCAAGTCACGGCGGTGGGTACAAATGCGAGGCCCGTCAGCAACAAATAAGGTAACCAAATTCAACATTCCGCCCTTCAATTTTAACCTTAAGGGTCCTCCGTGGGTGGACCAATCCGTGAGCTTAGCTCTACTGAACCGGACCTCAAAAAAGTCATTTTTTTTAAATTTAAATATGATTTGATTTTTATTATAATTTTTTTGTTTTAATGTATTTTAAGATATATTTTAGAAATTAATAATTTAAGTTAAAATGAGTAAATATTAAAAAAAAACGACGTTGTTTCGAGGCAACTGTAATTGGTGAAACGGCACTACCTACAAGCAATTTAAAATCCCCGTCAGAAGCCTCTAGGCCGCGAGAGCTCCAAGCGGAAGAAGCCGAGACTTATAAAGAAGGTGAGAGATAGGGAGAGGGAGCTAGGGCAAAACTTCAAAGCGCCGAGACCAAGAAGTAGCAAAGCAAAGATGATAATCCCAGTTCGTTGCTTTACCTGCGGAAAGGTAATTATTTTCTTGATTTTTTTTATTCTCTCCCTTTAAAAGTTGATTTAGGGTTTTTTTTTTTTTGGCTCTTTTAACTTGCAAATTTGATTTGGCTATTTGCAGGTCATTGGCAATAAATGGGACACTTATCTTGATCTTCTTCAGGCCGACTATACTGAAGGGTTTGTAACAACAACGGCCCTTCTATTTAATTTAATAGTTTTGAAGAAATTGAGTTATTTGTTGTGAATGGATAATCTCTCGTGCAAATCGGCCCAAACTTGTTTTCTTGGCGATATGATTTGTTCTTGGAATTATTTATTTGGTTTTTGCTTCTTGTTGTTGTTGTTGTTATCTGGGTTTAAATTTGTTATTGTGATTGCTTGATCGATAATTTTAGTAGGACTTTAAGGAAAGCTTAATTTTGGGTTCTTGAGGTGTTTAGGATCACTTTGCATCTGCTTAAACCAAAATAGGCAAACATCCTCCATTTTCCCTCTAGATTTGTTTCCTCAAACTTTCAGCTGTGTAAGATGTGATACATGTCATCAATTGATATGTTCGTTCTATTGAATGGAAACCGATTGTATGTCCATTGCGTGGTAACATTTTTGGTAAAACAGTTGAAAATGCTTCTGCTTCTTCGCTTTTTCAAATCAGTCTAGGGAAAATAGCAAAAAATAGTAAGTGCTCTCATTTCTATTACAGTGCTACTGCTCTTACTCAAAATTTCATACGCTAGGGAGTAGCCTTTAAGCTAAACCAAAAGCCTTTCTCCTAAAGTTTGTTTCAACTGCTAACCTTTGCTTTTATTTGTTTCTCACATTGTGCCTGGTTCTGTTGACCAATAAAGATGGAACTAACATGGGGTTCTTAAGTCACATCTAACTTGAAGTTGATTTGCAGCTTGAAAGCATGGGAAGTCTGGTTAGATATGATAAATATGTGACCACGTTTTTGTTGCATAACTGTTGTCTAAATACTAGACTTTCAGTTTTTTGGGTTTTATTTTCCTTTTTCCTTTTTTCTTTCCTTGGTTGATTTGGATGTCTTATTGTGTGATCCCAAATACCCAAAATTAGGAGCTTTGTGAAGAAAGAGTGTGGGTATAAAAGTTAGTTCTAATATTCCTTGGAAAATCAACTCTGGGAAAACTCTAGCAAGGATATTATAGGGAACCGGATGAATTAAGTGGTACCAGGGAAACTTGGTTGCTTGATTGTTTGAGAGAAGGTGAAAGATCTGGAGCTGGAAAGTTGTATTGGTAAAGCAAGAAATGTTAGCTAGATGCAAATTAGATACTAATTGCTTTACATTTTATTGATTTTAGCTAATCATTGGCAACCTTTTGAAATCTTATGTCATTCATTCCACTATCATGTGGATAAGTTGTTCATGCCCATCGACTTCTTTTGAACTAGTGCCATATGCTGAAGCTGAATTGAACATCAGTAAATGGCAAGCACTCATTATTAAAAATTTGAGGCGTAAAGGTAAATATTGTAACTTAAAGGGTTATGAAAATTTTTCCCTCCCAAAGTTACTACTGATGGAGTTTTCCAGTTTGTAGAACATGTTTTAAATGCTTCCCATACCCTCCAAGTGTAAAATTATCAATGTTGGCTAGTGTTATAGATCCGTGCAAATTTGCAAGTGTCGGTGCATCCATATGGACGCCAGGAAATATATCTAAGTGACCAAGCATGTATTTGATGATATTATGTTGTAAGTTGATGTGGAATCATTATCAAATTTATGTATTATTGCTGATCTGTGAATTATAGTCTTTGTTATTGGTAGTCAGCCGAGCTTCAACACTCAGAATAGTATGCCAGTCTTGCAGAGAATAAATTGTGCTTTGTTTGACATGCAGAGATGCTCTTGATGCTTTGGGCCTAGTTCGTTATTGCTGTAGGAGAATGCTTATGACTCATGTTGACCTCATCGAGAAGCTTCTGAACTACAACAGTAATCTCTCTCTGTCCCCCTTTCCTGCCCTCAATATGTTTCGACTTTCTCTATTCCTCATGTTTTTGTACATTTTAGAGCTGTATTTGTTTGGTATCACCTTCAACCAACTCTGCAATTTTTTTTTTGGTGTTGCAGCATTGGAGAAGTCAGAGACCAGTTAAGGAAACATGTAGAACTTCCCCTTGCATGTTTCGTTGCAGTTGTGTGAGTGCCGGTGTGTGATTCTCAGTTTTGTATAATGTGGAGCATGGTCTGAATCCAGAGAAATGAAAGGACTTAAAATAGTAGCAGTCTACTTGTTTTCTTTAGTTCTATATGATGGATCCGTCTGTATATGAACCTACCTGGTATTTGAAATACTTAAAAAGTGATTGGAACACTGTGCTGAGATAATCATTTTGTGAAATACTATGATTAAATTTATGTGTTACGAATTTGATGCTTTTGTTATAATCCTGAAGGTTACCTTACGAACTCCCGAGTCTTGATCTTGATCTGAGCAAAGCCCAAATCACCCACAACATCTTCCATTTTTTCCTCCTTTTCTATTATCTCGTCTTTTTTCTTCAATTTTCCCTATTAAGCTTTAGAGATGCTTTTGTTATTATCGAAAAGACAAGCTTGATAACAAACCAGTTCCTTCTTCTAAAGCATGTCCTATTTGTTCCGTTGGCAATCCTCCAATTAGACACTGCAGCAAGAAAACATTAGACATTTCATCGTGCGTAATCAATACTTTTAATGTTAGACGAGCAATAATGTTTATATGTCTATTATGAATGTGTGCCTTTGTGATCAATAAACTTTCTGGATCTTATTAATCAAAGAGAGACGGACTTTGCATTATAGTATATGGTTAGCTTAGCAGCATTCGCGAATCCTCAAGAGTTCTTATGGTGCATTTTTTCCAACCTTCAACTCTCTTGTCTAAATTTGCCTCTGAATTGAAAGCACGTCCTTCATTTTCAGCGTGTAAAAAAGAATTAGGCGGTGCCATATGAAGTGCAAGAGTTTATTTTCTATTTTTACCCCAATTCAAACGCCACGATTTACTTTGTTAATAATAGCTACATAGAATATATTTACTTGTTAATAATAGATAGACAGAGAGACTATCTGGTAAGGGTTGAAGTTCCTTCCCTTAAAACCTGTGTTGTTGAATATGATTAACATTTTTTTATTAATTAATTGTTATATATCAAATTAAAAGATTTGCTAAATTAGATCTTATTTTAAACTCGAAGATTATTTTAATTGATTTATAAATCACTTTTAAAAAAATAATATATTTGATTTGATTTGTAACATTGCAATTCTTTTTTCCAACTTAAAAAACTACAATCCTCTCTATAAAAAATAAAAATAAAAATTGGAACTTATATGGAGACAAAGATCAGTCAATTAAAGGTAACTAACATAATATTCAAAAAAATTTTAGATTAATTTTTGCTGTACAAATATGAATATGACCGCAAATATGCTAACACATTGACTCGACTTGCCATTTGAAGTTTAATATTAAACGAAGTTGAAAAATACGAACTCTTTAAGCAGCACAACAAACAAAGATGACTTCATATATATATATATATATATATATGGAATCCAAACTCACGGATAATACTTCGTTGAATGGAAAAAATAAAACAAAAGATGGACATTAGACTGAGACTGAATTGCTGTGATCATGACAATAAACAAAGGTCAATACAGTCTGCCCATGAAACCACCCCCCCCCCCCGCCACCCCCAAAATAAAATTAAAGAAAAAAAATTAAATCGGACACCACCAACCATATATCAAATAGATATGCGAATTTTGACAATAGTTCGTTCAATCCATTTGAACCAGAATTCTATCCAATCTGAATTATTATAAGAAGCTAAAAATTCTAATCTGTCAAACCTAAATCCGAATTATCCAAATTCATATTAAATTCTTAAAAATAGATAGTTTTTGTTCTATTATAAAGAGTTAGAAAAATACTTATGTATATACATGCATATATTCATATATATATATATATATACATACTAATATATATTATACATTATACATTAGACAAAAATATTATAAATGTTGGTATGTCAATGTGTTAGGAATTATACCTTTACGTACTATCAAATTTTTATAAATTTGATTTCATACTTTTTATTTAGAATTTAGAAATATTAAACATAACTAATTAATTTAATCTCAATATTAATTTATTATTATATTTTTATTTTGGTATTCTATTTAATTACACTTGATAATTAAAATCTTAAGTAAAATTCTTAAATATAATTTAATTCTTAATAACAAATCATTTCTAAACTTTTTAATTGATTCACTTTATAGAACTCTTAATACTAAAAGTTGCTTGCCAAGGTTTGAATCTTTGAACAAGTATAAAATTTTACATATTTTACAAATATGTAAACGGATTCAGGTACAAGAAATGCCCATTTTAGAATTTTTTTTAATATTTTAATAAAATTATAATAAAATATGTCTTAATTAATTAAACTGTTTAAATTTTATCTTTTTTAAAAATTCATAAATTAAACTTTAAATAATTTGAACTCGAATAAGCTAAACTCAAATAACTTAAAAGTCAAATCTTAATTCTCCGAATTTAAAATAATTAGAATCTAAGATGATATTATCACGGTAATTCGAACATTAAATGACTTAAACTTGAAGTTGATTCAAAATTTTTTAAAACCCGAATTAATTAGATCCAATCTAACAAAATCTAACTTATATGATTGAAAGGTCTAATACCAAATACAACAATTTAGGTAACTATCAAAGCAAAGACTTAAAATTATACCTTCCATACTATTCCATCCCAATCCCATGCTTTTCACGGGGTTTGCAATTGCAGTGCATGTAAGAGATAAACAAACAAACAGACGCTTATGACTGGTCAGTGTAGTGCTTGCGTAAGCTCAAGTCTCATTTTCAAATCCTGATTAATATTTAATATTTTTATTTTTATGGCTCCGGGGAAATCAGGGAATTTCTTTGGCAAATCAATACTGCCAGTCTAGCCAAAGAAGGCAACTTGCAAAACCAAGTCAAACAGATAGAAATTAAAGAGAGCAGCAGCTCAGCTGTGCAGTGCTGACCGAAAAGGATTTGATTATTAATTTTAAAGGTCCAATAATTCCATCGTTTTTCATGTGTCCCAACATTCACTACTCTACCTTCGATTCTTCATTCTTGACTGGGAGTTGCTGACTCCGTTTCAGCCGCCTGAAACCAAATACAAAATGATTTGTTCTGCCTTATTTTTTCATTTCTCTACGTGATGTTGCATTCCCAGATTTAGCATCAAATTATAAAACACAAAGTAACCAAATATATCTCTTTCATTACGGATATTAAAATTTAAATTTTAAATATATTAAATATCACTTTTTAAAAATAAGTAATCGAATCAAACTGTGAATTAAAAAATTATTCCCATTACGGTATACTACTCCTTAGTCCAAACAAAAAAATATGAGATTTGATGATTCAGGTTGGTTTAAGGTTCCAACTTGAATTTGCCAAACAAAATAGAATATATATATATATATATATATATATGCCGTGAACTTGGACCAACGGGGGCTTAAAATATTAATTTATATATTTTAAAAAAATTATAAATTTATAATATAAATCGTTACATGTTAAAATATTGTTGAATAGCCTACTAAAACCTGTAATACACTTTGAATACCTTGATGTATAGGAAAAAAACTATTGCCAATGGCAATTTTTTTTTCTTTTTGATACTTAAAAGGCTGCTAAAGATTGATTGTCGTAACTAAAATTAAGAATTTAACATTTTATTAATAGATCATATAATTATTAATAACATAAAATTATAAGATAACTTGTTAATTTATACAATATGTTATTAATAAAAATTAAATTAAATAACTTATATTGATTTAATTTGACTTTTTTTTATAAAAAAATATTATAATTTAAAAAATTTATAAATAATAAGATTTGAATTTTGAATTTATAAATAATCTTGCGATTGCTTGAATCTTTGGTTTGACTATTACGTTACTTGCATTAATTAACTCGCGTGTTTTTATTTTGGTCCTGCGTCTTTGTCTTCATGTCCGTCTTTGGTTTGGTCACGAAGAACCTTAATCTATGGGGAATTAGGTAAAAGCTTATCTCTACTACATAATCAACAAACAATTGCTACCAACTAACAAGTCACAACTCAAAAGTAGTAGATATAATAATATATATTCGTAAAAACATATCCTACATCCTAATTGACTTTTTTTTTCTTTTAATAATTTGAGCAATTAATTCGACATAACAATTCAAAAAATAAAAATAAAATTTTTTATTTATTCCGAATTTGAAGTACTATTTGTATCAACTAGACTCCCATTAAATGATTTGAGAATTTATCCATAAAGATTTACGGGTTGAGTTGAGCTACGATTAAAAAAATTTTTAATTTTTTATTCAAATTTAAATTCAATCTAATCTATTTAAATTATTCATAATTATTATTCATTATTAATAAAAAATAATTTTATAATTATATTTAAATAAATAATATTTTTTTAATTATCAAATATTAATTAAAATTAACCCGATAAAAAATTTATCTACTGTCCAGTCCTACAGATAGATCTAATCCCAGGGCACCAGGAAGTAAATACAGATATACGATGAACAAGAAAGAGATAGAGCACCAGCGAAATGCCACGTTCAAATCGTGACAAGTGACCAACAACTCCAAGCTCGCTTCAATGCCAAATCAAAGTTCACATGCATGGTTGTTAAGTTACAACTAAAGAAGGCGACGGACACACTGCGGGGGCTTTGAGAATTTTTTTTTTTTTTCCTTTTGCCTTAACAAGTTGATTGTGTAATATTTTATTTTATATATATATCTTATAATTTTTAATATGATATAATTATATAATAAAAAATTAAAATATATTATAAAATATAATATAAAAAATTATATAAATATATTATACATATACAAATATTTTAAATTTTATATAATATAAATTATTAATTATTAAATTAATATAAATAAATATATAATATTTTAAATACAAATATATTATATAAAAATATTAACGTATAATATAAATACATAGATTTTCATGAATATGTATTGATGATAACATTGTCAAATCACAGCCGCTCAACTTGGAATTTTGTGGAAAAATGACAAAAGAGTTATATGCTTACATAAATAAGTATCTATCACAAATTTTTATTTTATTTTTTTTGGAAGGTTGAGTGTTTTGAAAATTTAATCAATTTTATCATATGTATATTATTTAAATATATAAAAAGTTCTGCCCCAAAATTTTTTT
>JBBYHO010000005.1:11362871-11376007 GCA_038382025.1 Adansonia gregorii
TTTTTAAAATTAATTACATAAATCGAGTTAAAATTTAAATTAAAAAATCTATTTAATTGATAACATCGGTGATTTTTGGATTATATTAAGGTAAGGGACTTCTTGTGGATATAACTTGCCCCCTAAATAAGCCATGAGCCACCAACTCCTAGCCTAAACCGTTTCAAGCTGGTTCAGCCAAAGGTAACAATCTTTTTCAGAGCTTTTTCTCTATAATCTTATGGAGGATTTCCACACTGTTCCCATTAAGTGGAAGCCATGGAGTCGTGTCACTGCCTATGTGGTTATCTGTGTTTGAAGTGGGCAAAGTGTAGCTCATGGGCTTGAACCTACGATACAGTGGTGAACACCCCTTTTTTATTTGTATCTTTCAACTTTTCCCTCAATAGATTTTATGCAAAACGACAGCGATTTCCCTCTCAGAAATGCACCCAATCATAGCGACTACACCATCCACTCATGCTTTAATTTTATATGCTTTTTTGCTTTAGTACTAACCAACAACTAACCTTGACTTTTCTTTTTCTTTTCAAGTCTCACCTTTGCCAGCATGTTCTTTTTTCATTTCTCTCGACTGATCATGTAATAATTGATGCTAACTTTACCTTACAAACCTTCTAAGTGTAGAAATTTCAATTTCAATTTCAATTTTAACATGACGTTACAATATGATTTTGATCTTTTTTATTGTTGATATTTATTGTATTTGATTATAAAATAGTTCGGTATGAATCAGACTGATTGACCAATGACTCTAGTTTTGCAGATAAGACTTTTTCAGTTTATTATCATTTGATTCATTTTAGGATAATATTACTCTTTGAATTTGGTCTTGGGGGTTATCATCGTTATCATCACCCACTTGGTATGGATTATGGGGAACCTGTTGAAAACTTATAGCCATTTTGAATTAGTTTCAATCCAAAATCAAAATCTGGGTCCCCCGGATCTTCGCTGCCCAATGAAAAGTTAACAGCCCTCTTCATAAACTGGGTTCCAAAATTGCCACACCAATCATGCTGGTCTTCTCGTGACTATATTGCTTTGAGACTCTTTATTTTTTAAAAGTATTTTGTGTTTGACTTACATGTCGATATAAAAAAAAGATACAATCTTTTAAATACATAAAAAATAATTTCAGATATTCATGTCGGAAATATTTTTGTGTCTGAAATTCACACCAATGCTCCAATAACATAGACAACAGGAGCTAAGTTTGTCTGAAATTTTGTTTTTGGAGAGGAAGGGATGATTGATAATGCAGTAGGTCCAACTGCAACAGTTTACGCACTGGCAAGGAGTACAAGTATTTAAGAACTTCAATCAATGAATTTTTAACAGGTTCTACATGGAGAAAATTCAGTCTTGGAACTCTGATTTTGTTTAATCTTGTTTGGAGTAGATATCTTATAACTTACAGATCTTGTAACTTAGATGCCTATTAGGCTGCCTTTATTTAGTAGAAATGTGACTTTCTGAAAACTATTTTTGCATTTTTCAGTGTTTTTTTGGCAAAAAATTGATTGGTTAACGAAAAATGACTTACCGGTTAACAAAAATGCCCTATTTTCCAAAAATTGGCTTACTGAGAAGATTTTCTGGAAAAGAGCCGTCTATGGATATCACTTTTAACTTTCATTTTAGGTCTTCTCAGTTGGATTTTCCTTGTAGGCCGGACGTTTTCTTTGCAAATGAACCCATTGTATCTCAGCAAACTAAAACTATGCAATACTGCTTTGCTGCAAATTTGTTTTCATCTGTTTTTATTGCTTCTCATAACGTCAAAGTAATTGCGATTTTGATTTGTTGCAAACTGAAAAATTGGGCCTTTAATTGCAGAATCAGAAATAATCAGGTCTGGGAAGGATTTAGTGCTACCATAGCTTTTGACTAAATACTCCAAAACTCTGTCGTGAATAAGAGAGACTCGCTTTAGGTGCAGGGTTTTCTTATGCCTGACATTATGGGACTGGTGGTCTCAGGGTGTTCAAGACATTTTTAATTATAAGTATAAAAATATAATCTTTTAAAGATTCTTCAAATACATGAAAATATTAAAAAAATTGAACACATCTATATTGAATGCAGACCCATATCTAACACTTACATCCAAGTTCAAGGAACATAAGGAACTTAGCAGCCACACGTTAAATAATGAATGTTCAATTTTGTTTGTTGACGAAGAAGCATCCTGTTGTCTATGCACTTCCGAAAGTTTTCTAAATCTGGACCTTGATAATAGCATGGTTTTTCCATGTAGGTTGTTAAACTGAATCGTTAAGTGTTATGCGTCTGCATGATTGCCAAATCAATAATAAAATGATCTGAGGGCTATAAATAGATATAAATTTTCATACTAAATAGTATTTGTACATTACACAATGTTATGTCACTTAGCTATTCTTTTCTGATGTGGAAGAACTGACGTAGGCATTCGGATGACAAATCAGCATTCTGAAGATAATTCTATTCATTCTGCTCCGGGTATCATTTGCTCTCAAAGTGCATGAATAATTTTGAAGCTTTTCCCTCGTAAAAATGGTGAGTGCAGCATTCGGATGACACATATCATCTTGCGTAAAAGGAACTGTGGGTGATGGTGGCGATCGAATCGGTATCGGTTGCATCGAGGGGATAACAGCATTTGTTCTCACTTGTTGTGTCATTGAATTCCATAGTCTTTTCATCCACGAAAGGAGGATTAGTTGGTGCAGGAAGGTCTTCATCTTTCTTTCTTAGCATCAGTAGCACCTTCGACATTGATGGCCTTAGTGACGGACTCTCTTGGGTGCAAAGAAGTCCGATATGCATTACTCTGAAAACCTCATTCCTAACGTTGCTCCCATGGCTGTTCTGATGTAACATCAGATTTGGGTCATAAATCTCCTCCACGGTCCCGAATTGAAAGTGTTTCCACGCCTGCTCCATCCATGAAACCACACATACAAAAGAAAAAATCTATTAGAAACCGTTTTTCTCTCAAGAATTCAGCTTTAGGTAAGTCTTAAGTGGTGCTTCAAGTAGGAAAAAAAAGTGCAGATTTACGTAAGAGACTGTCTGAAGCTCTATGTTACTCGGACTTAGGTTTTAAGCGTCTGATATGGGTCACGTATTTAGAGGGTCCAGATATGCGTCAGAAAGTACTTCAAAGAAAAAAAAAAAGTGTTCGAGCAACATAGGTCTGAAGCTTATTACAACTGTAACTAGGCTGTCGGAATATTCTGTGGCTTTGCTCCTGTTGTTTTGCTTCCCAGTAACGATCTCCAATAAAAGCACTCCAAAACTGTAGACATCCACCTTCTCAGTTAACTGGCCATGGGCTAGGTACTCCGGAGCCATATATCCGCTGTTAATTTCCAAAATAAACATGATTACTTATTCAAACATATTTGAAAAACAAAATTTTTATTCTTCTAAGGGTCATGATCTTGAATTTGGAATTTTGTGTTCTGAGCCAATCTGTGAAGCTTTTGAATGCTAAAAACAACAAATCATGCCTGGAAAGCACTGACTGGAAAAGAATGCGACGCTTACAGGGTTCCAGCAATGGCAGTGCTGATGTGACTCTGATCTTCCTGGAAAGACCTTGCCAACCCGAAGTCGGCAATCTTAGCGCGGAGCTTTGAATCCAACAAGATATTGCTAGCTTTTATATCTCTGTGAATTATTTTCGTCTTGGAGTTCTCGTGAAGATAGACCAAACCTTCTACAGTCCCAATGATAATTTCATATCTCTTTTCCCAATCAAGTACTTTACCTCTGCTGGGATCTGTCATGTTTTCGGAAGGGAAAAATGCTGTCAGCGAACATATCAGCTTCAGTAAAGTTGGTTCTCTTTTTTTTTTTTTCATTTTAAAATAAAATCTCTAACTATATTTCAGTATCATTTTAAGCCTGGCATCAGTATATGGTGTTTACCGAAGATGAAACGATCCAGGCTCTTGTTTGGGAGGAACTCATAGACGAGAAGACTTTCCGGTCCGGAACAACTACATCCCAACAACCTGACCAGGTTTTTATGCTCCACGCTGCTTATAATGTTGACTTCATTGTAGAAATCTGCTGCTCGGTGTCGATTGTTGAAGAATAGCCTCTTCACAGCAATCTCTCTTCCATCAGGTAGAACTCCCTACAGACCAATAACAAATTCTCAGACCACAACACATTCATTGAATGCCGAGGAAGAGCAGTGGACCTCGGAAGAATAAGTATTAACTACCTTATAAACTGTCCCAAATCCGCCTTGCCCAAGCTTGTTTGCATCGTTGAAAGATCTCGTAGCCCTTTCAAGTATAGAGTACTTGAAATTTAAGTTACTATCATGGAGGAGTTTAACTAACTTTTCTGCATCATTTGAACCTGGAATGCAGAGAACACATTTTAGCCGAATCACGAAACCATGTAATTGAATAATTCATATAAGATTTGCTGACCTATGTTACCGGTGCTCGGAGATAAGTGTCTACTATGGGCATGTGTCAAACTTTTCAAGTTTTTCCATATAGTTAAGAGGATCATACCCCCCACGTACTCGAATATGTGTTAGATATGATTACTTTAATAAAGATGAAGAGTCCAGTAACATAATGGCAAGATAACTACAACATTTTTCACGGAAATTTAATAGGGAAATTTGTAAATAAACTTTTTACCTCGTCTTTTCTTTTGTATGTATCTGTGCTTCCAGATATAGACACCGATAGCCACCGCAATTGCTAAAATAACCAAGGAACTGACAATAGAAACTACTATGATTATAATGGTTCCTGTAAATTCGCGAATGCAAGATCACAATCAGCTTAAAAACTATCAAGGTAGAAAGTTTCTTACCCGTGAACTTATGAACTCTGTCACAACACAGCGAAATATACGAAGAAACCACGGTAATGGATTAATTAACATTTTAACGTGTGTATAATTACCTCTTGAAATTCCATTTCGTGGTTCTTTGTTGAGGAAATCCGTGTCGGAGTACCTCATGAAGCAGCCAGTGTTGAGTGACCGTCCCTCTGACCAAGGCAAGCACCCGAGCATGGATGCAGATGCATTCTCTAAACATGATTTACAAGAACTATCGTTCAATGTCCTCCAGCAATTAACCAAAACATAAGCCGACTCATTTGTTCCCGAAACTGCAACCTGGGCCTTAGCATAGCCTTCATTTTCTAGTGCAGAAGCAACTGCATGTGTCACAGCCTGCCTTGCCGATTCTTGAAAATTCGACCCTTTCCGGTGTGTGTTCCCGCACACTGCCCTGTCATCCGGTCCAGTGTACTCCTCAAAGAAGCTATAGTTCTCGGATCTCATGAAGCACCCATCAAGGAAAATGCGGCCCCCATTGTGCGGATAGCACTGAGGAAGAATCGTACGTGCCTCGGCATAGCACAATACACAGTCGAGCAAAGATAGATCCCCATAACACTGAGCAAGACCATAGTTAATATCAAGGCCTGCACCTGTAACTGCAGTCCCGAAACCAGAATTACGCATCTGTTCACTGATTTTCTCCATTGTACCAACAAAATTCGGAACAAAGATGGTTGCGTTGTGTTCCAATTGGTTGCCACATGTAATATTCACTGTTTGGGCTCTTGGATCTCCTCCTACTCGTTCAAGCAACGCCAGAAATCCGACAAGAACCAAGAAAATACATTGAAAACCAACTGGGTGAACTGTTTTATCCATTTTCTTCAAGGTTGGCTTCGATTTTAGTGTGGCCAATTCATCTCCAACCTCTATTACAACTTAGAAGGCTCAAGAAACTGGTTAAGTTCCATCAACAGTGAATTCATCAATGAACCTGGAAAGAAAATGGAATTGATTAGGCGAATTCCATCTACTTGAAATACCAAAATAAAAACAGATAACACAAGTAGAATGATAAAAATCAACTTATTCCAAGAGTTGCAGATAGTTTTATGCAACAAAATAAATGTGAACAACTAGAGAAATTATCATTTCTTTTAAAAGAAACTACCAAGAGGATGTAAACTAGATATTTGAAAGCGATGGGCGTTGAAATTTTGGCACCGTCTTTAAACGCTGTGCACGCTTTCTAAGTTTCCTAAGTCAAAAAAGCAAAGTCCTGAATTGGCACCAAACCTTTGCCAGTTGCTAGTAGTTGCACCACCGACCGGAGGGTTTTCATGGTTTCATATTATTCCAGATTTAAAAAAAAAAAAATTACCCGACGTATATTTAAATAACAATATTCAGTATGAATTTTTAAATATATAAAAATTTTTTAAAAAAATTTGAATATACCTATTTGGTATCCTATACTTACCTAAATCCGCATCCAAATAACATAGACAACCTTATAAATGGTTGCGACACCAATTTTACCTTATTTTACTGCTACAATGAATTCTATACTTACATATACGTTTAGCAGTTGATACTTGACATTACTATCATCGTTACCTACACCTTTATAACAGCACAAAAAAAAAAGGACAATTGGTGTAAATTTAATTGTTCCTTGGCATTTTTGTCAAAGAAATCGACCATGAAGGTCCAACAAGACAACGACAATGGCCCACCTGGAAAACTGGATTAAGTAATAACTACTTAAAGAAATATAGCTAGAGCGAAAAATGAATCATCAATATTATAATCAACCATGCATCATCATAATAAATATAAATAAATTTTACCGGACCTGTCAAGTAACTTTGTACCAATACGAATTACTTTATATTATTTTTTAAGCAAAAACCTCTTGATTCTACCAACCTAGCAAAGGGTGGCATCCTTTGTTTCTTTGATAGATTTTATATGTTTGCAAAGCCGCGTTTTTACGTTGTAGAAGTAATGTCGGTATGAGGATTCATGAATACAACCAACCAACATTATTAATCGAAGGAGACCATAGGACCCCGCTATAGCGCCAAATGGGCCCACCCATGCTTACAATATGACACGTTGCAGTAAGAACGGTTGGAATATCTAATACGAGAAAATAATAATTTAATATGTTTAATCAAATTTCTTAGAAGCTTTTTTAATATATGAAAAATTATTATTCATATTAGACTATTTGTCTAATAGTAAGTTTAGAATATTTGAAAACAATGAAGAGAGGCCAATCATTAGTTTGCTACATAAAAGCTGTAAGAGAAGATTGTTCTCTTCTTACAGGCTTTCATTAAGCCTAAAAAGCATTAATTAACCAAAAAAAAAAAAGGGAAAAAGCTTTGATTTTATGGAAAATTCTGGGTTGTTCAAACTGAAAGATTTTGGGACAAGCTTAATGAATTGAGCTCATTTTCTTTCAAGGGTCTTTAAGAAGAAGGGACTTTGTAACGCTTTCCACCTTTCAATCCTAACAAAAACATAATAAAATAGTCTGTCACTGTTCTACTTTTTCAAGTTTTTATTTTTTTTCCCACCAAATTATGTCCACAATTCTAAATATCTTTCCAAGAAACCAAAAATCCAAGCATGCTAATAATAAACAAATTCAGTTCATAGGAAACTAAAAGAGAAACAAAGTCCAGGAAACGCCAAAAGAGAGAGAGAGGATCTGACCGTAGTTTATCATATGCCATGAGCAGCTGACAAGTTGAGTTGCAGAAAAGAGAAGCAACAATTCAATCGATTACTCTTTGTTGGATCGTAAAATGAAAGATGTTGCTTTAGTTTAAGCTTTAAAATACAAAGCAAGCATCTGCTTCCTTAAACGTCTGTTAATTGGCGGTGGGAACTGGGACGCAAAGAGAAATTACAAAAATAATTAAATGGTTTTTTTTTTTTTTAAAAGAAACAAGACAAAAGCAAAGGAACAGCGGGGAAAAAAAACGCGGTGAGAGAGAGAGAGAGAGAGAGTTGAATATTCTTCGCTTAACCAATACTAGCAGTGCCAAATTACATTTTGTTGGTCCGACGGTTGTCGCCTACTTGTGCGCTTTACTATTTTTATGTTTTAATTCGCTAAACCTTCTACACTTCCACGCTTCCACCCTTTTATTTGTCATTGTTATTTTATATCAACTCAACATGTATGTATTTTGGTAAAGTTATATATTAATATTGATATATTTTAAAATATTATTTTAATTTTTTTTAATATTTTGCTCATTTCTAAATTCTCTAATAAAATTATTATGTATATGTGAATATATTTTAATTATCCTCGTCCATATACATATAAAATATTAATTTTTAAAATTATAAATATTTAATATTTAACATTTAAAACTTATATAAATAAATTAATATAAAACATAATTAATTACAATTAATCAAGTTTAATAACTTAATATATTGAATAATTTTATTTATGCATTAATTCAGAGAACATGAAAATAACATTTTAAAGAGTCAAATGAGCTTTAAAAAAAAAAAGATCAAAATTTTATGAATCGATAAAGACTCGTGGAGATCAGTACAGCTGGTAGAGACTCTATACAAAACTAGAAATGGTAAAATGCTTGTACATACTAGAAATGGTGAAATGATTTTTTTTCGGATATATCGAGTTTAAATTTTTTCGGGTTCTGATTACTTTTGTTGAGATTGCTTCTGTTTTGGACTGCTTCGTGGAAAGATAGTATTTTCCCGAACTTTTAAAAGAAATACAAATTAATTATTTTTTAAATTTTAGAAAATTTTGTTATAGCAATAACTTCTAACATTTCTGAAAGTCATACCTTTTTATACATAGGAGAACAAAATTACCGAAGGTTTTATGCCAGAAAGGTGAGGATCGTGAAAATTCGATGTTGACTTTAGAACTCTAAAATGATCGGATCTTAATAGTGTCTTGATCACTCTTTGAATAAAATATTAAGCGTAGTTAAGTTCTTATCTGATGCAGCAATGAATCGGCTATTAGCTGTCTGCCCGGATTCTTGGTTTAACGTATTGCGCCTTGACAAATTAATTAACACAGGTTTTAAGCACGATGCACGTAGTTCCCGTAATTTTAAACACAATACAGAATTATAATGCCAATATAATGCATTTAATAAACATGGAAATAATGTCATAAACATAACACCAGATATTCAAATGAACAAGAAAGTCTTGTTTTGTTGAAAGTGGAAAGATCTAATTAACAAAAACTTAAAAGACTGTCAAACAGCCATTGAAGGACTCTCAAGGCTTCTACCGTCATTCCTTTTGAACTAAAAACTGTTAAGAGAGCATGGTGTAATCTTTAAAAGTTAAAACCTAGCCATTAAGCTAGAAATTAATAATGAGTACATTTTAGTATATACAGAAATCTCATTGATTACAGATAAAATGAACTGCTCTAATCGATGTTAGAAACATTAAACGTGCAAAATTTTGAGGTTATCTATCGAAACCATCTTGTATTTTATGATATCTACATCACTTTATGCCTCCAAAATAGTGCAGAAAGTGATTTGAACTGGTTCATACTGTTCTGTCATCTCTCAGATTTGTACAGTGCTACCTAAAATACAGAATTCAGCAAGCTACAGAGAAGCTCCAAGTCACGATCGCCCGAACCCAGCGAGTCCATCTTTTTGAATCCAGTTCGAAACATTTGACAGTAAAGGCAGTTCATCTAGGCTCAACTTACTTTGTGTGGTACTACTCCTTGAAGACTGGATGTAAGACTCGGACTGAGAATTACAAGTTGCTGATGTAATGGTTCGGCTGACTTCCGAGCTACTAGTACTCAAGAAAGGAGGCTGTGTCGGACGAGGGATTTCAAGAGTATCATCAGTAAGCATTTGCACAATTGTCGACATTGATGGTCGCATTTCTGATGCAGCTTGTACGCAGAGTAGGCCAATTTGAAGCAATCTAGACGCCTTTTCTCGAAAATTATCCTCTATAACAGGATCAACAACTTCCCAGAGATTATCTGATTCATAATGATTCCAAACCTGTCAATTTAGAACCAAGAAAGAAAAAATCTTTGATGAGTTTAAGACCTCAAAATTAAACAAAAAGTATCACCAAAGCATTACTTATTTGACAGACTGAGCGAAATGAATTACCATGTGTAGGATACAGATTGAATCAACAGAAAAGCACTTATTCCTTTTCCCACATGTAATTTCGATAACTAAAACACCGAAACTATAAACATCAGCCTTCTGAGTCAACTGGCCACGAACAACATATTCCGGAGCCATGTAACCTCTAGAGATGCAAAGTAATTGAACTCGCAGTTAGTAGTATATAATAACTAAACAATTTTGTTAGTTTAACATGATCAATCTTCCAACAATGAAAGGGAATCCCTATGATTTTCCAACGAGCATCAATACGTTGAAAAGTTCCGAAGATGAATGTTAAGTCGTATATGAACGGGGAGATCTGCAACACCTTTAAATCTGAGATAAAATGTATCAGAGAAAACAAGATTGCCGCATATTGAATGCGGTTGATAAGAGCTTTTTAAGCCAAGAGCTAATACGTGTGACTTAGTCTGAAGCACACAAACATCAAGGTAAATCTAAGTTCATAATTTCTGGAACTTACAATGTGCCGGCAATGGCGGTGCTGATGTGAGACTTATCTTCTGGAAAAAGTCTAACAAGCCCAAAATCAGAAATTTTTGGTGTGAGGTCTTCATCAAGCAAAATATTGCTAGGTTTAATGTCTCTATGTATGATCCTCAACTTCGATTCCTCGTGCAGATAGGCCAAACCTTCAGCTATGCCTAATACGATCTTGTATCGCTGCTTCCATCTTAGTGGCTCAACATCTTCTTTAACTGTAATCAAAATTTGTCGAGCTCATAAGTGAAAAAAGAAAAATTAGAAATTATTAAAGTAAATTGTTGTAACTAAATAAGGGTAGTTCGTAGATAATAACCGAAGAGGTAATCATGAAGGCTCTGGTTTGGCACGTATTCGTAAACAAGAAGGCTTTCAGGGCCTGTAATGCTGCATCCCAACAGCTGTACAAGATTTTTGTGATACATGCCACTGATTAAATTGACTTCATTGAAGAAATGATCCACCCATTGCCTTGTATTGAAGAAGAGCCTCTTTATTGCAACTACCTTCCCATTAGGTAAAGTTCCCTATTTGACAGAACAGTGTAACCGGTTAGTTACTTGCATGAAGAAGTGATCATCTGCAACAAGCTTTGTTGAGCTCGGACTCTTCATTAGATGTCTGACACTTATTCAAATATGAGTAAGAGGATATTACCTTTCAAGGATCATCCGAATATATGAAAGAAGAAACATAGAAAACTTGAACATATTTATATGTCAGATGCATACTAGTATCTGACAATTATACCTGAGTTCGAGTAACAAAGGCTAAGAGAACTAAAAGTCAAAAAACAACATACTCTATACACAGAACCAGATCCTCCTTGTCCCAGCTTATTGGAGTCGCTAAAGTAATTCGTAGCCTTTTCAAGAGATTCATATGAGAAATTCAACTTGGACTTGTTCAGAATGGGTGATAAAGCTCCTAGTTGCTTACTCTCTATGCCAAAGAAAAACAAATTTCATTTTCCATAATTTAGAAAAAGAAAACATTCAAAAATCTTTAACAGCAAGGATCGATACCTTTCCTTTTCTTCACAAGCTTCTTCACAAAGAAAATAGCTGTCGCAATGATCAGTGTTAGAGCCACAGTGGATAATGTCGTAGCTAGGATAATTGCTAACTTTCTGCCTCCTGACAACCATTGTAACACAACATTGTGTCAATAAAATGTGTATCGAGAAATTAAGAATCATTCGTGTTCCTGTTTTTTTTTTTTTTCCGTATTTAAAGTGTTTAAAGTATTAACCCACCTCGATTCCCAACAACTGAAAGAACGGTTGAATTGTCATAAAACTTATGCGTTGAATACCGCAAGTAACAACCAGAATTCAACGCCCGCCCTTCTTCTTTAGGAGGACATGAACTAATCCTTAAAACCGCATTGGCCAAGCAACCTCGACAAGCACTCGCATCCACCAATTCCCAACACTGAGCCAATCCATAAACCGACAGATTCCCTTTACCCAAAGAACCCACAAAGAACCCATCCTTGTTTGGAGCTTCCACGCTCAAATTGCTTACCAGCTGCATCACATTAGCTCGAAAAGCTGTCTGGTTATTACTGGAAGCAACATCCTTTGTACCACAAACAGTTCGGTCCCCTTCACTTAAACTTTCGTTGTAGAAGTTATAATCATCGTACCTTAAATAACAACCATCGTAGAAAAGCCTGCCTCCACGTGTGCCTAACTGGAACGGGAAACATCTCAGGATCTGGGACTTGCATTGAGCAAAGCAGACGTTACAGTCGCTTTGATCAAGATCTTTCATGCACTCGCCGAAACCGTATACTTTGGTGTCGCCGCTTCCATTGACGACGGCGGCGTACCTCTGCTGAACGATGAGTGGGGTAACGGCGTCCATTACTGCTAAGAAGTTCGCCAAGAAGGTCTGGCGCACTGTCACTGAAGCGGTCCTGTTGGTGCATACCAGAGCTGCCTCCGTAGCTCTTGGATCAGAGAGAGAAAACTTCGCAAACAAAGAGAAGAACAAAAGGAACAAAAGCAGTTTCATTTGGTGATAATCTGAAATCGGAAGATAACCCCCCCAAAAAAAATCAATGTTTTTTTTTTCGGGTGGCGAGCGGGGCTCTGTTCTAGAAGCAATTGAGATTAAAAGTGAAAGTGGGATTGAGAGGAAGACAAATTAACGAAGAAACCTTGAGATACAACTTCAATGGCTTCGTGTGGGAACAGAAAAACGCTTGACGCGTCCTCATGGAAAACTGAAATGAAGACGACAAAACTAGGAAAGTATAGGCACCGCCACTTTTCCTAGATTCAGACTTTCAGTTAAGAAACACTGAAACAGGTTAAATGTTAGCTGGTGAGTCATCGGACAAGTAAAGTTGTCGTGATGCTAGTGCCGTTTGACATTTGAGATTTCTTTCTTTTTGTCTTGTCGGTTATCCATGTTATTTTCCCTCGATAACGACACGCCAAATAAATAAAAATAAGTAAAATATATATATATATATATATTGTTTTAAAAATTTTAATTACTAGATGATTTACAATTTACATAGGTAGAAAAATCTTTTAAGTAAGTAAACTAGTTCCTAGGGAAAAAAAAAGGGGATCAAAATTGGATGGATATCAATATTATTGTTATGCTATTTGGTATATAATAATCTAATAATCTATATTATATT
>JBBYHO010000005.1:11438077-11452111 GCA_038382025.1 Adansonia gregorii
GTTCGATATTTCCGTTTAATTGTTTTCAACTATAGTCTCTCTTTTGGGTTTTCTGAGAGAGAGAGAGAGAGAGAGAGCAGAGGAAAGAGGGGGCCAGAGATCGAGAGAGGTTTTCTTTTTTTTGGGAAGCTGAGCAATCTGGGTTTTTCAGCACTGAGCTAAAAGATTTCACTTTGTTGGGTTTCTTTTACTTTGTTAAAAAAGAGTATTTTTCCCCCTGAAAAAAAATGTGGTGGATGATGAATGAAGGAGGAGGGCATTCTTGTTCCAAAAAATCTGATGACATCTGTGGAGATGTTTGCGGCCAGGTACTTTTACTATTTTGATCTTCTTTTTTGTTTATATATTATTATTTTTATATTTCGATTTTCAGGTGTGAAATCTTTCGTGGGAATGTGAGGGAAGTCAATGGAGTTAAAAAAATATTGATCTTAGATTAATTTTTTTTTTTGTAGGTATTGCCTGTTAATCTCATTGTTTTTGTGGGTTTGGATTAAACTTTAAACTAAATGTCTGCTTTTGATTTGGGCATTGAGAG
Organism: Adansonia gregorii; assembly: GCA_038382025.1. Lineage (NCBI taxonomy): Eukaryota > Viridiplantae > Streptophyta > Magnoliopsida > Malvales > Malvaceae > Adansonia > Adansonia gregorii. The sequence goes on from JBBYHO010000005.1 coordinate 11,438,616, forward strand.
TTTGCCTGTTGATTTGTTATCGATCTGAAATTGTTCAGATTTATGAACTATTTTATTACTCTTTTGTTTCCTTTAGATTATGAAGAATTTAATACAATTAAGCTATCATTAACCAAAACCTTCAAAATGGATACCAAAGATTTTTTTTTTTTAAATAGCAAAACCAAGTAATAAATAATTTGTGACTTAGTTAGCAAAACTTTTGGCTTGCTTTTAACACCTGGAAGAAACTGGCTGGAAAGGTGTCGGATTGATACTTTTGAAAGGAAGCTAGTATTTTCTAAACAATCTTTTTTTTTTTTTTTTTTTTTTACTTTCTAGATTCAATCATACTTTTCTAAGAATCTAAAAGGGCAATAAGCATTCGAATATTGGCTGCATGTATTCCATTACTTTTCTAAATTCCCCCCCTCCATTCTACATTATGATGCTTATTGGGGTTCGGATGCTTACATTCCCTGCTAAGATTTATAATAATCTTTGATGCGTATGGAGTGTGCCTTGTTTGAATTGTTACTTTACTTCAATTTCATTAATGTTAATATAGTATTTTTCTCTATGTTACAGGAATCGAGCCGGCTGAGCATGTCGCGAATCCGATGTATACTGCGTGGCATTGATTTGAAAACTTATATTTTTCTGTTTGTACTGGTTCCAACATGCGTATTTGGTATATATGTTCATGGCCAGAAGATTTCGTACTTTCTGCGGCCGCTATGGGAATCGCCACCCAAACCTTTCCGTGATATCCCTCATTATTATCATGAGAATGTGTCGATGGAGTCTCTCTGCAGACTTCATGGTTGGGGAATTCGTGAATTTCCTAGACGGGTTTATGATGCAGTGTTGTTTAGTAATGAGGTTGATATTCTTACTGTACGGTGGCAAGAGTTGTACCCCTACATCACGCAGTTTGTTCTTATCGAGTCTAATTCAACGTTTACCGGAATTCCGAAGCCTATGGTTTTTGCTAGCAATCGAGATCGATTCAAATTTGTTGAGCCCCGCTTGACTTATGGGACAATCGGAGGAAGGTTTAAAAAAGGAGAAAACCCATTTGTCGAGGAGGCTTTGCAGCGAGTGGCATTAGACCAGCTTCTCAAAATAGCAGGAATTTCTGACGATGACTTATTGATAATGTCGGATGTTGACGAGATACCAAGCAGACATACTATCAACCTCCTTAGGTGGTGTGATGACATACCCCAAGTTCTTCATCTTCGACTGAAGAATTACCTTTATTCTTTCGAGTTTCTTGTGGATAATAACAGCTGGAGGGCATCGGTCCATAGGTATCAAACAGGAAAAACAAGGTATGCACATTATCGACAGACAGATGAGATCTTGGCGGATGCAGGGTGGCACTGCAGTTTTTGCTTCCGCCACATCAGTGAGTTCATATTTAAGATGAAAGCTTACAGCCATAACGATAGAGTGAGGTTTTCTCACTATTTGAACCCGAAGAGAATTCAGAGAGTGATTTGCAAGGGTACTGATCTATTTGACATGCTTCCAGAGGAGTACACATTCAAGGAAATAATCGGGAAAATGGGACCGATCCCTCATTCCTTCTCGGCTGTTCATCTTCCATCATATCTTCTGGAGAACGCGGATAAATATAAATTTCTTTTGCCTGGAAATTGTCTGAGAGAAAGCGGATGATTTCTTCGAATAACTTCAGATGTTTGTATCTGTAAAAGGCTAGTCAGAGGTGCTACTGGTGTGATGACTCCCAACGAAATGGTTCAACTGAACAACTAACGACTGCGGTGCCTCACTGAGCAGCCTTATCTTTTATCCAGCTAAAAGTTTTTTTTTCCAGTTCCTTGGAGGATGATTGAAAAGTTGGATAAATGCTAGGGAATTCTAGGTTTGTATATAACTTTTTTCTCGATTCGAGTTTCACTTGGTGGAGGATTATTTTCATTCACTGAGGCGAGGATCTTCCTGTATCAGAGATAGCTTTTAGCTGTTGCAGGGGTGCGTTGTGTATTCCTTAGATTTCTCTAATACGTTAGCTTTAACATTCCTGTGAGATTTCCCTATGTTGGGAAGTTTTGTTTTGAGACAATTTATTCATTACATGTTTTATTGAATTCCTTAATTTGTTCACCTTGATTGGTCTTTTCCTTTTTTTTTTTTTTTTTTCTGTTGATGAGAATTTGCTTATTTCATTAGGTTGTTACCAGGTGCTTTTTGTGACAAATTCTTCTAAAAATATAATAGCAAGTTAAAAAGATTCTTAAAGACCTAGGAAATTCAATTCCCAGTTCATCATAAAGTAAAATATGTGTATATATTGGCCGCTCCGTCAGAGAGTGGGAGCTTGGTTTGAAAGAAACTTGTTTGTTTATTGACTTGAGAATCTTAAACACGATATGAATATGAGAATATTTCAACATCTACGAATACGAATTATTAACGTAGCAAATTTAAATAAATATAAATTATTTTAAATCTGATTATGATATGATAAAATACATAAATTGTTGAGACTCAAAATCAATAAAGGGGTCCAAGAGGATAATGGTTACTGGTCAGCATTTCCTGCTCTAAATTCAGAACTTGCTGAATAATGGAATAAGATGCTGTAAGAGGATCAAGAACACCTTCATTCAACCGTAAGTGGAAATAATACTTTGTTAGCAAAATTCATGTTCAAAATACAGAGTGGATATAATCAAAGCAGCCAAAAAATTGGAACTAGAAAATGGGTCAGTTTCCAGGCAATTCCTATACAATAAACTAAAAGCTGCAGGCCAAAAGGTCGGGGGAATAAATTCCTTGAAGTGAACACAAATATGAAGGCAAGCATGGGATGATTGATTTTCCTGAGAGACAGAAGATATTTTATTGTAAGTTTTTTATTATGTGTGGTAGTCCACAACATTTGTTTAATACAAGTATGACAATGGTATGTTTTTCCAGGTAAGTATTCTAGTTTACCGGAAGAATAGTAAAAGACTCAATCATCCAACAATCATGTAGGCTGAATTAAGGTTAAAATCTCACTTGAGGAGTAGCCCCGCAAGGTATAGTCTTCACTATCGATTTGGTGTACATGTCAAATACGATTATATGTCTGATATAAATATATTCAAAATTTATTATTTTTCGTTTACTTAAAAGATCTTTGAAAAATTATTTAGTACCTATATCTAAATATACACTAAACATGAGTTTTTTATACATTGGTCCATCAAGAAGTAAAAGAATCATATAGCAACATAGACAAATCCAAAGAATGGTTCATTTAGCTACGTGGTCAGCCTCAAACGCCCCTGGTTTTCCAGTGTTTGCAGCTCATTTCCATGTCATTCCTAGCTTTGTTCCAAATCAAATATCGTAATGGATGCCAAGTTGATCTTGGTCATATTAATCATATTCGTGCCTGCCATGGCAATTTCTGCAACTTAATATTGCTTTTATAAAATCTTTTTCTCTTGATACTGTCAGTGAACTCTCGTCAAAACTTCCCTTGTTCCAATTTTTTTTCTTTTCTAATTTGAAAGGCTTCAAACTTTCGTAATGAGGGTTAATCTGTCAGAGCTTAGTGAGTTTCAAAATCGCAAATTGATACGTTCAAAGCAGTATAAGAGCATGTATGAAATTACCTTGGTACTTTCAGGTCTGAAGAATCTGGAATTTTTAATCCATTTAGAACTTTGCTTGTGAGAACAGACCCTTGATAACCAGTGAAAAACATATTCTGGTTTCTGTTTTTATGGCCCTTTATGAATAAGCTTGTCAAATTATTTTTCCAGTCAATATAGGAATCAATCCAGTACGTTTTATATTTATTTCATTGCTCATTGCACTACTGAATTTGGCCAGTGATAGAATCCAACATTGGTGAAATATGGGCTTGAGGTGCTATCTTATCCAAAAAAACGAAAATACTATATATATAGCATAGATTCTCAAATAAATATAGAAAGCTCAACATGGCTATCTACATTGCTCCAACTTTTCATTTTTTTTATGTATTTATGTTCGATATCTATATTTGGCACATATTTAACTTGAATATGTAGATACCCTCAAAAAACCCTCAGAATACACAAAAAAAACTTCAATAAAATCGTGTTGAACATATATCCATAATTGGACCTCAAGCCCGAGTCTGATAACAAAGTCGGCTGTGATTCCAGCAGAGCTATTTCATGCGCCAGAAATGGATATCAGGCTCATCTCTCGGGGGTCCCAACCAGGCCTAATTGCTTCATGGAATCTCCTAGACTCTGCATACACCAAATGATGTTTCCTTGGGAACCATGCTATGCATCAGGATGTCTGGCATGCGCAAAATTTGCACCAAAATGCCTGTCTTCCCCAAAGTAGTGCGCCAACATTGCATTGTTAGCCTAGAGAAATATGGACGCTTCAATGGTGACTAAGTATCAATGTGGGTCCAGTGGCCGCAACTTTCTTCAAGTACCCCGAACCATGATTGCAAGCTCTGAATTTGAAAGTTTTAACAGGACAGAACGAGTTGCAGCAACCATGAGGTTTTGAATCAATGAGATATGAGAACAGTAATTGGGGTGGTGGTGGTCACTACCCAAGGCCACAATTGATGGCTACAATCTGCGGGGCCATGGCTGCAAGAGTATTTGATTGGATGTAAAGTATTTAAATAACGATGGCAACACGACACTATAGTTACTATCTAGCGGTTCAGTCTTCTCGTCGCTAATATTTACGGTTGATATTTTTCGTAATGAACTATGGCAATATTCATTATATTTGCAAACATAATAAAAGTGATGCAACTAAAAATGTCTGTCAACTTCAATTTAGTGATATCATGTGAGATCATTGACACTTTACAAGCTCCATATTAAGTGTGCGGGCGACAAGTCTTGCTTTGTACCCTTCTACAGATGGGAAAGCATAACTAATCACACCAAACCAATAAGTTTTAATCTTAATATAGTTGGGATCGATTATAAGAATCAAGATAAACATTTACATCGATTACATGAATCATCTTACTCCAATCATTCTTATCCAAAAGCATTGTCTCTTTGAGTTCTAATAATTTCATATCAGTATTTATCACTTCCAACCATGTGTTTCTTTTGTCCCCTCTTTAACCTTTTATCTTATGCTACGTTGATTTGCTTTATCCTTTGCATCCTTAATCTGCATCCTATGCGATCAAAGTAGTGTAAATGATTTTCTTTTACTTCTTTATAAGAGCTACCTTAACTTGAACGTGGATATCGTCATTTCTAACGCCATCCACCCTAATTTTACCATTCATCTATTTTAATTAACGTGAACTAGAGTAACTTTTTAACAAACAAAAAAAATGAACCAAGAGTATCAAAGCTTTAAGGTTGAAATTTCTTGGTAGCCTTCCCCATTGCAATTCTAACCTTCCTCTCTTTCCTCCCATCTCAATGCTTTTGATATGCTAGATTAGACATTTTGATCAATAGCAAGTTCATTTGTGGGAAAGGTCCGAAATCCGTAATAGAGTCTGAACATAACGATCGAAATAAGTCATTGATAGAAGGAAGAGATAAGGACCTATGGATAATAGAGTCCAATCATAATGACCAAATTGTTGAAACTAGCATTTTAGAAGATGATTAGCCAAAATAACCGTAAAAGGAATGTATTGTCAAGTATTCAATATGGTTCCACAAATTTTAGTTTTCTTTAAATAATGGATTCTTTTTCTAATTGTACTTATTTTAAACTCGAATTAACGTAAATCTAAAACTTACAAAATAATCAATCCAATTTAATCGAAATCATCTAAAAAAATTTATTGGAAGATTTGAACAAAAGATGCTTTCTCCATAAATAAATAAGGCTGGAAATTGGCAGTTTGCAACAAAACAAAACAATGATCCATTTTGAAGATCACTCAAATTAAGCTTTTAATAAGAATATTCAAACTCAAAATGGCTTCAATCCGATCAAAAATAATATTTTATTGATACAAACTTATTTTTTAAAATTATATTTTAAGTTATTAATATAAAAGATTTTCACATTTTAAATGCATTTTATGAGCAAATCAAACAAGAGTTGGGCAAATCCATATAATTATAAACGAAGTTTGATCCGATTCAATTCAAACCAATAAATACTTTTTACTTCTCTACAAAAAAAAAAAAAAAAGCAAAAACATTTATCCAAATTCCAAAGATAAAAGACACTAATTAATTTTTATCTTGAATATAGATTGTGTGTTCTCTTTTAACTATTTAAAATCATTATTTTTCTCTATCATTTCCCAAATAATAATTTCAGTCCTTGACAGGAAGACCAGAGACAAAGAACAGCCTTGCAAAATGTAGGCCATGGAGAAGAGTTTTGGAAAAAGAAATGGAATCAAGTCTTGTTTTCATTTGAGGACCAAAAAGTTGTGATTATTAGTAAACAATGGTTACAAATACAATGTTGGATTCTACAAATTTTATGTGAACTAATAAAAATAAATTAATTAAATAAATGCTCTCCTTCTCACACTTGTCGGAGACAACTTTGCTACATTGAGAGTGCCGTTTTATAACTGAATTCTCAAAGATCCGATCATAAAACGAAATCCTAGATGCACGGGTGAGGAACCCCAAAGCTAAAGGACGCCTAAGTAGCGTAGTAATAATGAATGAATAGGGTCAGCTTTTCTAATTTTTTATTTTTGGTACAAAAAAATGGCTTTAACCAAGGATAAAAAAAGAAGTTGCAAATACTGAGATTCGAAATTTGAATTTACTGAATTATGTTCCGGATTCTTGACTTTTCTAGTGTTGCCATTCTCCTAATGAGATGTTAAATTTACCTCCTTGAAGTATGCTTTCTCCGCACTTGTAAACCGCGTTTGAAATATAGTCCATTCCTTTTTACATCTCTCCCTTACCTGACAATGGCACCACTCATATTATTAATAAAATTAACTTGAATAAATGCCAATTAAACGAAGCTATTTTTGAAGCAAAATTATTAACGCTTTTCTTATTAGTACTCCCATAAAAGAAAAGAGCCAAAAGGGGAGATAAGAAAGCAAGGAAAGTTTGCATACCCCTTGCCATGGTGCCTTCCCATTTAGTGGTTCTCCCTACCAAAAATGCAAATTACTGCTAAGTGCTTCATTCAAGCATATCAAAATGTTATGAAAAATAATAATGAAAAAAAAAGAGAGAGAGAAAGAAAGAAATCGAGAGAAAATTGAAGAAAGAGCAACGTTGTCATTACCTGGTTCCCAAGGGAAGGAACGGATTGATGAACAATCCACTGAGAATCTACGACACCAATCTTCTTATGGGCAGGCTGTTTTTAAAAGAAATATATCCATATTTTAGTAAACAGTTTTATTGTAATCCGGTGAACAAAGAATTTCCTTGTAAAAGAAGGAAAAAGATGAATGATAACAACAGAATGCTGACCTCTACACATTTTCTGAGGGCAAAATCAAGACCCCAGCCATGGACTAAGTCATTCTGGAAATTGTCCAAGAAAAACAATAAAATGAGTATGCAGAGAAAACAGAACAAATCAGGGCAATGTTTAAAGTGAACAAACGTACCTGAATCATGTGCCATACACACCGCCATGCATCTCGTGAGAACACAGGAGCCATTATCTCAACAAACCTACATTTATGGAAGAAAAAGAATGTTAATATTACTAAACCCATGGAGTATGCAGCATGATAATAAACAACAAAGCTCCAAGCTATACATACGCTGCACAAGGCGGTACATGTGGATGCTTGCACCAGCCCGGTTTCTCCTCTGTTTCTCTGAAGCAAAATTTAGAAAAATGAAAATCCTGTAATGGATTAATCTAAAGTCAATGATTCATGGTATAATTGCCCAATTTTCTTACTTGTGAACTTCACGATCTCCTCTTCTCTTTGTCATTTGCCAGGTTAACCCTTTATTCGGTTCCAGACCAGGTTGCGAAATCTCCAGTCCATGTTTCCTCACCAGTTTAATATATCTGACAAAATGAAATAAATAAAACATAGGTTTTTTGTAATTTTCTTTTCAAAGGAGGTGGATTAAACTTGAGCTAAGTATTTGTTAAGTCCTCTAATGTCCAACACTCACTCTTCTGCATTGAAATGCTCAACCCCCAAGTCCTCATCCCAGATAAATATGTAGTCATAGGGTGCCACAATGTCAGGATGCAAAAACCGCTTGGCATACCACCTAGGTAAATACAACTTTACGAGTTAAATCTTCAATACTTTTAAGCACCACAAAGAATAACCAGTCATTGCATTGATCCTGCCAGTAAATACAGGACTTGAATTTGAAAATCTATATTCTAAATAAAAATGCTTACCATTTAGTCTGCCTACGAACACTCACATGTATTGCTTGCTTTGACCACTCAAACTCATCCCATTCAGTTGTTCGACCATCATAATGAAAGAGAAGAATAGTAAAATTCCCTGAAAACTGTTGGAAGCACATTTTTAGTTGCACAACTTGCAATGTGCAACACAAAATCACATGGGCGTCAGAAAATTCAATCCCTATCTCAGCATCCTGCCTACCATTCATAAAAGCCCCTGTGAAGATGCGCACAAGGATGCACATTCACACACAGGCATGCACTCATGCACACAACAAACACACGAATATAAATAAATAAATATATCTATCTATCCATCTGTGTGTAGAGAGAGAGAGAGAGAGAGAGACCTTTTTAATTGCAGCATCAATATTCTTTCGTTGATCATAACCAACAGTAAATGTGACAAGATACTTTGGCCTGCTGGTCAAGTCCTGCAGATGCCAATATTGTCAAAACACACCCAGGGTAAAAGGAAAACTTGCAACATGTTATATTCTTATCCGATAGAGTTACTTGTTAAATCTATGGACGGGTACAAGTTTTAATGGTTTTTATCACAACCGAAATTAATGATACAAACGACCTCTCAGACATTAATATATGCATTTCTGATATCCCGCCATCTATTAGGCATCTTGAAAATGTTTTATGCTGAAGAAACCCAAGATGCAGAAATTATTTCACAACATAGCACAAGATCCTTGCTTCCTTGACAATGATTCAAATTCCTTTTTCCTTCTTGTCAGGGGAAATGAAAACGAATAATCTCATGCATCCAAGTCAACTAGCCCAAGATACCAAGATACATTACTATTATTCCCCCTCCATTGCCTCCCCAATCCCTAAGCACTGACATCCATATGTGCTAGAAATTTAACACTTCTAGTCTGTTGTTTCAGTTATAATTCAGCAAACGTCATGGAATAAGAAGAACAAGAAGCTTTGTACAAATAGATGTTTCCAGCAATTCCAAAAGCAAACAAGTAATTTATCTTCACATGCCACAGCTAAAGATATTCACGTTTGCATTAGAAAGTAGAAAAAAAAAAATGCAGGATTAATATGTTGCATACAAAAAGGGTCCAAGAACACACACCTCACTAGGTTTGCCCCACAATCTGCGTAAGTATAAGTCTGACTCAGCTCTAACAATTCCTGGTGGTAGTCTTTCTGCACCTCGAGGATTTGATGGGACCCAAATCTGCATCAGAGTCATAAAGTAAGAACAAAAACATGGCATAATAGAGTAGCACCATATTATTCAGGTCCTACAAAATCATCAAAAATAAATCACAGCATTTACAAACATGGTGATAGTAAAAGATGGATTCCAATAATGCATAGGATATGTCAGCACTAAAATAATGCAATGTCTACCAAACTACCAATTAATACACACATAGGTATACATGTATGCATATATAGAGGATATATGCACATAAGAATTCAAATACTGAGACATGCTAGGCTAAGAATGTGCAATGGAAAACATTTTAATATATAAACTAAACTAGGTATTTTTTTTTCAGCTTCGCTGATGTATAATCTCATTCTAAGGGTAAACCAGGGAACCATATATGGATTACCATGAGGACTACAGGGTTTAGTCGTTATTCTACAAGAAACAATATGCAGGAAGAAATAGACAATGCGTTCGAATTCTGGAGTTTGAATGGCATGTAGACAATATTTACTGTTTTCCCAAAGAAAACCTTCCAATGCCTCTTCAACAAATACCTAAAGCCTATAATGCAAGAGAAACAGCTCAACATGAATAAATAAAGAGGAAGTGCAGAAAAATAAAGTGCACAAAGGAAACTATCCACTGAGCTTCACTACCCCCCCCCCCCCGCCCCCCAAAAAAAAGTGAAAGCAGGCAAGACAAGAAAGGACTAGTCATGCTATGGAAATTCTACAGAGCAAAAGTCTGTCAAAAGCCTGATACCTGCTGTGAAACAAAATAGGTTTTCCAGAACATTTTTTCACAAGTTTGATTATTCATGTTAAGTTTCTACTCAAATTAAGCATTAAGAGAAATGCTCCCAATGATGCGTGCAAAACTGCTATATTAGATTTTGCAGAAGAACTGAGGTTAGGAGAGGAGGCATATACCTTCTTCAATATGACATTAGCAGAGCTGCCATTTTTATCAATCAGATGCTGCGCATGAGGTGAGCTTGGGGGGCCTGACTTTGTGTACTCAGTGTATTTGAAATCAAAGGTAGTAAGAATGCTGGAGGGTAGATTGAACTGCCATACTCAGACAAAATAGAAGTTCCTTTATGTAGAAGGAAAAGATCATTATAGAATAGAAGCAAAATTATGAATATAAAATTAAGGGGGGAGATAGTTCGTCTACCTGTCTCAATGACAATGTAGGGAAAGATACTCCTATCAAGAAGCCAAAAACTACTCCAACGAATGTTGTTACAGTAGGCCTCATTTTCTCATTTGGCTTTCTACTAACTATACTGCGGTAATCAGATGAAATAAAAGTTAATTAACTTCCATATCTATCTAACCTTTTCTACACATACACACATAATTCTTTCCAATGAAAACCTGCGTGTAAGGATCCCATTCTATTTAAATTTGTCTGACAATATATTCAGAACAAAACACTGTGCAATTCAGATTGCGAGAGCCTTTAAACATTATTTAGCTGGCGTTCAGTTGCCAATTCTCCATAAAACAAAGAGAGAACCTCACCAAAAAAAAAACCTGATGTGAACAGAATATTGTATTAAAATGATGAAGCAAAACGATAGTTACAGATAAAATAAATTAACAAAGAACTGAGATTCAAACAGCAACTTTGCTGCAGGAAATTCTAAGCTGATATCCTAGTTCAATCAAATTCACCCAAACATAGAGAAAGCAGCCAACAAAACACAACCAATGGAACCCTTCTATTCGCGGTCTAAGGATTATATTTCATACTAAATATGCAAATCCGCACAAGAAGCAACTAACTACCATCTAAGAACCTCTTCCACAGTCAACTAGTAAGTTCACAAAGCAAGCAAACATCTGCTACACCTTTAACAAAAGATCACCGTCACCGGACAAATTCCAATCCTAAATTCAATAACCCTACAATCAAGTAAACATGTGCCCATTTTATTTTATTTTTTAAACTAAAAACCCGAAATACTAAAATTGTTGAATTCAAAAAAAAATTTTTTTTAAAAAGAAAGCATCAATACCTAGAATTTCTAGTTCAGAGCAACAACCGTGCTAGCTTATTTTGAAAGATACAGAACAAAACTACCAAAAACATAAAACTTTAACTTGACCTAAAAGTTAGCTTAAAATCCGGTCTTACTCCTATAATCTTTTTTAGATTTCAACCACCTTTTCTATTATTTTAACATCAATAAACTTCAAACAATCAAGAAACTTTAGTGACTGGCGAAAAAGAAATGGAAAAAAAAAAAGGAAGCAAATTCGAGCAAAAAATCTGAACAACTAAAATAGTGTTCAAATCAAGTTTAAGCAAGTTTAAAAAACTGAATGCTCATAGAGGCTGCAGGTGAGACGAGAATTTTCTCAGGGACCAAACAGAAAACTAAGCTTTAAATAAATTTGAATAAAAGGAAAAAAAAAAAAAAGGTAGCTATAAATATTTATTTGAGCGAAAAGAAGATTGCAAGCAACAGAGCAAGATCTGTTACAAAACTGAAAGTGTATATAAAAAGGCTCTAAAAATCTAAATCGCTAGAAAATCATCTTCACCTCTTTAACTGAAAATCTATTCAAATGAGCTTCGAGCCTTCTCTGACAGAAACTAATTTCGTGATCACCTTCTTAAACGGAACATGATAGAACACGTTAAGGAAAATAAAGAATTGAAACTGAACGATGGATTTCAATTTCCCGGGAAAAATTTAAAATCTTTTTTTCCTTCTTTGCTCTTTTTTGCTAGATAAAGAAACAATCAGCTCTCATTTGCTCGTGTGATTTTAAAATAGCTAGGGAAAAAAGGCAAAAAGGAGGCAATATATATATATTATAAAACCTTTAGGCTATATTAGAGTTTTTTTTTTTTTTGAATAAAAATTAGAATTTTGGTTGTTCTTTGTCTCTCTATTAAAAAAATTAAACTGAATGTTTGGCATCCGAATAGACTTCTTCTGATACTTTATACAAAGTTAAAAGAAAAAGGGGGGGGGGGTTTGATATTTTTTGAAGAAAATTAGGACTCAATACAGGTTTTTTTTTTCTAATTATTTCATCGCGTGAATCGACGACACGGGGTGGGTTATTGCTATTTGTGAACGGATTTGTGTCGAAATCGAGTGTGGATGTGGTTCGATTTCAAATTGAAAGCCTTTTTGCTTACTTTTGACCACCGCCCCCACCCCCCCGCGGCCTGCGTCTGGCTGCCGCCGCTGCTCGCCTGGATAAGGACCTGGTCCGAGACTTCCTGCCAACCAATTTTTTAATTAATATAATATTAATTTTTAGATTAAAAAAAAGGGAAAATCCAATTTTTACATAAACCCTAAAGAGGATGTGATTTTATTCGACATTGAAACCTTAAAAATTTAGATAAAAAAATCTAATTAATATATTAATTTTTATAATTAAATAAAAATAAAGATTATGATTTGGTATATTAACTAAAATTTTTTTAATTTCACAAACAAATTAAAAAGTTTACTATATATATCTTACTTTTAATTTTATTTAATTTTTTATTATATTTATGGTATGTATATGTAAAATTTAAAATTTTCATTAACAGTGTATAAGAATAATTTTCTTGAAAATAATATCTCAAATATAATTCTTTTAAAGCATAATTAACCAAATTTTACTAACAAATCTTTTAAAAATAATCTTTTAAACTTACAACATATAATAAGATAATTATCGTATACAATCATGATAGAATGTAAAATTTTTAACAATAAAATTAATAATACAACACGTGTCTTATTTTTTTTATTTTTTTAATATATTTTAAGGGACACTCTCCTAACATCGCTCGACCCACTATATAATAATATCCAAAAGCATATAAAATGATTATCCTGTATAATATTATCTTAATTTAATACATTAGAATTAATACATAATATTATTAGTTATTGAATTTAATACAATATTATTAACTTCGTATGTCCTTTGAAGCTTTGGTGTTTATTTGTTACTTGTATGCTATAGCTATT
>JBBYHO010000005.1:11510607-11527226 GCA_038382025.1 Adansonia gregorii
TATTATAATAATTCAAATTATTAATATTATGTAAATATAAATATTAAAATTTGAAGTTAAATTTATTTTAAAGAACGGTTGAATAAACTAAAATATTAGAATTAGTCGTAAAAGGAAAGTTAGAGAGAGAGGAGAGAGAAAAAGAAAAATCCAAAGTTTCGTGTTTGTCTGACTCTGAACCAGGTCCCAGGGCGAGCTAAGGAAAGCAGAAGAGAAGCTACAGTAGGACAAATAAAACATCTAAACTATAATAATATTTAATAAATCTAATATATCTATTATTCTATGTTTTTTTTTTCCTTATTTTATTATAGTAGTATTTCTAAACTCTGGATTTCTTTGTTTCTCTTTTGCTGCCAATGTTCTGTACTTGATTTTTATTGGTGGGTCTCAATTTTTTTCCATTGCCTTTTCTGATTTTATCGATTGTATTTGTTTCCTTTTTGGGTTTTTAATCATGGTTTGGTTGGTTCCTCTGACGTTGAGAACTGGGTAATTGAAATTTATTTGTTTTTTTTGTCATTTTATGACTTGAGTGTTTGTTTGTTTTTGTTTTTCTCAAGATTTATCAAGTTGGGTGTTTTTTATGTTCATCCTGCTTCCTCTTTGGTTTCTATATTTTGATAAAATAGATAAGGCTTTTTTATGGATATTCTGGATAAAATATGTTGGTTAAGTTTACGTATTGATGCCTTTTATATTATCTTTATCATGGGAATTATATCTTGCTGCTGGATCTCTCTCTCTATTTTGCATCTCCTAGCTGTTTTCCTTTTCTACCAGTTCAATTTCTTTGATTTCCTTGTTTTCGATGTGCTTAAGATCTATGGTTAGTGTAAGTTGCTACTAGAATGATACTTACTTGGAGTGTGGATCTTTGTTCCCTTTACGTTTGTAATGGAATGCTTGCATTCTGCACATAGTTCAGCTAGATTTAGAGTTACTTTTTTTTGCTTTATGGCGCTTTTGATGTTATATGGTTGGAGTTATAAATGACTTTTTCTCTTTTGATGGGAATTAGTCAGGATATATAGATGCAATGGCTGAGGAACAATTAGATTTCGGAGATGAGGACTATGGAGGAGCACAAAAGACACAGTATCAGGGAAGTGCAGCCATACCTGCTCTTGCAGATGAAGAGATGATTGGGGAGGATGATGAATATGATGATCTCTACAATGATGTTAATGTTGGAGAAGGTTTCCTTCAGTCGCAACAATCTGAAGCACCTTCTCAACCAGGTAGCATGGGCAGTACTGGACTTCAAGCTCAGAAAAATGAGGCTCCTGAACCGAGAGGTGAAGCTGGGGGTTCGCTAGGGCTAAACATCCCAGCAATTTCAGTTCAAGGGAAGTATCCCAATGTTACTTCCCATCATCCTGAGCAAGAGAGTCAGCCCTCTATTAACAGATCAGAAATAGGATCTGGTAGTTATCCATCTGGATCTATTATGTCACAGAAAGGCAGTGCTATGGAGTTGACCCATGATACCCAAATAAAAAATATGGGTTTTCAAGGATTAACTTCAGCATCCCAGAAGGTGGGAATTGATCCTTCTGGTGCGCCTCCAAGGATTGCCAATAACCCTGCTCAATCTCTAAATTCAGGTATTGGTGGTCCTCAAGGTGCTTCACAGGTTCCACCTAATCATATGGGTATGAATGTTGATCATGCTGTGATGAATGAAAATCAAGTTAGGCCACCTATAGAGAATGGTCCAACCATGCTGTTTGTCGGAGAATTACATTGGTGGACAACTGATGCAGAACTTGAGAATGTTTTATCTCAATATGGAAGGGTTAAGGAGATTAAGTTCTTTGATGAGAGAGCTAGTGGTAAATCCAAAGGGTATTGTCAAGTTGAGTTCTATGATTCTGCATCCGCAGCTACATGCAAAGAGGGAATGAATGGTCATATGTTCAATGGGCGAGCTTGCGTTGTGGCTTTTGCTTCACAACAGACATTGAAGCAGATGGGAGCATCTTATATGAACAAAAGCCAGGGCCAGCCTCAAGCACAGCCTCAAGGAAGGAGGCCAAATGATGGTATGGGGAGGGGTGGTAATATGAATTACCAAAGTGGGGATGCAGGAAGGAACTATGGAAGGGGTGGCTGGGGACGGGGTGGTCAAGGAATAGCCAACCGAGGTGGAGGACCGATGAGAGGAAGGGGAGGTGTAAAGAACATGGTTGGGAGCTCTGGTGGAGTTGGAAATGGTGGAAATGGTGCTAATGGTGCAGGGGCCTATGCACAAGGAACAGCTGGCCCTGCCTTTGGTGGTCTCGCTGGTGGCATGATGTATCCACAGGGGATAATGGGTGCTGGATTTGATCCAACAATTATGGGTCGAGGAGGCGGTTATGGAGGTTTTCCCGCACCTGGTTTTCATGGCATGTTTCCTTCATTTCCAGCTGTTAATACAATGGGACTTGCTGCTGTAGCTCCTCATGTCAATCCTGCTTTCTTTGGCCGTGGAATGGCACCTAATGGTATGGGAATGATGGGCTCATCTGGAATGGATGGACCTCATGCAGGAATGTGGAATGACACAAGCATGGGTGGGTGGGGAGGAGATGAACATGGTCGCATGACTGGAGAGTCAAGTTATGGCGGAGAAGATGGTGCTTCAGAGTATGGGTATGGGGATGTGAATCATGAAAAAGGAAGGCCGAGTGGTGCCTATTGGGAAAAAGAGCGGGTTTCTGAGCGTGAGTGGTCAGGCAACTCTGATAGGAGGCATCGTGATGAGAAGGAGCGAGACTGGGACAGGTCTGAAAGGGAGCATAGGGAACACCATTATAGGGAAGAAAAAGACAGCTATAGAGAGCATCGACATCGAGAACGCAACTTGGATGGTGAAGATGACTGGGATAAGGGACAATCTTCATCAAGATCTCGGAGCAGGTCCCATGCAATACCAGAAGAAGAGTGCAGGTCTCGCTTGAGGGATATGGACTATGGGAAGAAGAGACGCTTACCATCAGAGTGACAAAATATGCTGTGCATGCTTCTTTGTTTCTTATGAGACCGTTAATTAAGTTTTCACTCTCAGTTTGTCCCATTGGTTGCTATATTCATTTTCAGTGTTCGCTATGATGATCATTGGTCCATATGCAAAGTGTGGCTTCTCAAGGGAAGAAGTAAGTTCTACTTGCGTGGGTGGTGGGGAACAATAGACTCTTCTTTCTTTATCGCTTTCTAAAGAACAAATATTAGCTGAAACACTTAGTATTCATAAGTTGGAAAACATAGTATTTTATTCAATGTGGATATTCTTTGTGTGATTGGAATCCTAAAATCCTACAACTGACTATCCACATTGGGTTTATAATTGTCTGCCAAACTGTATGTAGGAGGGAAGGCTTTCTTGGCTTGTGATCATCATACTTTAGAAAATATTATTGTTTATATGATTGTTGGGATTTATACATTAGAAATCTTGTGGTCATATGATTGTGATCTTGGTTGATGAGAAATCTTTCTGGCTTATAATCTTTTTGTGAATCTTTTTTATGGGGGTTAGAAGCGGGGAGGGTTCGTAGTGCAGGAAGCCTGCTTGGCTTAAACCTTTAGACATTGCTGGATGATGCACATGATGGTGTGAGAATGAAGTTCATCTCTTTTTCACTTTATCTTGCTTGAATCTTGTATCATGATGTTCTCTGGTTGCTTTCTTCCTCACTTGTTTTTCACTTGTTCTTTTTCTATATGCATACCACTTTTTTTTCAATTGAGGGTCATTTTTTTGAATAGTGTATGTAGCTAAATATCATGTTACGCATTCTACATTATCAAGATCATTGTATGATTTTCCCTTTACCTCTTTCAAATATTTGGAGCTTGACTTTTGGTGGGTTGTTCTATGTGTTAGAGAGTTTCACTTTTTCCCGAATGATTCATTCAATTGTCTTTTTTCCCATCCAGTTTTTTATTTTGTTAGAGTTTGGGAATTTCATGTATGCTTTTATGCTATCCTAACCAAATAATCTTCATCCTACAATTCAAGTGTGCCTTCTTTTTGGGGTATTTAAGGCTTCTAGGGATTTTAACTTCAGTTGGAACTAAGCGTGGAGCACTCTGCCAATAGACCACATGGTTGTTGGCATTCAAATGTGCCTTTCGTTTCTAAATACTGGTATTGCGCCAGTTGTGAGGAGCCGGTAATATTCACCTTACTTCATGGCCGGGCTTCCAGGCATCTAGGGTCATGTTCTTAGGTTTTAGCTGAGAGTTGTTGGCGTCTGATAAAGGTTGCAAACTAGTCTGGTGGATATTTGTGAATGTTCAGCTGAAAAAGCATTGTGTTAAAGCGTTAACAAAATAGAGGGTACCCAGGTATCATGCACCTGCTCCTCTAATGGTACTAACCGTTTTTTTTGTTGTCTTAATCTTTTTCCTTCTTTTTTGTTCTTTATTTTTCTATTCTTTCTGTCAGTGACATAGTGTTCTGAAGTTTTGAACTGTATGAAATGTTGGAATCTTGAAGTAATCCTCCGATGGAGAGCTGGCCCAAACCAATATTTTACCTAGAGTACTTAAATTTCCAGTTTTAGTGCCCAATTGTTAAAAGAGGTTCTGCACACTCTTATTCAATGTGAGCCTGAACATGCCTATGTGCTCACCATCTGACCCAACTGGTTGTCTCTTAGAGATTAGTGTCATGCCTATAGGACTCCTAGTATCATTGGGCCTTTTTACAATGAAAAATATAATGTGATTCTTTTTCTGGTCGACTGTCAGTGAGTGGTGGGTAGGCTTCTTCTTCTTCTTCTTCTTTTTTTTCCTTTTTTTTTTTTGCACGCTTTAATGTCTATTGACATGGGGGTTTCTTCTTATCATCACATCCAGGGAGTGGAATGGGCAACTTTTTATTGAGGAAGATGTGTTAGAATGGCTGGCTTCATTTGCTTCCTCTGATGTTTGCTTGGCCTTTCAAGTGTGCAAAAATATCTTTTTTTACAGTAACCTGTGGAAAGAAAGTAAATCCAACTTAATACATGATCTGGATATTGGTGATATGTTTGAGGATACAACCACCAGTTACATTAGAGACTTCTTGTAAGGCGCATTTTTTTTTCCTTGTAAAGTTGAAACTGTTTGTTAGGTCTAAAACTTGTAATGGCCTCTTTCATTGTTTATATGACCATATTTGGCTTTCTAATTTGCTTTATAGGAGTTTTGTGCAGAAATTGAGGCCAACACTTGTTCATACTTTACAGACTTGTAACTGATATGTTAGCTTTGTCGTAGGATAGGCATAGATGAGTCAGATGCAAATTGTAACATGGGATTGCTGTTCGAACTGTAACCGTCAAATGTAAAATACGTACTTCCCAGTTTCTGTTTAAGCATTTTATTTCCTTCAAATTGTGAAGAGCTCAGGAGTTTTCTGTTATTATACTTAAGCTTAGAAGTGACAAATTACGGCTTGCTGCTGCGTTCTCTATGTGCTGGCAGATAATGTTTTTGGTTGATTTGAGTTCGTATTGTGTTCTGATGATTTTTTAGTCATATTTATGTTTGAAGGAAGCTTGGGAAGGCCATTTTAATGTATTATGGTAATGATTACCTCTTATATAGATCGACTTTTCCTGTCTTTTTCCTTCTTAAGAAAACCGATGTAGCATACAGCTTGTATCCATTTTAATGTATTATTATTGTGTATTAGATCTAATGGCTTTCATCCATGTTTATACTGTTTGTGTTGAGAAACATATCATTCTTGAAGGTTGTTTTTAGCCAGTTAAGCTTCATTACTTCCGATGTTGGATGCTCAATGATCTAAGTCCTGAAGGCTGTAAAAGTTACAATACATTTGTTGGCGACATCAAAATGCGGTTACTTCAGGGTTTTATGTATTTGTTTGTTTATATATTTTGTCATTGTTGTATTTAATGATTTCTGTTCTTGTAAGTTAACGCATCTGGTGTTTTTGTGGTGGGAAATTGGATTTGTGATTGTATGTGGTTTTGAGATAAAAATCTGATAGAAAAACTTTTAGGAGAAGATGAGAGTGGTTTACATCTGTGTAATTGGTCTTTTTAGTACTTGTTGAAGACCTATGTTGCTCCGACTCTTTATTTTTTTTGAAATATTCATGTCCGACTCATTTTTAGATATGTGCATGGAGATATGACTTTTCAAGGTTCCTATCAATATATGAAAAAATTTTAAAAAAATTGAACATATTCTTATCGGACACCTATTCAACACTCATATCGATGGTTGAATTTCAACCATGACCAGCTCTCATTACATTTAGACTGCATGGACTATAGGCAAGGATCTTCTTTTACCAGCTCTTCTGCTTTTTACATTATGGTTGAATTTCAACCATTTAGATTGCATGGCCTATAGGCAGCGATTTCATCATCTAGATAGTCCTATGAATCAATTAATGTGACATATATCATCAACAGCAGCAGCAGCATTGAGATTTTCAAATTTGATAATTAGCGTTGCAAAATTTGACGTGCTTTGGTTTTGGATCGTCAAATTTGCTGTTGTTTGCAGACCATGTAAATTAGTGTCATTAATGGCTTCCCTGAACTCGAAAGGGGTCTTGCTTGCTTCAAATCTGGGATTTTTTTTTTTTTTTTTAGTACAAAGAAGAACATAGTTTGGGAATGGTGAAAGGATTACGGATGTTGAGATTCGAACTTTAGATTTATTGGATGTTATCTCATAAAAATAGTAGTATGAACTTATTGAGCTAAATATTTTTGCTCGAGGCCTCTATATATTTATAAAAGTTGGGTTGGCACGAGCTTTTGTAGCAGGGAAATGAGAGGAAACCTGTTCCTTACTCTCAATAAATTGTAGGTACAAATGGAGGAGGCCTTGAATTCACAGTGACTTTCAGGTTCAAATGGAGCTTGGACTGGTGGGTTAATTAGAAGAGGAAGGGATAGGAAGGCGAAATACAAGAGGGTGAATCTCTACGTGGTTTCTGGTGCTTAGAGCTAGAGTTTAATTCAGGAAATTGCAATGATTCTACGTCGTGTGTAATTAAGCAGAATCGAGCTCAAATGGTAACAAGCCGCAAGAAGTTTGAGTTTTAATTTTAAAAGTTGAGTTCGATTTGAGATATGAACTATTAAATTCATTTAATTAAATTTGTTTACTTAGTAAAAAGCATGAAAAGATGTTCTTGTTTAATTTTAATTTTGATTATTTGTACTTAAACTCGAGTTCGAATGAGTTCTTCAATGTTAAAAAAATAAATAAAATACTTCGATTAAGCACATAAGCTATTTGAACCGGAGATTAGCATAGTCGAACTTGATTTGCTTTATAACTCGAGTATATGGGAAAGTTATCCTTAAAAATGTACCCCTTGCATTTCTTTATTCATAAACAAATTCAACCAGCCCTGCACCGGCGAACACTACAAATTTAGAAAATGAAGTAGCCAGCAATGGCAGCAGCTCCAGCGACAGCCGAGACCCCCAGGGTGGTTGTACCAAAGCTAGATTGCTGAGCAGCTGCGACAACACTGTCAGCTGCTGCTTCAATGCGAAGAGGGCCTTCAACGGCAGTACCGACATCATCAATATTAGATGGTGCACCTGCAGCTTCGTCGGTGTTTCCAATGGCATCATAATTGCCGGTGCGGCAGCGGTGGCCTCGGTGTCAGCAGAAACCACCCCGACAAGGGCGATTAAGACCAAAGCAAGAACAACGATTTGGCGTGCCATTTGTTCTCAAAGGTTTGACCAAACACTAGAGAAACAACGCACAACACAACCGACGATTGAAGTCAGTGGTACATATACACACACAAGTTTGAATTAAAAGCAAAACGAGGATTCAGAAAATCCATTGCATATTTAGGCAAGGCCAGCGGAAGTTGTATAGTTTCCCTAAAATTTGTGTTCAAATACCTTAATTTATCGTTTACTATATATTGGATTAAAACTATATGCATAACAACCAGAATTATGCACAAGAAAAAAAAATTCCTTAAAGAAAAATATTTAAAAGAAAAAAGAAAAAATAGATATAAGTGGTTTTTTTTCTAAAATAAAAATGAATTACTTTCTAAAATTATAAAATAAAATAAAATAAAATATTATTTGACATTAAAAATCTGTATACTCATGTGGGTGGAAGAAAAAGAATTGTGTTTTTTTCTTCAAGAAGTGAGTAGTTATTTAAAAAAGAATTAATCAATTTTTTTTCAAAAAAAAAAAAAAACTAAGAGACATAAATATCGTTTTTACTCCAACAAATTTGTATTTGATTACTTTCGTTAATTTCGTTAAGATGTGTAAAAAGATAGCGTTAGATTTGTAGCCATGTCATCTATTATTTCTTTCAATCCAAACAAAGTAAAACATTGGCATTCCTTACTAATCGAAGATTTGCAATCAGAGATCCTTCCCCTCTGATCTGGAGCCCTTTTTTTTTTCTTATTATTATTATTTTTTGGAGCTCACTTGAATTCAACAAACTAAATTCCCAACTTCCTCAGAATGCAACACAGTTGAAGGATTTGTTGCCAGACCCGTTAGATGACAAAATTCCCAGCTTCCTTATAATGCAACACAGTTGGAAGGATTTGTTGCCAGACCGGTTAGATGACAATGTAAGTGAAAAAAAGACTATTTCTAAATTCCACTATATGTTAATAGATAAGTTCGTAGTCTAAAAATTTTTATATTTTTTTATCTAAATTTAGAATTTTAAATTACTATTTATAAAGTAAAAAAATTAAAAAATTATCTTTTATTTATTTATTTATAATTAGATTGAAGTAAAAAATATTTTTGTTATTAAATAATAATTTGGACTGAAATTAATTAAAAAAAAAAAACAGTGTCCTCCTTACGCGGTTCAGATCTTAATGGGCCATTCACATTGAAGTGACTAATCTAAGCTAATATATGGGGGCAGGCAGGCAGGCCCAAAAATTGAGAGGAATAAACACTTTTTTAAAATTACAAAAAAGCCACTGGTGTTAGGGCTTTAGAAAACTCTGAAGAAAAAACGAAAAGCGAGCCAAACAGCATTTCGCTCAAAATCTTCCACACTCTTCTACTCGCCTCCCAAATCTTTCGAAGGCCAAGGGCACTGAAACATTAAACAACGAGAAGAAGAGTAAGAAACGTAGATCGGTGAGTGAACAGTAAGCTCGGAGAAAAAAATGGCGCTGGCATTCGACGAGTTCGGGAGGCCTTTCATTATACTAAAAGAACAAGAGCAGAAAACTAGGCTGAGAGGGATTGAAGCTCAAAAGGCCAACATTTCCGCTGGAAAAGCGGTAGCTCGTATCCTTCGAACCTCTCTCGGACCCAAGGGAATGGATAAAATGCTCCAAAGCCCCGATGGCGATGTTACCATCAGTAACTCCTTTTCCCCTTTGTTATTTTAAGTTTTTTTCTTGATCTTCAAGTTTCTGGTTACTTGATTATGAGTAGAAAATTTTTTTCTGTTATGGATCTGTTTGAAACGAATTTGGAAATGACAAGTAGACTAAGCTATTTGTTCAGAGAAATATGATTTTAATCTGTAGTTTTAGGATTTTGTAGTTGCTTTGTAAAACTTACTAGTTTTCGAACTGGAAACCTTGGTTTGGGTAAAGTTATTGCTGATAAACTTTGCTAATTTGAAGTTATTAGCTTAATGCTTCAGGACAGAGCTTCTTGAAGTTAATATTTCTGGAGGGTGTTAGATTTGTTAGTGAAAGTATACACTAGATCATGTTCAAGGTTTGACGATGTATTTTTTTGATGCTTTCAGCAAATGATGGGGCAACGATATTGGAGCTGATGGATGTTGACAATCAAATTGCAAAGTTGATGGTTGAACTGTCTCGGAGCCAAGATTATGAAATTGGCGATGGAACAACTGGTGTTGTTGTCATGGCTGGAGCACTTCTAGAGCAGGCAGAGTGGCTATTAGAACGTGGGATTCATCCCATTCGGATTGCTGAGGGTTATGAAATGGCTTCTAGAATAGCTGTTGAGCATTTGGAGCATATAGCTCAGAAGTTTGATTTTGGACCAACAAATATTGAGCCTTTGGTTCAAACTTGCATGACCACTTTGTCCTCCAAAATGTAAGTTTCCTAGCTCTTTTTCCTGGTCTATTGCTGTGTTAGAACTGACCTTAGTAATGTTCAGATTGACATAATGCGAGACCAGAAACATTCATATTTTATCTATAACAGGCATTATACTAGCTCCTGTTGCCATGGCATAATTTAGCCCACATTTTGCCTTGCTATAAGGACAAAATTATTTCTAATCTTTTTAATTATGATGCATTTTTTTTTATGTGAAGATGTCACCTATCATACTTGTTTGCTATTCTGATATCCTATGCTTTTCCTATCAGTATGATTATAAATGCAATTAATTGGTTTTATATATTTTTTCTTGTATGGTAGTCTGCTATTGAATAAATATTTTCCTTAAGATGATGCTTTGATCAGTACGAGATGCCATTTAGCTTCATTTTAGCGCATTATGTTGTAGAAGCTGTTAAATAGATGGCAGGAGATAGTATAATTTTGTTTGGTAAGAACACCACATCTAAATGTTAATTGATTGCCTTAAGGTGCAAGATATCGGTTGTTCTTGATTGGTAGTCCTTTTAATTACATCTTTTTCCTGAGTGGCCCTCAAATCAAATCTCAATGTGGACTTGTTTTGATGTTTGCAAAACAGAAGTAGTCAGGGCTGTTTTGGCTGTGACTAGTGTGTTTATGGTGGAGTGTTGAACCATCTGAAAATTAGATGGCACCTAGCTCAATTAAAAGAGCTCAGGCCGTCAGCTAGCAATTCATAAACTTTTCAGCATCAAGTAGTGAGATTCCTAATATTGGGATTCACTGCAAAATGTTGAGAGTGATAAATTGAGAATGCAATGCCAGACTGGTGTATGGCGCATATGTTTTGTATTCTGAATTTGTAACCATTTTTCACTGTTTTTCAGTGTGAACCGGTGCAAGCGCCCTTTGGCTGAGATTTCTGTTAAAGCAGTTCTCTCTGTTGCTGATCTAGAGAGGAAGGATGTCAATTTAGATCTGATCAAGATTGAGGGGAAAGTTGGGGGGAAATTGGAAGATACAGAGCTTATATATGGAATAACTGTCGATAAGGACATGAGTCATCCACAGATGCCAAAGCAAATTGAAGATGCAAAAATTGCCATATTGACTTGCCCATTTGAGCCACCTAAGCCAAAGACTAAACATAAGGTAGAGATCGATACAGTGGAAAAGTTTCAGACTCTGCGTCAGCAAGAGCAAAAGTATTTTGATGACATGGTTCAGAAGTGCAAGGTATGGCCGCAGATTGGAGTCCTGTGGAACTTCTTTTTCAATTTTTGTTTGATCTCTCGCATTCTTTCTTGCTTTAAATTATTTTATTTGGAGAGAGAACAGAGGCTGGGGGGAGAGGGATATTAGTACATTAACCTTTGCTATTTTGGAGTAGATGACTTGTTCTAATAGTAATGTTGTTGCAGGATGTTGGGGCCACCTTGGTTATTTGTCAATGGGGGTTTGATGATGAGGCAAATCATTTATTAATGCACCGTAACTTGCCTGCCGTCAGATGGGTTGGTGGTGTGGAGTTGGAGCTCATAGCAATAGCTACAGGCATGTTTCTTTTTAGCTTGTATTCATTTTGAAGACATGCTAGCCAATTTCATGATGTGTAGATATTTAACTTCTAATACATTATGCAACCTTATCTGCAATATATTTATATTTATTTTTATAGGTGGAAGGATTGTGCCGAGGTTCCAGGAGTTGACCCCAGAAAAGCTGGGAAGGGTATGTTTTGCTCTATGCCTTGTCTATATTACATTGCTTAGAAATATATGCTAGTTAAATTCATCTCTCGGAAAATATTTCCTGCGTTAGATAGACGGCAACTGGTGAAGGTCAAGTGAGATGATTCAACATTTATTGACTTTTAGTTAAAGCAAGCAGAAGAGCATTGCTCATTTAGACTTGCAATTTATGTTTGATGAAGTTTTTACATTTGAAAATCTCATGTTAATTGCCTGGCATTGCATCTTCTTATGGGAAATATTTATTTGCTATTTTATTCTATTTTTTAGGCTGGTTTGGTCAGAGAGAGGTCTTTTGGCACCACAAAAGATAAAATGTTGTACATTGAACACTGTGCAAATTCAAGGGCTGTAACCATATTTATTCGTGGAGGTAGATTCTTTCCCCTTGTTCTATCTAGTTTGATTATGGCTTATTACATGGACATTATGTTGAATTGGTAACGAGTCATCTTTCTTTAGTCATCTGAATGGGAGCTATTTAAAATACGAGGGCTCACGAAATCGTGATTTGATTTGGTATCTTGAATTGGCTTAAGCCCAAAAGCTTGGTCTACTAAATGAATTACTTGTGATTAATTTCCATTTCCTATGTTGTTGGTTATAAGATATGCTGCCTAGCCTAGGCTTGTTGGTATCCTATTGGATCAGTTTTGGAGCAAGGCTGTTTTTACCAGCTAACTTTTAGAACCAACCAAATAAACAATAGGAGTATGACTTAATCGAAGAGTAATGTAAGGATAAAACTCACCGATACTACCACACAAACCAAGAGATTTCTTGCTTTCATTTTCTTGGAAAGCAATCTACTGCATTCTTGTTTTGGCGTGTTTGGACATCCTTATTCCTGGCCAAAATGCAGTACTAGTTGGCCATTTACATATGTTTATTGTAACACACAGTTAGGCAACACTGTATGTTGCTCTAGAGAGCAAAACTCACAAAGGGTCGAATATTCCAAAGTGTAATGGCGCTAAGCTGAATCGAGATGGATTAGGAATATATATCTCATAGATGGTGTCCATTGTGTTTGATGATGCATTAGGAAACAAGATGATGATAGAGGAGACAAAGCGCAGTATCCATGATGCATTGTGTGTGGCCAGGAATCTCATTCGCAGCAATTCCATCGTCTATGGTGGTGGCTCAGCCGAGATTTCTTGCTCAATTGCTGTAGAGGCAGCTGCAGATAGATGTCCCGGCGTTGAGCAGGTAATAAGAAATAAATTTAATAGTCTAAAATATTTTTGTATTTTACTTGTTGGATTAATTATATTATATCAATTTTCATATATGTATGTATGTATGTATGAATATATGTATATGCAGTATGCAATCCGGGCATTTGCCGATGCTTTAGATTCTATCCCTATGGCCCTTGCTGAGAATAGCGGCCTTCAACCCATTGAGACACTATCAGCAGTGAAATCTCAGCAAATCAAGGTAAATTACTAGTAATCAGTATGATGAACCCTATGATCTTTGTATTATCTCACCAGCATGGCGTATCATCCATTTTTTTTTTTTCGCATTCAAAATTGTAGGAGAATAATCCTCACTTTGGAATCGATTGCAATGATGTTGGGACTAACGATATGCGCGAGCAAAACGTATTCGAGACGCTGATCGGGAAGCAGCAGCAGATCTTACTTGCAACCCAAGTTGTGAAGATGATTTTGAAAATTGATGATGTCATTTCCCCGTCCGTCTACTGAGTTTTTAATTTAAAAACCGATTCACCCTAATTTGATGGTTTTGGTATGGTCCAATCTGGAACCTTGTATGTGTCCACTTGATAGAAACATGTTTTTGCTCATCGTATTTGAACTGTCACTGTTTGATCGGTGTAAGGATCACCTCCTTTTTTTATGCGGATATTTTGCTTATAAATATATTAATTTTTTGAAATAAATAACACTATTAATATTTAAATAATGTATGTAACAAAATTCATATTATAATATTATAAAGGGCATAATTACTCAGTTTTGTTGACATCAATGCTTAGTGGGCCATCTCCTCCTGTTAAGTACGAATAAAATCATACAGTCTCAACTTATTAAGTCTCAAATTCAATTTTAAAATTATATTTTAAATTAGCGCATGATAATTGATAATAAATAACAAACAATTTTTTTTACAATAGATGAAATTACAAATATTTAATTTTATTTTTTAAAAAAATAAAAAAAATACTTGTTAACGTAGAACTAATTATCTTGAATTAGCGTATAATAAATTTTATTATTCGATGTTTATCTTAACGAAACAAATTATTCATTTAAACTATCAACATAAATAATTATAAAGCACAACGTTAGTTTAATGGCACTCCAAATAATCTATTTATTCAATACTAATAATTATTATTAATAAGCAACAAAATATTTTGTTCATGTTATGGAATTAAATTGTGCGGTTAGTACAAATAAATTAAAGCCACCATCTAAGCGGTTGCTTAATTTGAAAATTTGAGGGATTGGCTTAGAGACAACCAAGCATTGATTGGAGGTTAGTTTTGTCAAATAATTATAGGATGTTAGAGGTTAGTTTTGTCGAATACGGATTGGGTTGAAAGGTCTTAAAAGATTCAAAAGGGTCATTTAATTAAATTAAAACCATCATTGAGTAGGTTACTTTCTTTTTTTTTATTTAAATCTTTTATCTTATTAAAAATAATTTATGTATTTGTATATATTCACATTCATATTATTTTTTATAATTGCATAGTTTATATATTTTTATAAATTTTAACAATTAATATTTCATTTTATGCAATTTATTACATATTTAGTATTCATATTATGTTTATATTATTTTTTGTATCATATAATATTTTAATTATTTTTCAAGTTGTCCTTATGTAAAATAATTATGTCATGCTCAAAAATTATTTGGTACAATTGATACTATTTAAATAACTTTTAATTTTGTGTTGCATGTGGTCATGTTCATACTAATATTATTTTTTTGTCACAGTTACGTTCAAGATATTAGATATTTATTTTATGTAAAATTTGTAATATTTGTATATTCATTTTGTGTTTATTTTATTTTTTTGTTGTGTAATGTTTTAATTATTTCTCACATGTTGTATTCGTATTGTGTAATCATATAATATTTGAAATTAACGGGTGTAATTAACAATAGTCAAATAACTCTCAATTTTATGTTACGTATAGTAAAGTTGAGAGTTATTGCTTGTCTAAATTAAATTTAATAAATTTTAAATAACTATAACTCACTTTGACAGTTATCCCAAAATAAAATATTTTACATAATTTATTATAATACTTTAATTTAAACATTAAGTTTATTTATTTAAAAAATAAAATATTAAATTTATCATACATTGATATAAATATCATATTTAAAATTTATACAAATAATTAAATTAAAATGTAAATATGTAGCGAGGACATATTTTTAATATATTATTAATCTTTCACATTCGATTATATAATAATTCACACGTCAAATAAAATGTTGTTTTGCAATTCGATGTCTAAGTGTTATAAAGCATTTACAAGGACGTGGCCTATTAGCCCTTGAAAGTTTTACTATTTTGATTATTTATTTAGCCCAGACATTAGGATTCTATTCATTTTAATTAATTTTATTTTTTCTAGTTCAATAAAATTGTTTACGTGTTTCGAATTTTCTCAGATTTTTATATAAAAAAGGAAAAAGTTTATTTCTTATGATTTGATATCTTCAATATATGCATTTTATTTGTATATCAATCATGTTAAGCATTAAATAGTGTTAATTTATGTATTTGCATACACATTTAAATAAAAATTTAATCTATATATAATACGAGTAATAAATTAATTAAAAATATATATATTTTAAAAGTTATTATATTGCAAGCAAAGCGACCACGTGTCAATTGCATAGTCCTTTGAAAATTTTTTATTATGTATAAAATTATCATTAAAAGAGTTAATGTAATAAAAACACACATGAAAAACATAAGAAAAAAATATTATTGTCATTTTATAAAATGAAATAATTTTTTTAAAAAAATTTCAAATAAAAAATTATATTTAAATAAAAAAGTTAAACACATTATATAGGATAACAAACTATATATTAAACAATAAAAGTAAGACATTTAAGATTGGTGTCAGTAGCTTTAAATTTAAACTGTGTTTAAAAAATGGATTAAATATTCGATTTTTGCATTATAATTGTATCGATGACAAATAAGTAATAGAATTATTTTTCGCATGTTTTATAGTAAAAGTTGACAATTATTTTTATGTAAATAAATTCATTATTAGAATATGCTAGTATTTTTATCCAAATCTAATTTTAATTCAAATTAAAATATATTATTATAATTTTAAATTAGAATGAGATTTTCATGTTTAATGTAAATTTAATTACTAGTATATGTGTTACATATGAAATTGACCATTATATTGGTAATAATTTGAACTTAAAATCCAATCATTGAAAATAAAATAAATGAATTAATATTTTGTCTAGTTAACCTCCTTTTTACTAAAATTTTAAATTAAATTAATATTACAAAAGATATTATAATACTTATAAAAAAAGGAAAGTAATAATGAAATAAAAAATTAATGTTTTAGAGTTCTTTTTTTAAATGTTCTCAAATTGATTTTGACAATTTTTTTTAAATAATGTGTAGTATTTTAATTTTTTAAAACTGAATTCAAATCAAAAGGAATATCATCTTTAATCGAATTGATCTAACTCGAATTCTATTAGATTGACTCGGTTTATTAATTATATAAAATTAAAATTTTATGTATTGAATATCATATATTTGAATTAAAATTTTAAAA
>JBBYHO010000005.1:11537661-11552618 GCA_038382025.1 Adansonia gregorii
TTTTTTTTTGAGCCAACTAAATTTATACCTTCTCTTCATGTTCCAAAGATTCACTGCTCTTGCTAAATGAGGAAGCCTTCTTTTGATCTTCTTTCAAATCCAGACTAGAGCGGTCACCATTCACAACTCCTATATTGGAGGAACCTTGACCTTCCATAGATTGATATGCCTCATTCTTTTTGGTGCTTATGCCAGTTCCAGCACCATTTTCCTTATCAATGATGCTACCCTCTATCTCATGTCCCTCACCTGTTAATCGATCAGATTTAGCTGCCGCCTCTCGAGCTTTCCTCCTTTCTTCTTCTCTCTGCTGTCTTATTCTCGCCTCTTGCTCCTTTAGCTGTTTAAATCTGGTACGATATAAAAGATCAGATCTACGAGCAACTTCAAGTACAACAAGACCAATCCATGGTTTAGCAAATTTAAAAGTACCGTTCACCGCGGCGTAGACCCCCTGATGTCAACTTTTCTTCTGGTTTGGCCTCCTTTCTGGTGGCATTCAATTCAGAGAGAGATTTCTGAAGGCGGGCTTGCTCTTCCTTGATGATATCATCACTAAGTTGCTTTGCTGGATTCTTTGCTCCCCCTAACTTTTGAAGCCATATTTGTTGTGCAGTACTTAATATGTTATTTGTGAACCTGCAAATAAATAATGACTCTTAAGAAAACATAGGAAAGGTTTCAATAAGGAAGGATACAAAAAGCAATGTAGCATAAAGTGGTGTATCTTATAACACTTTAAAAAAGGAAAGGCTTTGCATCTGCTCACCAATATAGACTTAGACCAGAAGGAACTGAAAGAGCAAAATAACCGATCATTAGAGGGAGGAACTTCGTCAGGGCTTGAGAGCTCTTCATGTTTGGATCATTGCTCTAAGAAAAGTTTTAAAAGAAAGTTAGATTATAGTAAATCAGTTCCAGCATCAATTTAAGTATTTTATACATCAAGAAGCTCAGAGCTTCATAAGCCAACTAAAAGCTTGATGAAAATAACTAAGCACCAATTAGCAGTATTAATAAAAGAAATAATACTTGACAACTTCCCCAAACATAATGTGACAATAATTCAAGCAACTCATGACCAGTACATATCAGAATCACCATGAGGTGAAAATTTTTCCACTTAAAAATTTACAAGAAAAATGTTGTAAAGATCAACTGGCCAGATATCGTTATGGCTGATATCATAGATTTCCTTAGATTTAAGATCACTTTCTTCTTAAAATCAGCATGACGTGCATTGTATGTAATTCCTCAGATCCTCCAAGTCAGACATCATTAACTTAATATAAAAAACTAAAAAAATATTGCGCCTTTGCAAATTATCATGTTTCTCACACTCTAGTCGACATTTTTTTATGTATTTCATATAGAAACAAAGTGAAGGGACATTAAAAAGTCAGTATCTTTCACAATATTAATAAATTGTACTTTGACAAAAGAAATAGTCCTGGATTGGGGAATTTAGTAGCAATTTCCATCATAGCTAAAAGAACCAATATAGAACAGTACTAGTTAATGATGCAATGACTGACCTGAGCTGATTGCATTATTTGGACAGAGACGTACTG
Organism: Adansonia gregorii; assembly: GCA_038382025.1. Classification (NCBI taxonomy): domain Eukaryota; kingdom Viridiplantae; phylum Streptophyta; class Magnoliopsida; order Malvales; family Malvaceae; genus Adansonia; species Adansonia gregorii. The sequence goes on from JBBYHO010000005.1 coordinate 11,539,233, forward strand.
TGAGACAACCAGCAAAACAGGCAACACAAGATATGCAAATGTATCTGACCATCCAAGAGGTGGGTGTCCATCCTAAGAAAACAACCATAACACCAAGAATCGGAATAAACACCAGTGCTTTCAAATAAAAATTTCATAATCACGCAAGAGATGTCAAACCTTAATGCGAAGTAAATATATATAATTATAAATTTAATTATATCAGGCACTTACAACAAAAGGGAAAAGCCAAGAGATGCCACTGCCATTCTGTCGAGCAGCAATTGTAGTTGGACCGGCCAGTGAGGGTATCCAAAAGAAGCCTTCCGTGAGGAGTCCCTTAAATGCAAACATACAATTAGGCATGAGAGATAGCTAAAGGCAACAGAAGTTTAAAATTAGTAAACCAACATGAATATCACGTTACCTCGTCTGCCACATTTGACAGGGCTCTGTAAAGCCCGATCCAAACCGGAATTGTGGCAAGTGTAGGCAGGCATCCTGTGGAAAGAGAACAATGAAAAGTAGATGTAAATAAGTCACCAACAAATTAGGTAATATAAAAGGCGAAATAACGCAGGAAGAACAAATTACGAAATAATGCAAACAAATGCAAATAAAAGTCTGATGAAATAGCTAAAAGAAGGCATGAGGAATTCAAAATTTTAGGAATTGAAACCAGAAAGTGGATTACGTGGAATATGATAAGTTACTAAAATTAATAAGGCACTACAATGTCAAAAACAGAATTATGAGTACCTGCTAATGGGTTTATCCCGGCTAGTTTGTATAACCGAGCAGTTTCAAGTTGAATCCTCTCCTGCAAGTGTAAAAGAATAGTTGCTCAAAGCCTAAAATGGTTTCAACATACCCCCCCCCCCAAAAAAAAAAACTACATCAAACAATCCAAAGCTGTAAATATTTAATTGATACCCTCTTTTTTTTTTTTTGTTTTCCTTTCCTTTCTTCTTTTGCCACTATAAGAATGAGCAAAATCGAGCATCTATTTAATTTATCATAACTAACAACTAGAACTATGCATCAGTTTCATTAGCCATATCAACCAAAATAATAGAAACTAAATGCAGAATTTCACCTGATCTCCAGCATACCGTTGCTGAATAGCCTTTATTTGGGGCTGTAATGAACGCATGGCCATTGCAGATTCTACCTGTGCACAAAAAAAGAAATTCAGAATAAATTGACAGAAATCAACCCATTTTTTCTCTATGAAATAAACTAAATTTAAATTAAAATAAAACATAATCCAAAAAAGTAATAAGAAAAAAATACTGAGTGGAGAATTAGCTCATCCTCTTTTCCTAATTTGTTCCCAATTTGAAACAACGAACCTGTTTCCTAGTCAAAGGGAATGTAGCAGCCTTAACAAGAACAGTCAGAAGTACAATGGCAAAACCATAAGCGTACGGAACATGCAAAGCCGATAACCCATCCTTTAAAACCTGAATGAATTCAATTCTAAACAGACATTAACTCATAACCCAGAACTTCAAAAACAAAAACAGAAGAAAGAAGAACCCATTTCAATTACCTTCAAAATAGTTTCCATGGAATTGGTTATTCCCGAAAGCCAATCATTATTTTGCTTCGCAGTAGTTGTGGTGGTCGTAGTAATAGTGTCGGACGACGAGACGGCAGCGTCGGAAATCGTATAGAGAAGGCTTTCGGCTCTAGTTAAAAGCTCTCCGATAATACCCTCGTAAGCATCCGGGTCAGGCAAGAGTCCGGGTTTGAACCCGAACTTAGCCACGGATAGAGAGCCCCGAAGAAACGGTCTGCGAGCGGAAAAACAGGGAAATTGAGTTCGATTTAAAAGAGGATTGGGAGGTCCGGTTCGGTCAACGAAAGGAGATAGTACGAGAAGTATGTTCGGTCTGAACGAAAGAGAAGAGGCCATTCTTTAAAAAAAAAAAAAAGAAAGAAGTTTCCAGAAACCCTAGATTTGTAGTTGCAGAGGTTTAAAATAACAGCCGGGGAAAGAGGAAAAGTGGATGGGGATCCTACAAAGAAATATCTTTAAAAAGGAAGAACCAAATAAGATGGTCAGAGACGGAAATGAAATATTAAGGGTTATATTCACGTGGCAAATTACAAAAGAAATTAATTTTAAATTAAATTTTATTAAACAATAGTTTATTAATTTTTAGAAAATTATAATAATAATAATATTAATATAAGTATAATTTCTTAATTACGAAAGTTAGATTTTTTTTTACAATTTTTTATTTATAAATTATGTAATATGAACGAATTTTTCAAATATTATTTATATATATATTTGTAAAAATATTTTGTTTTACACCGCCCGTGCCTGATAAACGACCGGAATGGCGGCACTCGCCTAATTTGGGCTTCTTGAGTCTAACCTATACAAACTGGGTATTAGATTAAGATGATGAGCGAGGCTTGTTTGACCCAATTTCCATTTTTATTTTCTTTATTTTACCCTCCTTTTTCCCCCTTAGATTTAGAAAGTACTATTATCCAATGCATAAATTTTTGAAAATTTTTAACTCCGCCGTCAGTTTTAAACATGAAACATGTTAATTCCAAATTTATTTTTTTTTTTACTTTACGAACGAATTTAAACGTTAAATGTGTTCAAGCATGTCCACATAAACTACATTACTTTAATTATTAAGAGGAACATAAGATAATACTCGAATAAATTTTGACTTGAGTTCTGACATTTAAAATCTCTTTTCTTGTGACGACGACAATCCCATAAATCTGTTTATAAAGGAAATTGTTTAGAATTTGAATGCTAGAAATTTTGTTATTGGCTTAGATTTTTCTGCATCAAATGCTGTCATTGAGATCTTACGATGGGAGCTTTGGCTGAAACTCAAAGTCAAACAAGCAACGTTAAAAAAGAAAAGGTTCAGACTTCTCGAATAGAATGGTGACAATGCCATGTTTAAAAACAAATTTATCCAGAGACTAACAATAAATTTTCGAAAAGGAGTAAAAAAAAAAAAAAAAAGAGAAAACTAAACTCATACGATTTGTGAGGTAATATGAGCCAAAAGCTCACCATAGACGGCCGAGTTTCGAACTCCATGAACAGAAAATAGAACAGACACAGCATAGTGTTTTTTTTCCCCCCTATTCCTTCTTCCTAGAATCTTTGAGTTGTCCCCTCTTTCGAATGCCAAGACAAAAGCGTAAACGCCATGCATCGACCACGCTCTCCGGCAGCGAATAAGCCAAGCCCCAGAGGATGGAATGGGGCCAGTAAGGTGTGCAACGAGGTTCGTAGCCTATCCAACGCATTGCTGCTCGAGCATAACCATCTGTCGATGGAACAAAGCAAGACGATCTTTTGATTGATGCCATTTTAGTCGCCACGTATAACGGAACCTGCATCAAGAAAAAAACTTGCCTGATCAGAGCAGGTCAACAAAACAAATAGCAGTCAATGCACAAAGTCCAGCAGATCCCAACGTGACAATCAATTTGCCCCCACAGTTCAGCTGATATTGTAACCCACACTTTTTCATCATCCTTGACAATACTTAAAATTGTTCAAAATTCAACTTTGTTTTTTGAAAGGTATGACAATGTCATTAGCAGAAGAAATAAGTACATGATCTCTTCAACCTTCAATTCAAAACTGAGAAAACAGTCCACTTAATCTTATTTAAAACCAAACAAAAATCTCATTGCCCCAATGCATCAAACAACTAGAAGACATGACAAAAAGCACCCAATCTTGACGAGAGACGAAACCCATCATCCCCATTTTTCAAAGTACACAAAACCTTAAACTCAACCCCAATCTTGATGAGAGACAAAATCTGTCATCCCCAGTTTCAAAGTAAAGGAAAGAATAAAACCAACGAAATCAGCTTCAAGCCATTATGATTTGGTACTCAAGAGAAATATATTCAATATCGAATCACTGATTACTCCAAGGCCCTGTTTCTAACAAATGACAAACTGGCGATAATATATTTCTAGTCTATAACTAGGACAAGGGCATGAGTTTCGAATACGGATATGTATGCAACACCGGTATGTTTAATTTTTTTTTCCAAGTTTTTCTGTGTCTTTGAAAGGTCATATCCTTATACCCACGAAAATATGTCAGACATGGATAATTCAAAAAAAAATGAAGAGTCAGACTCATTTGTAATTAAATTTTGAAATAGTGAATATGCATACCGACCTGGACTAATCAATATAGGGATTCTCACCATTTATCTTTACTATAAACCATGGCAGAAGGATTAAAAAGTTTCACTTTTCATGCAGAAGGCCTTACTCTCTAGCTTTAGGACTACACTCAGAGATTTAAATAGCAACTGAAACGCAACGCTCATGCTGCAATTTTGAAGTTTCAGCTCTTTTGCCATCAAAATCCACGGCTGATAACATTCATTACAACCACGACCAGAATAAATACAACACTAAAGTATAGCACTAAAGTTCAACCAAGTTATAACCACAACAATCAAGCACTAAAGTATCGGAAAAATTACCTGGCACTGTACATCAATTCCGCTATTTTTGTATTCGACATAAAGGCATCTTGAGAATTGATCAATATATCTGGAAAAAAAAAAAAAAAGAAAAGACCCCTCTTCAGTTGAAATAACCATAAATCAAACTCCAACTAACTTAGCAAAAGGGCAAACACTTACGCTTTAGTAGCAGCATAAACAGCATAAAGTGGATCAGAAGGGATGACAATGGCAGCACCCGAACCAATATTCACAATTGCACCTTTCTTTCTCTTAACCATCCCAGGCAAAACAGCCTGAGTTACCTTAGTGGTACCTTCAACATTAACCTTAATCAAATTTCCCAGCAGCTCTTCATCGACCTCGTGGAAGAACCTTGCATAAGGATATGAAATCCCGACATTGTTGATCAAAACCCCAACATCCAATCCTTCAATGGCGTCTTTGATCTTGTTCACCCCTTGATCAAGATCGCCAGTGAAGTCCACAACGACTGTCTTGATCTGAACCTGGCTGTACTTCGCCAGGATCGAATCAGCAACGTCTTTGAGTTTATCAGGGTTGCGACCCACTAAGACGAGATTAAGCCCTTTCCTAGCTAACTGAAAGGCGAAACCTTTGCCTATGCCATCGGTTGGTCCCGTTACAAGACCCCAGGAGCCATATTTCTTGAGATTCTTACTAGGTCTAAGGAAATTGACCCATACCCATTTGAGAAAAACAAATGAAGTTTTCAAGAGTGACAAAGAACCCAAAGTGAAAAGAACAAGAACCCATAAAGGCTGGGTATTGAGAGTATCGAAGAAACAGGTTGCCATGGACTATGCAGAGCATAAAAAATTGAAACTTTTGTGAATATAACAAAATAAGAGAGAGATATAAGGAGGATATAAATAGAGCAAGAGATAGGGTAGGCAGCAGCAGATGAGGAGAAGTGGAGAAGGGTTGATTTTTGAGAAGGAAAAATAAGAACTTGGGCGAAGTAGATGAGCTGAAAACCACCTTCTTAATTAACTACTTACGATGACACAGATGGACAGAACCGAAACATAGGGAATCCTATTAAGTATTGCTTTGGCATTGGCCGCCTGTTCGGCCTGTTCCTTCCTTCTAGTTTCATTTTATTTTGTTTCATAGAATATGTTCAAAAAAAAAAAAAACATTTTGTTCTTTTGAATGCAGGTTCACCTACCATAAAAGAGAAAATTAAATAAACAATTACTGTTGAAATTTAAACGTGACGTTTTTTCTACACTTCTAAAATGTCAGTCTCGACCTTTAAATACGATTATACTTATTTAAAAATTAAATAATCTATTTAATTTGAAAAGTTCAATTCAAGTTGAGTGAACTCTAAATTTAAATTTTAATAATTTAAATCAATTCAACTCAAATCATTATTGTATAATAAAAAATTAATTTTATCTAATTTAATTATAAAATATTAATTTTAATATAAAAATAATATTTTAATATTTTTTAAAAACAACAATCTTAGTTGCCTAGTTGAGCTAACTAAAAGATTTAAAAAGTTTTAAACTAACAAACAAATTTAAAAATGAGATTAAAATGCCAAATTAACTTAAAATTTAATTCAATTAATTTATATAATTATTTATAATAATTGACTTACTCATAAGATAAACTAAAACATAAAAACTTTTTAAATCTCTTACTCAACTTAACCCTGACACAATGTACCAAAATACTATTTAAAAATGTTAAAATATAATTTTATATTATTATTTATATATTTTTATAATAAAAATCTTTTTACATGGGCTTGAATTACTAAAATTCAAACCCCAGCCTTACCCGCTCACCTTTGAATAACTCTACCTAAAAGGTAATATTCAGCAGAATTTGAATGTGAATTCCGACAATGGCAACCACTTTAAGTGTTTTCGATGTATCAGCGGAAAAAAAAAGTAAAGGATTGGGGCAAGTAGCCGAAGCCTGGAACAAAATCATGCATTCAATACCCAACTGTGATATGAATTTACAATAAACAGAATGACAATTTACAAATCTTGGTTCAATTGTGGGGATGAAGCATGGAAATCTTGGCTAGACCCCCTAGAAAAATGGTCCTGGTGGAAAGGATCATCAGAAGCATGAACAGAACTTAACCTGGGAGAGAAGTTATACCCTGTCATTTGTTCCATCTCATGTCCACAACTTGTCATCCTGGCTTCTTCTTTGAATTTGATGAAGTACATGGATGACCAATAATCTTTTGCCAAGTTCTACACTAGAAAATAGATCTTGTTTAGACATGAATTCAACATAATTTCTGCCCAATGGATGTGAGTGTCGAATAAGGGTATGTACCCGACATAGGTATATTAAATTTTTCTTAGTTTTTCTATATGTTTGGAAGATTCTTGAAGGGTCATGTCCCCAGATCTATGTCCAGATATAAGTTAAACATGGGTGCCGAACATGAGTATTTCAAGAAAAATGAAGAGTCGGAGCAACATAGATGAATTATGTACTTCAATTAAAAAACCCACCATTTTGATCAACTGCATCAGTTCATTTAGTGCATTGGTGAAGAGATCGGGATGTGTTAGATCGGTGGTGGTCAAAATTTCTTGCCGGACACGATGAGATATGTTAACTTCCATTGCTGCACCTGTATGACAAGTTGTGGCAGGAAAATTTGCATAAAGGCAGAACTTGCAACGTAAATAAGAAGGTAATCATTATGCAATATGAATTCTTTCACGAAATAAAAACTCTGAAAACAATCAAAATCAAGCTTCACGAACAAAATGATCAAGGAAGATTGATACCAGACCATTGATCCCTTGGTGAACGTTGATGTTTTACATGCACAACAATATGAAACAGAGAGTCTTTGATGAAAATAGAGAATAAAATCTTGCATCAATTTCCTCAATTACAAATATGTGCACTTCACGGATGCATTTACCTAATTTGTCCAACCAGAGGACAGACCCGCTCAGGAATCTTGTTTGAGTGGATCTGCAATAATTCAATAATCTTGCAATTTGCAGTGAAATAAGGACTTAGAAGCAGATGACTGTTAGATAATAGTAAAAGAGACAAGTTTGAAGGAGCCGTAGAACATGTTAAATAGCATATATTTTCCTTTTCAATAACTAGCAACTAGATGCTTACAGGTCATAAGACTGTTTGAGGATGGCAATGGTTTAAAGGAGCGGAAGTCTATGTTACTTGGAGTCGAGTATGAGTGTCGAGTACAGCTATGTGTCCAACATAGGAATGTTCAATTTTCTACATTTTTCTATGTATGTGAAGGGTTATATCCCCGTAACCATGTCTGAGAATGTGCTGGACAAAGGTACTTCAAAAAAAAAATGAGGAGTCGTAGCAACACAGGTGGAAGTATTCCATGTGCGTCCTATGAGTTGGGTAATCTTAGTTACTAATGTCTAATAGCTAGCACAGCTCATCCTTGTGCCAAAAATTGAAAACCGGGTTAAGCTACTTTCTTCAGAGTTTCCGCATCAAAATATCTCGATTACCTAATTCAGCAATATCAGCACATAACATCACTCCCAAGTATATAACATTCTACAACTCAGAACTCATGACAAAACCGAAATTTGAACCATCTATCAATTAGTCCTGCTATTGAAGAATGCACTTCAAGAAGAGTCAATCTTCTATATTTGGAGGTATATTTTAAGTTATGTGAACTTCTCCATATCACAAGACTTGAGACTGAAAACTAAAAAATTAAAATTCAGAAGTGCTTCCTCAAAAATAAGAATAACGAACCTGCAATTATGTATTTATTAATGATATGTCGTGCCATGTAGATCCGTCTTACAGGGTCATCTAGTGGAATTTTGCCAAGCTCATACACCTCATCAAAGAAATGCACACTTTCACCAGCCAAACAACTGTGATCAAGAAGAAACAAGTTTGATTAAGATTTTCTTTTAACCTTTTAAGGTCATAAACTATGTGTTCTTTAGTTTACAATAGTCAAGAAATTTTGCTGGGAAAACCATTTTGTTCTTTTTTTCCCTTAGATAATTGAAACTTTTTAATCCAACTATTTCTTTTACAAAAATTGTATCACAAAAGACTCAAGGAATGTTCTCTGGTTCCTTTGGCAAGCTTTTAAAAACAATCAATAAACAAAGTGAAAATTCTGTTTTCAACATGAAAGATTTTCTTTTTCTTTTCAGATCCAATAAAAATACTACGAAAAAGTAACCAACCATCAAAAGAAAATCTAACTAATCGGTGCTTAGCGAAGTGAAGTATGAAGTACCTATCAGCAAATGCCATAAAAGACCGACGGAACCTTTTGTTAAGAAGAAGCCTATCCAAGGGTTCATTAGGATCAATGACAACGGCTTGTTCTCTTTGTAATAACAGTCCACTTTCTGGTATGCCCAGAGCTTGACCCATTGTTTTGAATTCTAGAGGTTCCCTTTTTCTCAAGCTAATTTGAGAGAGTAGAGGCTGCGAAATCGATATGGAGAAGGAAACCAGAACAAGGATGCTTGCCTGTGAAACATACCTGAACCGTGTTAGCAAAAACACAAAAATATAAGACTTCAATAACTTGTATGTAAACTGGCTAATGATGCAGGTGAACCCATCAAGAAACGAAAGAACAAATCAATGATAAACTATACCGTGATTAAAAGCATAAATCTGGAGGCGACTTGAAGCCATGAGATATCATCATGAACTTCATTCAAGATGTAAGCAAAAACCCAAACTCCTGAGAAGTACAAAGGAGCAAAAATAAGAAAATGAAGGTTAATATAAATACACAAAGGAGATACCATCAGAAACAATCACAAGAAAAGAATGCATCATTATTTGTTGCAAGAAAACCTGTTTGCTAAAAACTACAACTTTTAATGGTTCCTACAGTTTTCAACTCCATATTACTTTACACTGTGGGGACTTAGGAAAGGGGACATGTAATTGAATCACGAATGTTACAACGACAGTGTATACAACATCAAAAGCACAGGTTCTGTGTCCAATGAGATGTTAACTAATGCTAAAGCATCTCAGTTGCATGTAAGCAGTTTGCAACAAATCTTTTGAGTGCGACAAAATGAAAAATGTTTTTCAGAGTTTTCAACTTTAGAGAATTTATCAAATTCCTTGAGAAATACTCTTGAATACATAAATCATGATACTTATCATCGACTTTTTGTTCCACTGGAACAGCTATAGAATAGCACTAAATTTCTTGTCAGCCAAATTGAGCATGAAAACGGTGGATTCCTTTATCAATGATGATAATGTAATGTGCAACATATGCGGAACCAATTTAAGGAAATGTAAGCCTTATATGGAACCTAGATAAAATTTACCAATTAGTGATGCTGAGACGAGTATTCCCTGCCACAGGTCTCTGACTTCATCAAACCTGAACTCTACATGCCGAATTGCCCTAGTGAACCCCATCAAAACAGCAACATACAACGCATGAAGACATACAACTGGGATTATCCAGTAAGTTCCCAAGTGACATCTGTAATTGAGAGGCTTCTTCTTGTGAATAACTACAATACAGTAGCTCCTCTAGTTAAAAATAGTAACCATTGTGGAGTGAGAGCAGAAAAGAGTCAAAAGAATTATCATAAATAAGCTTGTATGTATATCCATAGATTCCAAAGTGTCACTATAAAAATATCTAGACAGGAAAAGCAGGAATGACTAGAGTGCTGCAGTGTTATTTACACCTGTCACTTTCACATGGTAGTTTTACAGGTTTCATGTATTTTGTTAACAACATTGACCTAATAGATGCCTAAACAGTTAATTGGACAACAAGAATGAAGCAAGCAAATATATTTTCAAGCTCTGTAATATTTTTTTACGACAATTGCATATATGATTCAAGATATCTGTCAACAATATGCATAACTTTAAATAAACGGATGAAACAACTCGTTTGGAGAAAGTTTTGCTATAAGGACAGCTTAACTTCATTGCGGTACATCCAACTTGATAAAATAGCTAGGTTTCTGAGATTCTTACATGCAGCGCCAGCAATCCATGGCAAAAGACTGAGTGGAAGAAAAATATGAGATCTAACTGGTGGTAAATGCCTCCTGAAGTAAAAAAAAAAAATTCAACAGCAGATAAATTAACCAAATTTTGCTAAAATGGCATGTTTAAACAGATAACAACACCTATATGACAACTAACTACTGCAATGTGACAAAAACTTGTGGTTTCACAGCATAATCTAATGAATTATCCGGTAGCATAATCTAATGAATTATCCGGTAAAGCACTTAGCAATTTGCCCTATACGTAGTAAAGTTTCATAGTAAAAAATAAGTTAAATTTATTGATTCAAAAATTACAGGAAGACCTATCACATAACCATTTCACAGAGAATTAACAGAAACAAGCAATTCTGAACAATTTAACCAACATGTTTTTGCCTGGTTAAAGAAAAGGTACAAAAGAACAGTAAGTCAATTGTCTTCTGTCATTCCCAATTTTCAGGCTTTACTGTCTTAAAATTTCTCTAATAGAAGAATATCCACTTACTTGACAAATACATAGTATAGTTGAAAGGCCTGCGCTATGCGGCAGCTCATCAACAAACCAAATCCAAGTGGACCTTCAAGCCATACTGAAAGCAAAATATTCTTCAGACTATTTCATGAAATATATAAATATATATATATATATATATATAAAGTAAACTGAAAGCAGTTAGAGATTTATAACCTGCCCAAACATAGCAAGACAACCACCAATGGCTTCTTTTGTATTTAAGGAAGTTAACTGACATCTGTAGAATGCGTACGATTAACAATTTAACACTAATGGTAACTAGTAAAGTAATTTGTTGTGTATATGTATATATATATATAAGTAACAAGAAAATTGAAATCTATATTGCCTTACCACAATTGATAACAGAAAGTTGAAGCTGGCAATAACTTGAATGACAGGGATCCAAAAGGCACTTCCTTTAGCAGTTGGAACATTGTGTATCAAGAACGGAAAAGTTGACCTCACAATAAGTCTGGAAAAAAAAAAAAAGGAAATATAAACAGATTGAAAAAAAAAAAATCCATTGAGGCATAACATCAAATAGATGAGGGCCAAACAAAACTGCCCATCTAAAAAATAGAAAAATTGGACTTTAACTTCAGAATGAAAGTTTTATGAGCTATGTAAAATGAGTTTTTACTAAAGATTAAAAAGAAAAGAAAATGAACGTACAAAATCAGGGAGAAGATGGCTATGGCAACAGCTACATAGTCGGAGGGGCAACCACCACGGACGGCACAGCTTGCCATATATATATTTTTTTTCTTTTAACATATGACAAGTAGATCAAATTAAGGAATTAATGTTGTAATTCTTCATTTTCATATAAAAGAAAGAAAGAAAGACTGTATGGGATATTTGTTTGGATGGCAAAAGCATGGCAGTGCCCTCGTTTTCGCCTATCAGTCAATCGGTCTCCATAGTTTCCTTTTCCACGAGACGGCTTTCTTTCCTTTTTTTTTTCTTTTTTTTTTTTTCTTGACTAAAGTAAAGAGTTAAGACTCCCCATTTTTGTGTAATCAGAGTATATAGGCGCTGCGGCTCTTTGGGAATGAAACATCATCCGCTGCTATTAATTTTAACCCGGTCGAAGTTTCTTACTCATCGGCGTCCGGATTAGTTTTAAAATGATTAAAGGAAAGAGGATTGACACACGTTTCAATGGCTCGTGTGCTTTCATTTCCCTTCAAAACATGGGAGAAAAAAAAATAGTGAGTGATAGAAAAAAAAAATTGAAAAAGTATCTTTAATTTTGAAAAATTAAGTTAAATATAATAGCTTATAATAAATTAAGTAATTTATAAAGAGAAAGTGAATAATTTTTTTAGATATTTTGATATTTTTTAAAATATAAAAGTATTCAATTAATTATAATATTATTTAAATTAAATTTTTAATTAAATTCATTGATTTCTTGTCATTTAGCTTATAATATTAAATTCAATCAATTCTTTAATTATTAGACTCCTTTCACAAAAATCGAAAAAGCAAATATAATGATAATAAGGATAAATTGTAAAAACTTTGATTTTAGTGAAAATTACTTAACTCTTTATATTTTAAAATTTATTATTTATCTCTCGTAATTTCATTCTTAAAACCGTTAAAAATTTACGTGAAATATTGGTTTTGTCATTGAAAATGCCAACAGTACTTGTTTGAATCGGTGAAGATAAAACAGGCATTTACACTAGATTTTAACGGTGTTCAGCATATTTTGGATAAGATAAAGCCATATGAGGTAAAAAGGGCATAACTGATTTCGCTGAAACCACCGGGATTTAATAACAATAGTCGTTGATGGCCCCTTGTTTATGTTCTATTTTCAATTTTCAAGGAGTTCAATTTTGGGTCAATACTTGTATATAAATATATTCAATTTGCTCTCCATCTGTTAATACAACTATGTACTGCAAAAAATTCGGAAAAGAAAATAGCTCTTTCCGAAGCTACGAGCAGCAGAAGCCCCAGGCTCAAAGTCATTGTTTCATTATCAAAATCTGTTTGGAAAAAAGGCAGACGGTAATAACCTTGCTGCAAATGAACTTTGCAAGACAACCTCATGGCACTGGTTCCAAGTTTCAATTTTCAATCGACTGATTTAGCTGGCTTTTTAACAATATGCTGAGCAAAACCAATGAGAGAGTACAAAAGGACCAAATGGCCATAAACTTCAAGCAGAACCAACTTTTCTCTCGGCAGAATTGTTGTTGTTTCTGAATCTTTCTCTAATCAGCCATTCTTTCTTCAATGCACTCCATCTCTAATTAACTGACTATTAATCTATGTTACTTGATCTCGGATATGCGTGTTAGACACGTAATATGTTCAATTTTTTTAAAATTTTTTTCATGTATTATAAAAGTCATTGAAAAATCATATT
>JBBYHO010000005.1:11614388-11625185 GCA_038382025.1 Adansonia gregorii
TTTACCATTTCAGCCTAAAAGAAGAGAGCAATGGGCCTGAACCCTGAATTCGCTTAATCATTCCAATTGACAACAAAAATAAGGCTTTTTTTTATATGAATATAGTTTTTTTATTTACTTTAATATTGGTATTTTGAAATTATTTTTCAAAATATCTTTTTCTATATAAAAGAGAATTCGCCATCATTTAAATTTTCAATCGAGCCTATTCGAATTTAATTTATTAATTTTTAAAATTTTTAAAAATATTTTATAATATTTTAAAATTTTAATTTATTAATTAAAAATAAAATAATTAATTTTATATTATAAAAATAAAAAATAAAAAATTCGTTTTAATTTAAATAATTATGATTTTATAAATTATAAACTAAAAATATATTTAAGTACTATTTTAATTGACATCGAACTCAACACCAAAATTTTAATCGAATTTCGACATTCTGGAATTTTCTTCACGGGCCAACCATCACTAACTCTGTAAAAAATATCGACCGTTCGATTACTCAACACCTCCCATCAATCAATATTTGCCAACACCAATCTCCGTTGCTAGGCATGGTAGCCAATAATTCCCCAGCTTCAAATCACTCTTTCGTTTTTCTCATCTATTGTATCTGATTTTTGCGGTCAAGCTGAATCGCGAAGCATCGAGGCATCAGCGACATTTCATGCTATGGTTCGCCCCCATTTCCCATCTCTTTCGCTTCGCTATTAATTCTTTTTTTAAGTTTCTTTTTCTTCGTTTTCCACTGATTTAGGGCTTCTCTTCGATTCATCTAATTGTTTGATCATGAAATGTTGTTTTGGCGTTTAGTTGTACATCCAATCTATTGATTTTTTAACTTCGTGAAGGTAGTCGAAAACTAGGGCACGGAAAAGGAAATTTTAGTTATGGTGGCGCGTGTTGCTTTGATTCTAGTTGCGATAAACTAAAGCTTACTGAAGTTAGAATGTTGTTTTAGGGTTATAAAAATTATTTTAAGGGAGAGCTAGATTTTAATGTGTTATCATTCATTTGAAATACCTCGGTGGAAGATACTTTTAGGCGATTATTAAAGAACCAAGAATTTTGTTAATTGTTTCAAATTTGGATGTGTTTAATATTTTTTTCATCAAGGAAGTGATTTCTCTAAAATTTAACTCTCAGAAAGATGGTTTGGTTAAATTCAGATGGAAGTGGATATAAGATTAGATGGAGTGACGAATTTAATGGTTTTTCATTATTTTCTGCCCATTGTTTTCATTGCCACTGGCTGCAGTGAGTTAACTCGTATTATTGCTATTCAATTCATTGGCTACGAGTTATTGGTAAGTAGGTAATTAGGCATCCAATGATCCTTTTGAGTGTTCTGCTAGGACAGTTTTTTTAGCCTTTTTTGATGGCAGCTTCATCATGCAAACATGATTGTGCATAAACTTTGCTATTACTTGGTGAAATAGGTTCTTTTAGAATCAATTTCAAACCATCTGCTAGAGGTTGTAATCATCTGATTAACCCCACTACATCAGGACCCTTTTGACGGTGCACAAAAGCCATTACTTTACATTCAGCTAGCACTAAAAAGGCTACTCCTAGAAAAAGTGGTAGAATTGTTCTAAGTATTTCAGCTGTAACAGCTATGTAGGTTTTCGATTTTCTATTTACTCATAATCTGGCCTGGTGTACCCAATCATGATACTGAAGGATGGGACCTGTTCTTGAGTTTTTTTGAGTTGTTGTTAGATTTATTTGTGATAATTAGATCATTTCATGGAAGCTAAAAGATTGGTAGTTTATGCCCCAAGGTCTTTGGGAAAAATATTTAATGGAAAAAGAATACAGAGGATATTGATATTTGTTCTTTCTTTGCATAGGCACCTGCAAAGGCAATGCTATCCCTGCAAAGGGTAGCTTTGTTCAGGAAAAACAATGCGAGGTGGGGTCTAGGAATTTGTTCATTTAGTACTCAAGGAGCAACAACGCCTGGTGCTCACAGCCTCCCCCTCCTCCTCCACCTTCGGAGAAAACCCATTTTGGTGTCTAAAAGATGAAGACCGTATTTGCAACAACTAATATGGGTTGCACTTGCACGACCCTTTTCTTGAAGGTGCCATGAAATGTGGTGACTGGTATAGAACCAAGGATTTAGTACTCAAGGGTGCCAATTGGATTGTCAATGAAATGAAGAAATCTGGACTAACGGACGTAGTGATGCTGGATTTTTATCAGACCTCAAATGGTCTTTCATGGCAAAAGTATCCGATGGCCGTCCTTATCTTGTTCTCGATGTTGATGAAAGTGAACCTGGAACCCATAAAGACAGAGAAATCATGCGGCATTATCCGCATAAACTATTGGAGGGCTGCTTGATTGCCAGCGTTGGGATGAGAGCTACAGCTGCTTATATCTACATAAGGGGTGAATATGCAAATGAACATAAAAAGCTTGAAAGAGCTAGAAGAGAAGCTTATGAAGCTGGACTGCTGGAAAAAATGCTTGTGGTTCTGGTTATGATTTTGATGTTCACATCCATTATGGTGCTGGTGCTTGTATTTGTGGTGAAGAAAGAGCACTTTTGGAGAGCCTTGAAGGGAAACAAGGGAAACCTAGGTTGAAGCCTCCTTTACCTGCTAATGCTGGATTGTATGGTTGTGCCACCACTGTCACAAATGTGGAAACCGTGGCTGTTTCTCCTACAATATTGAGACATGGCCCATCGTGGTTTGCCAGTTTTGGGAGGGCGGGTAATTCTGGGACAAAATTGTTTTGTGTCTCAGGTCACGTAAACAAGCCTCGCACAGTTGAGGAAGAGATGAGTATACCACTTAAGGGGTTGATAGAGAGGCACTGTGGAGGTGTGAGAGATGGATGGGGCAATTTGCTTGCAGCAATACCAGGAGGTTCATCTGTTCCACGTTTACCCTAGTACATATGCGATGATGTCCTGATGGATTATGATGCACTTAAGCCTGTCCATTCAGGACTGGGAACTGCATCAGTTATTGTGATGGATAAATCAACTGATGTTCTAGATGCAATTGCATGGCTTTCTTACTTCTACAAGCACGCAAGTTGTGGACAGTGCCTGCCATGCAGGGAAGGGGTGGATGGCTATGGATGATCATGGGAGGATTGAAAGTTGGGAATGCAAAGTTGGAAGAGATCGACATGCTTCAGGAGATGACCAAGCAGATTGAAGGGCACACAATCTGCGCTTTGGGTGATTGAGCAGCTCGGCCTGTGCAGGGTCCTATACGGCATTTTAGGCCGGAGCTGGAGAGAAGAATTAGAGAAAGGGAGTTACCGGAGGCTTCTGCTTAATTTCTGCTCAGGTTGATTCTGGCACCTTTTTTGCTTTCAACTCTTTGTTGCCTTTTTTCTTCCAAAATATGAAGTGCCCTTGATTTTGCATTTATAGTTGTTAATTTTCATTTTCTTATGTGAAAATTGTTGCCTTCAATTGAGTTATGTAATCTGTTGTCCATCTTCTGGTCCTGTCATGCGCAGTATGCATACTTGCACCATATACTTATATTACTTGGACTCAGGTGTGAGTGTCAGATATGAATGTGTATCTAATATAGGTATGTTCAATATTTTGAGTTTTTCCATGTATTTAGAGGATCTTTGGAGGGCCCCATACCCATGTCTACATATGCATTGGACATGGGTGTCGGATATAGGTACTAAAAGAAAAATGAAGGGTCGGAGCATATACATTAGTACATTTGACTGATTTCATGAAAAGGAAGAATGTTGCTGTACTCCTAAAATACCTGCAGATGAATGATTGATATTTAACTTATTTCTTCCAATGTGTATAAGGAATTTATTTTGTTTTTTCCCCTTCATATCATCTGGTAGACTAGTAGCTACCAAACCACTAGTTGCTTTTTTTTTCCCACCCCGAAAAAGTATATATTCTTTATTAATTAGTTTCTGGTTTTGTTGGTCGCAGGACATGTATCTGTTAAAAAAATGAAAAAGAAATGAGCTAGAATAAAAGGCTAAGGAAAGAGGCCTATGATACCCCATGCTGCCATGAGTATGGGGATATAATCCTCCAAACATATGAAAATATTTGGTAAAAATTGAACATATATTTGTCGAACACGTTCTCATATTTGACACTGAACCCGAGTCCAAGTAACATAGTGATACCTGTATTGTTTTAGTTATTTTCTTATCCTTTGTATATTCGTATGGCATATCGATCAGCTATGCAGAACCCATGCAGTTTGTTAGTCATCTAAAGATCTTTGACGGGTTATCTCATGCTATTTAGGGAATTTCCCCTGCGAGTGCTGGAGTGGCTATTCCGGAAATGAAAATTATGAAGTACCGAAAAGTCGGAGAATAGGCGATTCAGGTATCGGTTGCTTGTTACTCTTTTGTTTGTCTTCTCCTAAACTATATTAACCACATTTCACTGTTTGAGAAAAATAATTAATGTTCCATAGCATCCAACAACATTTTCTTTTTTTTTTTGAGGAACATTGTTAAATGATATCTGTTTTTTTTTTTTAAAAAAAAAAATTGAACATATAATGATATCTGTACTTCGCTGTCTTAGAATATCTGGTAATTAACCAAAGGATAGACAAATGTTACCAGATAATTGAAATAAAAGTTATTGAATGCAGATATTGAAATGAGATGATTATGGAACTGACAGACTAAGATATTCAGATTTGGGTGCTAGTGTTAGATAAAGATATATGTTTGATATAATTATATTTTATTTTTTTTAATATTTGGATGGTTTTAATAATTTATTATCTTTATATCTATATTCAAATATATATTGAATATACTATCAAATATAAATATTTAAAATTTTTTTTAAAAAACTAGAGCAACATGGCTGACATGAATAGACTGACAATATGCAACGGCGGAATAGCTTGGATGGGTGTAACAGGCCTAAAAGTGGTCCAAGACCTAGCTCAACTTGCTTTGCGATGTTTGTTTCCATGTCGTGTTTGATCTTTCAAGTAATTCCATGAAAAATAAAATAAATTTTTTTAAAAAAATTAATTAATTATTGTTTACATTGATTATTGAATTTTAACATAATTAATATATTTGTACAGTAATGATTATTTAAAAAAAAAATAGAAACAATCTTAAATCTGTAACATGAAAAATGCTATAACCAGGCCTTTCTTACTCTCAGATATATATTTGAATTTTGAGACGGCGGATTATAAGAAAAATAATTAAAATATAATAAAAAATATAAAAACAATTAATACAAAACAGATAGTAATACACAAAGGTGGCAAATTTTGTGTAACATAATTTACTAACTTATGAAAGCTTATATAATATGTAATATTTTGAATATGTTAATTATATAAAAATAATATGAATAGCTGAATATACTTGGGGTGTAAACTGACATTTGCGTGCACAAGTTATTTAGATTTGTCTTAAAAAAAACACTCGAATTTTGTTTCAATATTGTCAAGTTTGAGCTCGAATTATTAAGAGAGTAGAATTTGAGTGTGCTAATGCTTAACTTGTGTCGTTAACGAGTTTAATCTGATTTTTTTAATTTTAATTCAGTATTAAAAAATTTTAATTCAAATTTGAACTTTAGCTCAAAGCAAAAATAATTAAGCTTGAAGTTGAGTATAAAATCGAGTTTATTTTTTATAAAGTAAATAAGTTTAATCGAGCGAGTTTGAATAATTTAATTTTTATATTAAATTAATTTTTAATTTTAATTGAACCAAATTAAATGTTAAATCTTAAATTTCAAATCGAATTCGAATTTTTTTAGGCTTCAGCTCGATTATTCCCCTACTATGCTCTATACGGGTTATCAGGAAGGCCCAGAAAAGGCCCAAAACAAAGCCCCGCGACTTTCTCTTGGGAACTAGAAATCAGGCTCAGGTTGGGGGCTATGGCTTCCACTTCCAGCTAGAAACCCAAAGAGACACTCTGAAACGAAAGATGAGAGGGAAATTGATTTTCCGTCCATTTCTTCTCCGCCACGCCTTCAATTTTCGGTCGATTTCTTCTTCTTCTTCTTCTTCGCTATTTTCTTTGAACCAGAATTACTTACTTTCAACCCCGAAAGCATGTTCTTTAATGCCCCCCAAACCCTTCCCATTTTACATCCTTCAAAACCCTACTCTCTCCAGACCCTTCTCGGACTCTCCATCCCAACCCGAATCGCTTCCTGGTAAATTTCTTTTTGTTTTGGCCAGTTTTAGATTTTTGGTTTAAACATCGAAAAAATAGAAGTTAAAAATTGTTTTTTAAATGTATATTTTAGTTCCACCGAATGTTGTTCCCATTAAATCGGAAGAAGAGTTCGATGCTGCAGTTAGCAAAGCTGAGGGCGACTCCATGGCTTCTGTTTTCTACTTCACTGCTACATGGTGCGGCCCTTGTAAGTTTTTCCAACCTTTTTTTTTTTTTTAATTTCAAAGGGATTGGCTTTGTTTGCATTAATATTTGTTTTATTAATCTCTTTGCAGGCAAATTGATAGCTCCGATTATGGACGAATTGGCTCAGAAAAACCCTCACGTAACAACTTATAAGCTTGATATCGATGAGGTAAAAAATGATTATTATTTTTTTAATGTTGTTTGAATCTAAATTTGGGTATTCTTCTATAGGTTTTAAATTGAAAATGTTTCCATTGAAGGGTTCTTTGTACAATATATATCATAGCAGTTTCACTTTGAACTGATTTCAGTTTTGTGACATGAATCTGTTGATTTCAGTTTTTCATGTATTTGTGATCACAATGATTTGAAATGTTTCCATTGAATGGTTCATTTTATATCATTCTTAGTAGTTTCACTTTCACTTTCACTTTGAATTGACTTATTGTTAATTGTTGTGGCATGAATCAGTCGATTTCAGTTTTTCACATATTTGATCATGATGTTTTGAAATGTTTCCATTGAAGGGTTCATTCTATATCATTCATAGTAGTTTCGCTTTGAATTGACTTATTTGTTATGACGTGAATTTTCCAATTTCAGTTTTGATGTATTCGATCATGATGATTTGTGCAGGGAATTATTTTGGAAACAAAAATGTTCTGATTCTCTTTCATCTTTGAGATTGAAATGCTTGTTTGATGATACAAGGGCATGTCTTAGAGATTTTCATGTTTAGGATTTCTTGAGAAAAGTTATAAATTTTACCAATGGAAATTTTTGTTTTCATTTTCATACGTAGATTGCAAAATGGTACTTGATTTTGCGTTTTGAATGCCATGGACAATGCGTTTATTTTGTATTCTTCACTTTTCGGTTTATGTGTTTTTGTTGTGTTAGAAATTGAAATTCTTATTCTTTATTTTTTGCATTTGAGAAGCACTATTCCGAGAATAAGTATTTACTAGACTAACGTTGTTGACATGATGCAGGAAGCCCTTGCAACCAAATTGGAAACTCTAAATGTTACTGCTGTGGTAAATAATTTGTCTTTTTATTTGACATTTATTTGAATTTCGATTGTTAAATAATTGAGCTGCAAACTAGGTTGTTTGCCAGTTGCCTCCTAGGTTGCTCCAACTCTTCTTTTTTCTTGAAGTACCCATGTCCAACACCCTTGACTGACGCAGATTCAGGCATGAGTAATGGGAAATGACCTACTAAGAGCCTCCAAATACATGAAAAAACTTAGACAAAGTTGAACGTACCCTGGTCTGACACTAACACCTGAGTCCAGGTAACTTAGGTTGCCATCATATATATTGTGGCAAACAGGTTTTTGCTACTATTCTCGTGTTTTCTCAAATGGTGAGAAGCTGGTTAAGCATTTGTTGATTAATTAAGATTTCTGTTTCTACTTTCAGTTTAAAATCTTAGTTTTGGTTTTTAAGTAATTTTAAGTTCTTTTTATAGTTATGATCTGTGTTACTTGGACTCTTCATTTTCCTGTTAAGTACCTTATCCGACACTTGTGTCTTGCCCATGTTTGGATATGGGTATGAAAGTATAATCCTCCAAATATATGACAAAACTTTTTAAAAAAAATGAGATTTAAAATACCCGTATGGATTATAATTATTGGTGATCAGCTATAAGTGTGGATTTCTTAACTTTTTGAAGTATTTTGAGTATCACAATTGTCAAATTAGATTGCAAGTGCTTGTTCTCTGCCTGCCATTGAAATTTATCTGTGCAGATAGGATACTTTTTAGCTTGCCATATTAAGTTTCCAAGAGTTTTTCCATTCTTTATACGAACCCAATTCGTTCTTCGTTAACTAGAATTTTGTCTTTGGATACAGCCAACCCTCCGTTTCTTTAAAGGAGGCAAAATGGAAGATGAAGTTATTGGTGCTGATGTCATGCGCATATTTCAAACAATGAAGAAACTCTACGAGAAGTAATCATTCTGCTTCGCATTCTACTTTCCCTATGTCGTTAACCTAGTTCATAAGCGTCCAGCATTAACACAAACATACATATCTGCCGTGCCTGCATCTTAATTCATCAGGGAAATAGCGTTGTTAACCTCGTTCATTGGAGAAATAGTATGAGAAATGTTCGGACATATCCAGTGGTGTCTTGTGCATGTTTTGACCTTGTTTGAATTTTTTTTGACATGTCCGACACATATTCTGCCGTGTCAAAACTATGATTGACACTTGGACACTCCAGAGACAGGCATTTCAGTGCTTCATGGGCTGACATAATAGAATTTTGTTGATTTTGTTTGGAGATGCTGTTGTCTGTGGTCTGAGGGTTAAATACTTATCTTTTTTCATACAAATGAAGCTGCAACCCAGGAATAAGTGAACGGATTTACAAATGTCAGAATTCGAATCCCAGACCTATTAGATGCCACCTCTTAAGAGTGGTTGCTCCAATCAACTGGGTTAAATCGAGACCCGGTCTTTATAATATAGCTACTTACTCCTTTGTTTTGATTTCCAGGCAGGATTGAAGAAGGATGATTCATGAGAAAGAGAGATCAAAGCTGAACGCTTTGAGTTGATGATTACGGAATCTTGTTTTCCAAGCAATCAAAGAAGGTAAAATAAATGGTTTTTTAAGGATCCCTTTGTTAAACGATTGTAAGATTTACTTCTGGACAGTAAAAAGTATAATTGTGAAGTTACTGGTTTTTTTTTTAAATTAATTTGAGTTTAATTTTGAGGTTAAAACATAGTCTCTGGTAATTATATGCACCTTGCCTTAAAAGGTTATCTCGACTGGAATCAGATACTGGATTTTGAAGCTCAAACGAATGTTATAGTCACCTATGAGCCAGACTATTTAATTAAAAAAAATTAAATATTAAATAAATAATTTCAAAATTAAATAGGTATTAAATATAATAAAATATTAAAAATAAACTAAATTTTGTTTTTTTTTTCTGAATTTTGGTTTTTTTTTTTTTTTTTGTTTGGTAAAGGTTCAATCGATTTTTCATTGGTTCTTTAAGCTATTGGTTTTGTAATATATTTCTGATTGGATTAGGTAATGTTTATTAGTTCAATCGGTTTGATCAATCAATCCAATCTGATTTTTTTAACAGCGGCTCAAATTGATTGAAACATGTATGTTCCTCTTCTCATTTACTGGGAATTTCTCATATTAATGTGAACAATACGGTAAGGTATTTTGGATTGGCTCTCTAGGAATAGGCAAACTCAAGCTTTGGTTGCTGCTTTGGCCAACTACATAAAATTTAATGTCTATAACTTGGAACTGACGAGTCTAGCAATTCAGGATGTTAGTAGAGATTTAAATAGCGGTTGTAATGTAATGTTATTGTTAGGGATGAGAGCAGATTAGATATCAGCATATTTTTGTAATATTCAAATTCATTTATCTACTTTAAATTGCACATCACTTTTTGAATTTGAATTAAATAACATTGTTTGTTGGATATCTAAATCTGTTAAAAATTTGTATTCAATATATAGCTAACCTTTAAAGCAAAGGTTTGATTTTTTTTTTATGGGCATAAATTTCTACATCTTACAATAAAAGGATAATGGATTCATGTATCCAAATCCATTGTTAGCAAAAGTAACGTAGTTTCAAATATAAGAATAGATTATTTGTAAAAGTAATGTAAATTTAAATAATAAATATTTAAAGATTTCTATTCATATCTACTTCAAATTCATTGTGCATAGTAATTATATCATATACTTTGAAGGTTCTACATGTAGTATTTTGATTTCGCTCCAAATAGTAATTATATTATTGAAATCCACAATCACTCAAAATCCACATAATCCATTATCATGCTTTTTAAATTATAATCTTTATTTTGTGGTTTGATTTTTTCTGCAGTCAATATTCATTACTAATATTTACTATAGTCAAACATAATAATATTCATTACATCCATCGATTGTGGCAAATATAATTCCATAAAAAAATGAGTTTTAAGACTGCAATTTAAATCCATTTTTAAATCCTGAATGTTAGTAATGGAGTTGGAAGTAATTTCAGCAGGTTTCGCAAGAAGGCTCAAAAACAATGAGGATGCCGACAATCCCAAAAGATTAAATCAACGCCCACCGTGGGGCTCGAACCCACGACCACAAGGTTAAGAGCCTTGCGCTCTACCGACTGAGCTAGACGGGCTAGTTGACAACATTGCCTTACGAATATTTTTATTCTATTAAGAAATTCCATTTTTTTATTTTTAAGTGGTGACAATCACTAATTGGTCATTTAGTTATAAAATAAAAAAGGTAATAAGCACATTTGGACCTCAAAGAAGACTCAAAAATCCATATATTACAAAGGGGGCCTGTACACTTCTGCTTCTCTACAATAACCAAAGAAAAATATATAAATACTGTCCGTTGGAGCAGGACA
>JBBYHO010000005.1:11638696-11652160 GCA_038382025.1 Adansonia gregorii
ATAATAGTATTATTTTTTATTTACAAAATAAACTATTATGTGATTAATTCTCAAGCTGTATTAATTTTTTATCAAAATTTGATACATTTCAAAAATTAATTTTAAAAATTTTATATTCACAAATAATAATAATAAATCTAATCTATTTTTTAAATGATAATTAAATAAACACCCAAAGAATTATTTACCATCCACTAAATCCGACATTCACGGAATCCCCCTGTTGTTGATTTTTCCTTCCCGGCTGCCCCAATCAACGGTGAAAAAACCGTCAAATCTCATTAGTCTCGTCCAACAAACAGAATCCCGTCCAATCAGGCACCCATTCGACGCCACGTGCCCGTCAAAATTTGCCCATTTGGAAACCGGTCATTCAACGAAGTCGGCCAGTCGGGCCTTTTTCATCAAGGTGCAGATTCGATCAGATTGCGTGTCACTTAACCGTTGTCTCGACTTGTAGAAACAGCACATTCCTACCATACTAATTCAAATTTGAAATGCACAGGGAGTGAACGTGTCAATTGTTTGGTGGATTTTACGTTTGCTTTGCTGCAAATTTTTTGAAATTGGTGGCGGAACACAGTGTCATTCCTTATATATATATAAGGATATTTATAGATATATATTAAAATGTTTAGAATAAAAAATATAATTAATTGATTTAATAGAAAAAATTAAAAAGAAAAATGATACCTATAGATAGATATCTTTAATTGGACCTTGAAAAGAATCATAAACATGAAATCCCATATATTGATTCTCGCACATGAATCCAAAGATTTTAATTTTGTGGGCAGTTTCAATGCCAAACTTTTTCTTTGTTTTCGTTGAAAATTGAAACTTTGGACCATCTCCATCTTTTTTATTAATTTTAATTATCAAAATGAATAGTCTAATAATATTTTTGTCTCAATTTGAGTTTATAGTTAATATATTTTTAGTGAATTATATAATATCAATTTATTAATAAAAAATATAAAATTTTAAAAATATAATTTAATTTATTAATAAATAATATTTTTATATGATTCATTAATAATATATTAAATGTAAATTCTCTATACGTTGTTTGTGCAATTTTCATTTTTTGGAAAGAAAAATTAGTTACGATCCGATAAGTTGATTCGTTGAAAGAATCTGAGCTAACAAACTAATTGATTCATGTCACGACTTGACGCAAAACAGCAAATATTGTGATAATTAGGCCTCCATAGCCCTCCGTCTCATTAAACAATAATAACAATAATAGTTGACATGGAAGCCTTTGGCTTACTATGATTTTTTTTTTTTACTTGATGATATGTGCAAAAAAAACAAATAGATGTTTGAAATTAAATTTAATTTCATATGCTTTGTTGATATTTTCACCTAAGTTAAGAAGTTGTCTGAGGGCTTGCTTTGTTTTTAACTCTTCTTTACCTTTGCGCCGGTAGATTTAATAATTTTATATATTATATAAATTATAAAATATAAATATGATACATAAAAAATTATTAAAATTTAATATACGATAAAAAATATATGTATAAAATAAATATATTAATATTTTTAAAATATATATAATATAAATTATTATGTTAAAATTTTTATAAATATATAACACTACTTATAATTGTAATAAGTAAAAAAATAAAAATATGATAAAATATAAAAATTATTAAATCTATATAAAGGCGAAGCTAGGGGGTGTAGGTAGGGGTCTTGCCTCCCCCCTCCACTCTTCAGTTGCCTAATTTCTTATATTTTTAAAATTTTTAAGGTAAAAAATAGTAAAACTTTTACTTTACCCCCAAATATTTATATTTTCATTTTAGTATTTGGATATAAAATTCTTTGACTTTGTCTTTATATATAATCTTATATATAAATTTATTCATGAGTCGAGTTAATACTAATTTTTAATAAAAAAATTATTTGTGTAATATTCAATTTGACTCACCTAGTCAAACTTGAAAAACTCATTTTTACCATTTAAACTATATTAAAATATAAAAATATTTTATATTAATATTTATATATTTTTATAATTAAATTTAAATAAAATATTTTTATTGATAAAACAATAATTCGAGTAAAACTAAATTTGAGCTTAAAATTTTATCATAAACCTGATTGAATTGAGCTAAATCCACTAACTAGACAACTCATATACTAGCGTTGTATTCATATTATGTTTTATGTTATAATGATATTTAAAATATTATATATATTTATAGATATTTGAATACATCCATATATTTTGTCATATTCATATGATAATATAGTGATACACTAGATTAAAATTATCAAATTTTAGAAATGATTTAGGCAATTGGGTGGACCAAAGGATCAGCTAGATCTAGTAACTGGTGTATTATATGAGTTTGTATATTTTATTATATAATAATCATAATTAAAGTTATTGTATATTTATATAAATTTTGATGTATTAGTAATTCATGTTATATAGATTTTGAGATATATATTCATGTTTAAATACTTTATATAGGTCATATTTGTATAATTATATCTAAAATTATCAAATTTAATCAAGCATATACAAAAAAATTAGGTGAAGGCCCATGTATTTTGATTGAAAGCTAAAACTAAACTTACTCAAAAGTTAGATTGACTCCATCTTAAGTGTTTTTTTGTGATCTAAAATATTTTAAATTATTATTTAAATATTAAAATAATATTTTTATTTAAATTTAATTATAAAATATATTAATATTAATATAAAATAATTTTTTTAAATTTTAATATATATAAAAAATAAATTTAAACTACCAAATTATATCAGTTTTAATCATAATCGTTCTGATTTGATTCGTAATATTAAAGCAATGGTACAGAGTCGTCAGAAGCACAGTAAAAGGAACGGTGCGTCACTGTCTTCTTTTTTTGGGTAAAAAAGTCAGATTTAATTGATCATTTTATGGGCGAAAAAACAGGCTCTCAAGTCTTAACAGTGCAGTATTTATTCTCCACCCCCCCAACCTTTTTCCCCCCATAATCTAAGGAGAGATGTGATATCTCAGCTGTTCAGCTTTTGACCAATAAATTAAATTAATCCCATTATTATCGATCATTACAGATTTAGATGTTAACATCGAGGAATTCTTAGGAAATTATTAATCTTTCTTAATAAAATTAAAAATTATTAAATATATATTTTTTAAAATTAATTTAATTATAAAATAAAAAATTTATTATTAATATATCAAAAAGTATGTGTTATTATTATTATAGCTCTAAACCAAACCAAACCTACATTAGTATGAAATTTTTTTTCTAAAAAAAATACTTTAATAAAATATCCTCAAGACTATAAAAGTCTTAGGGTTATCAGAATTGGAGATTTCAATTTAGGTTTGAAAATTTAAATTTTAAAGGTGAATTTGTATCTTAAAATTAGCGCAAAGCTTGTGACAAATTATGTGTGAATGCAATTTTCATAATTACTGTCCAATCATGATTTTGTAGACATCTATATAATGATGAACTCGAAATGCTTATAGTTGTTTATAAATTTAAAAGTAATATATATTTTATATATTTTGAATATATAATCATAGTAAATTTTAATTAAATTGTTAATAATATATATTTCATTCTTACAAACTTGTTCAAATTCATATTTTTCAAATATATGGTATCAAAATCATGCAATGCGAACTTTTCATTATATACATATATATATGTTATAAAAATAATTTAAAAGTTATCCCTTCTATTGCTTACGCAATTCAAGGGCAATTAATGTGAATTAAATGTGGCAAGCATTGTTATTATTTTTTTTTTGAGTAGGAGAAAAAAATAATATAAAATTAAATTATTATATTTTTATTATATTTTTACAACGTAATTAATATTATCGTGTCTAAGTAAGATGATCCAAAAATCTGTCTTTTTCTCCCCGTTTTCTTTTTATTTCTTTGTTATAAATCACGTGAATCCTACGTGAAAACGATGCATCCAGTTTAAGTAGTTAATTATCTTCATCATCTATAGTTCCAGTCCTTGCGATTCTTCACTTTATTTTTGAAAAAAATGTTGGCGTTAGGTTTTTCTCATGATTACGCTTTATTGTTGAGGTCAATAGGCTTACTTTCTTGGCCGACATAACGGCAAATTTTATTTTTAATAAGTTTTCAAAACTTAAAACATTATTAAATCAGTTTAGGATTTATTTTTATTGTGTTCTTATTCAATATCTTTTTGTAAAAGTTGAAATTTAGATTTTTAATATTATAATTTTACGTTAAAGATAGTATCATTAAATTGTTATTATATTTAAATATTTAT
The DNA here is from genome assembly GCA_038382025.1 of Adansonia gregorii. Taxonomy (NCBI): domain Eukaryota; kingdom Viridiplantae; phylum Streptophyta; class Magnoliopsida; order Malvales; family Malvaceae; genus Adansonia; species Adansonia gregorii. Next base: position 11,642,984 of record JBBYHO010000005.1, read on the forward strand.
TTAATTTTAAAAAAAATCATGATTTAGTAGGAAAATCTATTTTCAATTTGGACTAACTGGCTGAACAAAAATTTACAACCATATGGATTACTCAAATGGAAGGCCTAACCCATCTAGCCCAACTCTCTCTCTTGGCCTATTATATCGATAGGTCACGCCTCGGACTCTGAGTTTACAAAGTCAAAACTTCAATCTTGGTTTTGAATCCGATTTCGGGACCAGTAGTGGGCTTATTTTTGGGGGGCTTGTTTGTGCATATACACATACGTACGTACATACATACATACATACACACACACATATATATATATATATATATATATATACACACACACACACACACACACATATTGCTGTCTACTTTGCAAAAGTTATTGAAATTCATACAGAAAGCAACCGTATATTATCAGAATTCAACGATTGTTGATTACAAATATGCATTACATGTAAGTATATTTGTTTTTTATATATATATTTAAAAAATTATATTATTATATTTATTTCAAAATATATATTGGACGCGAGTATTTTAAGAGAAATTGTAAGTGCAGGGGCTATCATCATAAAAGTTTGGAAATTTTTATTTGCATCGACTCTAAAATCGAACTACCGATGTCCTCTTTCTTTTTTTTTTTCCTCGTTAAAACAATTGTATAAGAACAAAGGTAGAATAAAAGGTTTAAGATCCAGCAGAGCCTAGTAATAGCTGATGGTATATTTATCCGCTTCAAATTTTATCCAAGTTTTAACCAGGCCAAGTTGTTTTCATGATATTGCCATCTACAAGACTCTGACTATGACTGTATATTCACTCGCTTGTGCACCCAAAAGCCGAAGTGAACATAGATTTTTTGATAGTTTTGTCTTTTTTCTGGTTATTGAAACAAACTTTAGATGAGGGAAGTTTGGGAAAAATGTGCTCAGCGCATGCTTTTTCTGGTTGCTTGGTTGGCTAAATTGAATGCATTTGTGTTTCCCTAATCGCCTTGCTGTTATGATACAAACAAATGAAAGTGGAGTTTACTCTGGCGATTCTGGTCTGGTGCCCTTTGGCCTGGCGACATCACAACACGATGCAACCTTTCCACGCTTTAGTTTTAGAAAAATCTTTGGCCCCATTGATGCGTTTTTCCAATTTCCGTTACCATTTATGAAGTGGCGAGTGATAATCATTCGCTATGATCTAGTGTTGGCTACATGCATGAATCAGCAAACAAAGCGCAGAATTTATGTTACGAACAGCATCAAAACTGTTTGCTTCCTAGTCAAAGCTTTCACCATAATATAACTTTGCTTCAATCAATTTTTTTTTATTTTGTAATTAATTCTATAACTGTGTTCGGATGTCAACTACCTCGGCTCCTAGCAAGCAAATCAAAGATTTTCTCTTGTTCCATGCCCATTTTATTAGATTATATCTGCTTGACATTTTTCATTTTAATGCTCAACCGTACTCTGTTCATAGTCATTAATTTCTATTTTTGGGTGACATTGGTCCCTATCACTATGATAGGTCAACTGAAGAATCTGCAGAGTTGGCCAAAAGAGCTATTTATCATGCCATAGTCCGAGATGAAGCCAAATCTGAAATAGAAGTTTCTTACGTGTAAACTACTTATTAATGAGCTTAATTAATTTTTAATCATTTTACTGCATGGGACAAAATGGCTGCAAGAAGCTATCTAGTGATGATGTTGGAGAACTTCACTACAGATACTATCCAATGATGCCAGGCACGGCAGAACAAGAGATGGTTGAATCGGTATTAAGATATTGATGCCAGGCACAGCCTAAAATTATAATCCCTTTTATAATAAAACAAAAATAATAATTTCAACGGAGCATAAAAGTTTTTTTTGCTCCAACTGAATTCGACAACTATTCTCTTGAGCCAAACTCCAAGTCTTACGCAAACTGAGCATCAATTCTCTCTCTCTCTATCTCTCTCTCTCTCTCGCTCTCTCTCTCCCCTTTTTAACCTCATAATTTTAAACAAAAAACAGTTTTAAACTGGAAGTCTAATACCCTAAAAGACCCACCAATAAAAAACTCCTAATAAATATTAAGCATATATCTACATATATAAAATACGTGATTGAATTGGTACTATAAGTTAAGTGACATAAACTCAATTAATGAATTTATAAAAAAATTCAAATGAATTTATTACAAATATAAAACTAAAAGTAAATGTGCATCTTAATGCCATGCAACTAACTAACCCTCATGTAAATTTAATAAATGAAAGATGTAGTTTTACCTTTTATTTTTATTTGCTTTTTTATTTTCTTCCATTTTGGATAGAAAATTAATTTCTAATGCATTTGCATGTGTGATATAATTTAATAATTAATAAAGTAAATAATACCAATAAGTAAAAACTTATTCTGATTACTAATATTAAGATTAATTAGATTACTATTTATAGAGAAAACAGCCAGAGCAAGATTATATACAATCTCTTAAAATTGAATTGGACGTTGCTTTGATGTATATTTGATAATTAATTCGATGAATAAAAAAATACTTTATTTAATAGAATTTTTTTTATTAGTATTCTTAAGAAAACTGGCTAACGAAATTCTTACAAAAATTTAAAAATATATATAATAAAAAAGTAAAAGTTGATGATAATATATTTAGTATTTGCACCAATTTGAACGAAATAATAATCCTTAAAAGCATGTGCCAAGAAGAACATTTTACGTACAATTATGTAAAGCTTCATCGTTCCAAGTTGCATTGCACATATATGGCTGTTATAGTCATTATAAATTGGTATATGAGTGGTGAACGTCTCTGAGAGATCAACTGACATTGACTATAGAGATTAAATGGGGGACGAAAGCAGAGCCAAAAAGCCTCATGTTTTAATCTTCCTTTTCCCAGGTCACGGTCACATTAACCCCATGCTCCAATTCGCTAAACACTTGGTCTCCAAAGGCATCAAAGTATCTCTCTAACCACTGTCTTGTTAGTCAAATATGGGATCTAGTCCCAGTAAAGCTTTGATATTGCAATTGTTGAAATTGCAATTGATTGGGCGATGAAGAAGTTTGAAATTGAATGGCCAATCAAAGCTTTTAAATGCAAAGCTCTGCAACTTTGCAGAGCTGAAAAAGAAAGAAAGAAAACATATTTCTTTTGTACTTGCTATTAGCCATGGCATTGGTTATATAAAGGGCATTGGATGTAATTGTTTCATACATCAATTGAGAGAAAGAAAGAAAAGAGAGGCATTGCAAAAAAGAGTAAAATTATTGTTTCATCGAGAGAGAAAAGAGAGAAAAATAGGGTATTTAATAATTTAAGTCTTTGTGATATTCGTTGGGATATTGTTAATTACAAAGAATTATAATACTCGGTTTAATCCGACAGAGATTTATGGTATATTCTTAAAAAAGTAGCTTTGTTATATTATGCCGATTGTTGTGAATCTTAAGCTTTGATCAAAAGCTTAAGATATTATACTATGTAATTTATTTATTTTCATGGTAGATTTTACTCGGATTCTAAGTTTTTCCTTTATTTCGAAAAGTTTTTTACATAAAATTTGGTGTCTATTTTTGCATGAAAGTTGTTACTTGACGTGGATTTTTTATTTTTGTTAACTAAGCTGTCTAAATCTCGTGAGTCTAATTACATTATTTTGCTATTGTTTTTGTTTGAAGGCCCAATACATCTTCTTCTCCATGTCCTCGTTTTCTAATCCATCCACCTCTATTATTGATCTCCACACCATATGCGACGGCTTCGACGAAGGTGACTATGACCAGGCGCGCAGTGCTGCTGCTTATATGTCAACTTTCTGGTCGAAGGCTCTAAGAGTTTAGCATTTAATTAAGAAACTTGGTGATACTATTCATCAAGTTCATGCCCTCATCTACAATGGGATTTTACCTTGGGCACTTGACGTCGCAAAGCGATTTGGGATACTTTCGAGTGTGTCTTTCACTCAATCATGTGCTATCAGTAGCGTGTATTACCATGTTAGCAAGGGACTTCTTCAGCTCCCACACCTAGTCCCAGGGCCTCAGGTTTCTCTTCCTAGATTGGCTCGGCTTCAGGTTTTAGAGTTACCATCTTTGGTTGCTCTTTATGATTACATCCGGCTCAGTTTGATGTGCTTGTGAATCAATTTTCCAACATTGATAGAGCTGACTGGGTGTTTTTCAACATCTTTTAGGTATTAGAAAAAGAGGTATATAGATATTGCGCATGTCTTTCTCTTTCTAGAATGCTTGTCATTTATTTCGTTTATAAATGCAATAAATAGTGCATCCACTATTGTAATTTAAATCCCTTGTTATCTAAATTATATAAACTGGTTTGGGTAATTTTAGCAAATTGGATTTCTTTTGTTAGGCGGTGGATTAGATGTCGAAATTCTGGAAGGTGATGACAGTTGGACAAACTATTACATCAACGCACTTAGACAAAAGATTCGAAAATGACAGAGAATAATGTATGAATCTCTTCAAGCCGAGTGTTAGTACTTGCATGAGTTGGCTAAGTGGAAAGCCTAAGGATTCGGTGGTGTATGTATCATGTGGGAGTTGCTTCACTAGGAATTGAGCAAATGGCAGAGCTAGCTTGGGCATTGAAAGAGAGCAATGTCTACCTCTTGTGGGTCGTCAGGGAAACAGAGAAGGCCAAACTGTCAAACGATTTCATACGAGAAACCTCTGAGGAAGGTTTGGTGGTGGCATGGTGCCTTCAATTGGAGGGGCTGTTGCATGAGTTAATAGCTCGCTTTCTTACCGATTGTGGCTTTAATTCGATTCTTGAAACATTGAGTCTATCCGTTCCGATGCTGATAATGCCTCAATGGACCGACCAAGGCACCAATGCGAAGTATGTGGAGGATGAACGGGGAATAAGAATTAGAGCTCACCCCGATGTGAAAAGTATTGTGAGAAGTGAGACTATAAAGCAGTGCCTAAAGGAATTACTAATAGAAGGTGGAAACAAAGGCAAAGAGATTAGGAAGAATGAAATCAATCGGAAGAATTTGGCTAAGAAGCCAGTTGATGAAGGTGAAAATTCACATAAAATTGTTGAATGAATTTATAGCAAAACTACTCCGAGATTAGTAGTATGTACCTTACTATTTTTGAATAAATAAGCATTCATTCATATAGATGATAAGATTAGTTTAGATGATAATAAATATTACAATAATAATAAAATTAGTTATTCTAGTAATTTAATTAGATACTTTAACGATAAGATTAAAATCAAATGAGATATATATGTTTAAATGCAAAAGTAAGAATAATGATACGAGAATAAAAATTATCATTTAACAATATTAACGAAAAAATGTATTAATAAATAATCTTTAATAATTAATAATTAAAATTTTAATATGTATTATTTTATATATTTATTTAAATATTTTAATTAATTAATTGATTATTATATAAATATATAAATTAAATTTATTATATTATTAAATAAATTAATGATCTAAAATTTTTTTCATTGTGAACACTAAATATTCTGTTGTACACTTGGTGGAAACTGGGCCCGTTTGACCAAAATGGCTTTACTGCAGTTTTGTAAAACCGTCGACAAATAGAACCTGCGGAGTATCTTGTACAAGTAGCTGAGCAACTGGCTTTTATAGGATACTAGCAATATCTTCGCACGATGGTACGGGAATTTTTTTTATTGTAATATTAATATAAATTAAAATATAATTATATAATGATTATTTAATTATTTAATTTTTTATTTATATAAATTTTATTAATTTGAATGATAGTAAAAGAAATATGAAACACACTAAGGATAAAAAAAATTATAATAAAGATAGAGTATGTGTGCAAATAAAAATGCATATGTAACAAAATATTGATAATAAATAAAAAAATTATTGGTTAAAATTTTTGAAAAATAAAAAATATTAATTATATTTTAATAATTATTATTTATTCTCTTATTCTCTGAAGTAACATTTTAATATTGTAATTCTCGTATGCTATCGTTGGCACTTCCGCCATTGCTATCACTATTAAACCACATGTTTAGATTACTGAAAACTTATTGATTCAAAAAGAAAAGAGAAGAAAAAGAGCCTAGAAAAGCCGATAATGAGAAAAAGAAAGAAAATTATTTTTGACTTTGTATCTCTTGTTTGTTTACTCTATGAATCTGCCAATTTATGAAAAAAATAACTTTTTCCATATTTTATCCTTTTTTAATTTTTTTTCACTAAACCGTATAAGACAATTTCATCAATTTATCAACTATTAAGATACTAAAACAAAATTAAATATATCCTTAAAATCATGGGCAACCAGCAAAAAATTAAAACCCTAACAACAACATAACTAAAATAACAGACAAAATTTAAACAATACCTCTACAATTTCAAAATAACTCAAAAATCATATATTATAGTTTTTTTTAATTTAATACAAAAGATGTTTTAACCCATATCAAACAAAATAAAAAGAGGAGACTGAAAAGTTTTATACTTTTAAAGAAATATCTCTTAAATCTTAACACTTAAAAATATTAGGTAGCATAGGAGATAAATAGATAATTTTTTTTCAAGCAAGTCAAATACAAATATTAAATTAATCCATAATTCTTATATATACTAACCTTTTTAAAATGCATAATATTCATGCTTATATATATATGTAGTATAGATATATATATATATATATAGTGTAGAATTTAGTTTTAAATTAAATCATAATGATTAACTATATAAAATATAAGATGAATTAGCACTGATATTAACATAAAAGATAATATGAACACGATATAAATATATAAACGTGTCAAAATATACATAAATGAATAATTAATATATAAAAATTTTTATATAAAGTTATAATTTTTAAATGTATGAAAAACAATACAAACATTACATATATAGAATATAATAAAAACATAACATGAAAAATAATTGAACACAACATAAATAGATGAATATGTAAAAATAAAATAAAATAACTTGAATATATTAACATGTAAAAATGTATAATATTTCAGATAATCAAAAAAATAATACAAATGTGAAGAAAAATTATTTTTTCTCTCTCTCTCTCTCTCTCCTCTTTCTTTTTTCCTTTTCATCTCTCTTTTCTCTTTTTCTCTCACTTCCATGAATGAAAAAAAACTACATGTGATATATATATATAAAAAATAAAACAAAAAGTCAAAAAAATTTAAAGGTTTTAAAACCAAAATAATAAAAAAAAAATTCAAATGACAAATATCTCTATAACATATTTTAAAACTATCACTATTGTGACTCAAAATTCATAGTATGTATATATCGATAGATTGTTCTCAAGTTTTTGTCGGTCGATCGAGGAAAGCAAGGTTTAATGAGCATCGAGCTACACTAATGAGCATAGAGCTAGACTTGATCATACATCAAGTTTTAAACAAAATTTTTGATAATTTGTAATGATTTGATTTAATTTATATTGTTATTTAATAATAAAATTTTTTTAATTATAAAAATATATTTTTTTATTTTTATATAATAATTCAAGTTTTTAGATCATATCTAATTCGTATTTAGATAAAAATTTAAATTGCAACCTCAACTTCACCGACTACACTAATGAGCATAGAGCTAGACTTGATCATGCATCGAGTTTTAAACAAAACTTTTAATAATTTGTAATGATTTAATTCAATTTAAATTATCATTTAACAATAAAAATTTTTTAATTATAAAAATATATATTTTTAATTTTTATATAATAATTCAAATTTTTAAATCAGATATAATTTATATTTAAATAAAAAAATTTAAATTGTAACCTCAGCTTCGCTGACATATGGATGTTTCTACATTGAGCTAAGTTATTTGTAGTGATGAATCTGGAATTTCGCAGGTGATCGCATATTTTTAGCCCATTTACTTAGTTCAATTAGTTGGGTAATAACGATTCTGAAAAAATTATGATTAACACTTAATATTTTAATTTTTAAAAATCAAATCAAATAGTATCTATAATTGTGTGAACCAATCAAAATGAATTTTATTTGTGCAAATCAACTTGGTTCATTGTTTTTTAAATTTAAATTTTTTCTGTAATATTTTTAAAAATTTTCACTAAAATAAATATTTATTTTTATATTATAAAAATTAATTTAAAAATAAAATTAAACTTAATTCAAATAATTATAATTTATAAATTAAATTAAATTAAATTAAATTAAATATACTTAATTATTATTTAAATTAAAATTTAATCAAATTTAATAAAATTAAGTCAAATTGAATACTAATATTTCAATTGATTTTTAATTTTCTGGGGATTTTTTTCCTTTTGGATCCATCGATTATAGAGTAGGGTCTTGTTGCATGTCACCGTCACTGGCCTCCTTCCAAGGTGGTCGGTTCAACCTTTTTTTTTTTTTTATTGAGTCCCATCAAATGTGCTGTGAGACTTTCTTTGCCGCCTAATCTAAGGGTGCATGCGTGGGCCCATGTGCTCTGAGTAACCAAATGATATGTTTAATAATTTTAAATATAATACGGTTTTATAATAAAAATAATAAATATAAATATATAAATATTTTAAAATTTATTAAATATAAATGATTAATTTATATAAAAATATAAATTATAATATATTAAATATGATTATAATATAAAAATAATATAAATATATATTAATATATATATATATATATCACGAGATCTATCAAAATTGATAGGCAAAAAGTCAAAATAAAAACCATCAATGCCTATATCCCGTCGGCACTAAGCAAAGACTTTCTTTTTTGCCCTTTCCGGTTTCCACTGCCCTGAAAATTTTTTGTACAGGAACAACAAACTTTTTGTAATTTGATATAGTTGTTATTTCCAATTCAAATGATGAGCATACATTATAGGGAAATTGAGATTGGAGTCTGAGTTAACGTTTGCTTTTAAACAAGTTGTACCACTCAAGTATGTACATATATATATATTTATATATATGGAAGAGCTGATATAATAGAATACAAGGAAATCATTGTTTGGTGGTAGCGTATATATATATATATGTTATCATTTCCTAGTGTCATGGATCAAAAAACAATAACGCCAGCTCGAGTAAACCTACCCTACCCTCTTTTCTCTCCCATCCTTTTGTTAGCTTCGAAGCATGTTTTCATGATTGAAAGTGAGAGATATGCATATATATATATATATATATA
>JBBYHO010000005.1:11727342-11742779 GCA_038382025.1 Adansonia gregorii
AACAAAAACTGGGGCTTAAAAGATGCCACGTGTCATTTACAAAAGGAGGGAAGGTCGGCGTAAATTACCGGCCTCTAATTGTTGAGAAAAAAAAAAACTCTAATTTTAATCAACTTTAAATTCAGAAATCTTTTCTCTTTTGCTTTTGGTTTTAAATATCTCGACAAACTCTCAAACGGACTCTCTCGCATCTTCTAACAGCGAAAATTCCTCTCATTTTTGTTCAAATTTGCAATATCCAGAACCTTTTTTCAGCCTTTTCTTTTTGGAATCGAAACTTTGTTCTTTTAGTATTGTTGTGAATGGTGGAAACAATTCGGAGTAGTGGTAATTTCATGCTCTCCCTTTGCAGATCAAGGGCGAGCACTCTTTTTCTTGTTTCTGCAGTCTTTGTTTTCGCATTCGGTTCTTGCAAAGCTGGCTGGTACTACCGCTGCCTTGGCCTTGACCCCTAAACTACCCCTTCCCCCCGAAATCTTTATAGCCTCCATCGATATCCCAGATTTAGTTAAAATCGAAAAAAAAAGACCCAAATTTTTATCTCGGTTGTTGGTCAAATATTCATTCAATTTTGTTGGTTTGATTGTTTTATTTTGATAAAAGTTGGAAAAAAATGGTGTTTTACAAGCAGAAGAAGAGTCAGGGTCCCAAGGGCAACAGGCTCTTGATTAGCATCACTGTTTTGGGAAGTGCTGGGCCGATCCGTTTCGTTGTTAACGAGGAGGAGCTTGTTGCTTCTGTTATTGATATTGCTTTGAAATCCTATGCTCGTGAAGGTCGGCGCCCGGTTCTCGGTTCTGATCTTAATGATTTCCTCTTTTATTGCCGCAGTGCTGGTTCAGATGGTAAGTCTATTCAAATCCACTTGAATTATTGCCCCATTTTAGTTTTCACTTCAATCATAAGAATACAAATTTCCTATAATTTGTTTATTTGGGTTTTTGGCATGTATTTTGAACCTATCTCTTGAAGTTCTAGGAGTAAAAATCACTTAGCCAAGTCTGGGGGTTTTTAATTAGTAAAACTTATGCCCTTGAAAATACGGAATTAATTTTGCTTTTGTTGAGAGAATGTTTTGGGTTATTTATGATTTCGGTGTTTGGTATTTTCTTTGCAGCATTGAATCCATGGGAGACAATTGGATCACAAGGGGCTCGGAATTTCATTTTGTGCAAAAAGCCAAGGATTGAGAAAATGGAAGATGATGCAAGGTCAAGTGAATCAATTACTAGGAAGGGAAGTGGGAATTGGAAGGCATGGATTAATAAATTCCTCAATCTTAAGATTTCTTCCCATTATTAAATAATTCTCAATCCTTTATGATCTTTGTTTTTTGGGTTAGCTTTACTTTTTAAGCGAAGGACTTAAATTAGGCATCTATCATGGGTTGCCAAGGTAGAATGTTGGTTATGTTTTTTACCCTATTTCTCATCCAGGTGAGAAAGACCTGGAATGTTATGCAGGAATAAATTGAAGCTGTTATTCAGTGTTTCTTTGCTTCGCAATAAGAATGAACATTTTTCATGTGCTGAGTTTCCTTTTTTTTCTTTTTTTTTTTTTGAAAATTGCTGTGTTCTGTTGTTGAATGGTTGTGATGAATGATCATATTATGGCAATACTCCAGGAATCTTGTTGAGGAACGCTGTTGGGTTTTTCTTACATACATTGTTTGAAAAGTTCTTCTGAATTGCCCTAAACTATGGTGTCTGTCATTAACTGGAACAGCTGATTTGAATTGTCAATAAAATTAGCTCGTTTGTAGCAATCTGCTTTGCAGGATTTTCATTTGCTAGTTAGATATGGCTATTTGGCAAGGAATATAGGACATAAAGGATGGACTGAATCATTCAAATTATGACAATTTATGAATTTTATTTCAGTTTTGTTATCTGATTAATGCCATACCTACGAATTGAATCTTGTTTGGTAGGCAAAGCTTTTTTTTTAACTCTGGCCGGAATCAAACTAATGTTGGGTTTGTTTATCTTGAGACTAGTAGTCTATTAATGAGGAGCTGGTTGATAGATGCGTCTTGAAAATCTTTTGATAAATATGATGATTGGGGAACTTAAAGAAGCGGTAGTTATTTGTTATAAAGGAGTAGGTGCTGTCTTGCCCAAATCTTGCCCCTATTTCAAACCTCAGAGGCTACTATTGGTGTGCACAAAAGAGGTCAAATTCTTATCAAATCTTGCAGGAAATAGTTACTACAGTTAGAAATAAACAAATCAACTGGTTTAGTCTTTAGTGTTTGCTTTCTCTGTTTAATTCATATTTGGTCTTCTGTCACTAGTTGAAACTTGAAAGATTCAATTTTGTTTTTGTTGACAGATTCATGTTTCTGATTATGGGAGTTAACCTCCATAGTATTTGGGAGTCTTCCACTATGAACATTTGATTCATGATTTCACCAATATTGACTTTTATTATGGAAGATTGCCCATCATTTGAATGAACATTCTTTTAGCAGGTAACCATGTTTTTCATATTAGAAATGGGAAAATGAATTGCTGCGTTCCGGATTATACAGCTTGAAAAGTTGTCGGTTTCCTCTTTATTTAATCAATGCATTTTCGGATCAAAGTCTGTGGAATCTTATGAAAGCAAGTAAGAACCGGGATCCCAGACCAGCCCAACTATATTCATTTCTAATGACTTGCAGCGGCTTATGTCTCAACTTGTTCTCTTTTTAAGCTTTTGACCTCATGTTTATGGCTCTTTTACAGGATGGCGGTGCAGGAATTTCGATGTGAAGTTTGGGGCTGGCTTCTTCGTCTTGGTAAAATTTTTGGCGTTAAATCAGGTGACGACGCTTTTAAGCTTGATCGCTTGCTGGTAAACCGATCTTAATCCATTATCAACAGGCGAATGTATCATGGTCATCAATGGAACGTAGGGGACAGCTCGCTTTGTTGTGTGAACCCTGTATGAGAAATTGAATTATAAGCACATCTGCATGAAAGCTTGACCGTGCAGTTGCTTTTTCCCCATCTTATCGTCCCCTACTAAGGATTGATATCTTACGTGCATTTTTTATGATTTTAGGTGTTCATAAGTCGGGTTATCTATTTAAATTCAAAGGTCAATTCAAATAAAAATTTTAAGTCTAAAAAGTGAGTTTAGATTAAAAAAATAATATTAAGTTAAGAAAGAAACTGGCCTTGACTTCATAATTCAACACTCAAGTTCGGCTTGTTTTTAATTAAAAATATATATTATTTTTATATTCAATATATATTATATAATTTATATTATATAAAAAATAAATGTGTAATATTATTGTGCAAGCATAAAAAATTTGCCAAGTTAATAAAAGAAAAAAATATTGATGGCAAAAAAGCGGACGGAAAATGTCTATTTTACTTTGGTCGAATGACAAAAAATTTTATATTGGCACTTATATTTTGAGGCTACATTCAGTTCGTAATAACATTATGCAGTTATATTTTCAAAGTAGTTCATTATTATCTTTGTGCTTATGCTTATGTGACGTGATCTTCTATGCGGTTATACCACATCATAATTTTATAACAGTGTTGAATTTGTTTGTCCAACAAATCACATGGGGTACAAGTTTTAGTAAAAAAAAGTAAAAAAAAATTAAGTGTCATATGACTAAAAATACAAAAGTTGAGAATGGTTTTTAGTAAAAAATAAATAAAAGAAAAAATATTAAATTTAAAAAAATAATTTTTTTTTTAAAAAATATAATGAGTAGAATTAAATAAATTTAGATTGTCGATATATAAATATATATGGTTTGAATAAATTTTTGATTTTCATATTTTGGATTAGATTGAGTTTAAACAAAACATGAAAGGTGTCATACCATTCTTACACTTGGTCTGATCCTAACCTAACTCATGAAATATTTGTAGTTTAGCTCTTTTTTTCTTCCTCTCCATGGACATTAACAGCATGTTTACCAATTCCTTACTGCATATCAATTCAAATGTTTGGCTCACAAATTGTTTTTTCACACTTAAAAAGTATTCTACATACGTCCACCGGTACCCATTTTTGGATGACCCTCGTAGATTGTGGGGGCTATGATGCGGTACAAGTCCCTTTTTTCAAAGTCAACTCCTCTCTGACCGACGACCACCCAATAGTTTTAAAACTCCATTGTCCAAAGGTTTCAACCTACCCTTACTCGCACTAAATTATAGTCACCACTCCTCCATCACTCGGGCCCCACCTCCCTCCTTTAAATTCAATCCCTTGTGATTTCATGTAGGTGGCTTATTCTCATTCGCCTCAATAAATCTTAAACTCCTTTTCATATTTTTGCGCAGCCAATATACCTTCGACAACACACACAAAATAAAAAAAAAATGATATCAATCCACGTCATTAATCCTCGTAATCCCATATAAAATAAATAACAACCGTTGGATAAAAAACCGAAGTTAGCCATCCCCAGCCGTTGGATTATATCTCCTGCGCCTTTCTTCTTCTTCCTCTTGGATCTTCCTTTCCTTTGATCCCAAAGCCTTACCTTTTAAAATCCAATCCTCCCCCTCTCTCTCTCTTCACAGTTTACTTTCTTTCGCTTTCTCTCAGACAAAGGAAAATAAAAGAAAGAAGAGTTCCGAATTTTAATGGCGACTGAAGAAACTATTCATACTCAAGCCCTTCATCCTTCTCAAAAATCTTCTCTTCCAGACTACCCTCAGGTACTTGCGTTTTGTTCTAATGTTCTTTTGGTTTTTTTTTTTTGGTTATTTCATTTGAGCTTAATTTTGTTTGTGATTTTACTGGGTAGATGATAGTGGAAGCCATAGAGACATTGAATGAGAAAGACGGGTCGAGTATGTCAACAATCGCGAAGCACATCGAGTCGACTCACTCAGATCTCCCTGCGGCTCACTCCACCCTCCTTTCCCACCACCTCGACACGATGAAACAAAGCGGTCAAATCGTTATGTTGAACAACAACTACTTGAAACCCGACCCCAATGCCCTACCCAAGCGTGGACGTGGACGTCCACCTAAGCCCAAGGATCCTCTTCCACCTGGCACTGTCGTCTCCCCACCTAGGCCTCGTGGTCGTCCGCCTAAGCCCAAGGATCTATTAGCTCCCCCTAAGCCCAAAAAAACCTACGTCAGTACAGGAAGGCCACGTGGTCGCCCCCCTAAGAAGGCTAAGACCGGTACCGCCGCTGCTCCTCCACCTCCCGGTGTTAAGCGAGGTCGCGGTCGCCCGCCGAAAGTGTAATCGCCGCTGGGTTTTCAAGCAAAGTAGTGAAGCTTAAGGAAACAAAGAGGAAAAAAACAAGAGCCTGACACCGTCGCTGCTCCGCCGCCTCCGGCGTTAGCTAGATTTTTTTTAAATATAACTTTAGTTTCTGTTTAGTTTTCAACTAATTGATGTGTTAGCTTTATTTTTTACAATTTTAATTTTACTTTTTTTTGGGGGTTGGGGTGGAGTGGGCGAAAGTGTTGTAATGATTTCAGTGGAGGGTTTAGATATTAGTGCGACTCTTTTGTAATGTGCATGTAAATTTGTTGAATTATGTTAAGACTCTTCTTTTCACTTTTCACTCTCACTTTTCCCATTTTTCTTTTTTTTTATCATCAAAAGAAAACAGTACTATCAATCCAATTATCTTCTGTTTTTCACTTTTTGCTTGTGAGAGATTAAATTTATGGAGTAACCAATCTATTTTGAATTTAATGATGATGAATGATTTGTTGAGGATGATTATGAGTTGAATTAGATTTCACTAGGAAAAAAATTTGATTGTTTAGACTAGATTTAAATACTTGTTTTATTATTAAAAATATTTAATTAAATTTAATTAAAATATTTTATTATTATTTAGTTCATGATTATAGTTGGATCAATTTGGATTATTAAAACTTATTATAAATTTGATTCGATTTAGGTTGGATTTTTCAAATGGACAAATGGTTTAATTAGATAAATTTTAATTTAGATCTAAAATAATTTAAATAGAATAATTTATTATTATTATTTTAATGCATTTTTAATGAATTTTGCAGACAGTATTATATAATAAATAATATATGGCAATATTTTCCTTTTTGAGAGAATGCTTGAAATTTGTTTATTATGAGAATCATAATTCAAAAGATGGGAAAATAAAATTCAATAAAGTATCACTTTAGATGCTTTTGTATATTATTGATAAACTTTTGAAGATTGAAAAAGAAGTTTAAATATATTTTTCACAATTAAATTAATTAAATAAGGATAAAAGTTAAAGAATAGATTAAAAACCTTTTATTTTAAAAAAAAAGTCAATATTCTGTGAATTTTTATTTGGTGAATTGGTTCTTTTGCACATGGGATTGGGAGGCAAAGGCAAAACTAGGGATAAGTTTTTGAAATTTTAAAAATTAATTGGGCGGTTTAGGAATTTATTTATTTTAAAATTTAAAGTGTGGAATACTTTGGGATAGTGTTTTTGCAGCATGGTCCTCACTCCTTAACCAATTTGCCGAATTTTCCTTCCTAATTTGTGCTAGCTGTAGTAACCTAACAAAACTTTTGCCAGTTTGGACTTTGCTTTTTTCTTTGCTTATTTTATTGGATTCCACTCTATTTAGTAGAAGATATATTTATTATTAACTGTACTTATTAATGAATTTATTTATTAATAGAATTATATATCTTAAAAATAAATAAATTTAATAAAGGGCGCAATAACTAAAATTTCTATTCACAGGAAAGTTTATTATTTTAATTTTAATGCAAAATATATAATTTTTATTATTATTTGAATTTTTATATTTAATATAATATTTTTAAAAATTTTAAAAAATTAATGCATTAATTAAAATTTTATTTTTATAAATATCAATTTACTAGACAAAAGTTAATATATATATATATATATGTAAGTATATATGGAGGAATAGACTATACATCATGAAGAGTAGTAAAATCATTGTATTTTGATGTCCATTAATATTATCTATCCAGGTAAAGAGGCACTTATTTTAATTGTTCTAATCAACTAGGGAAAACATAACCAAAATAGTAAAATACCTTCCCCCATCTTTAAGCAAACATCACATGTTGCATTAAATTAATATTTGGATTGCTATAAAAATAAGTATGGTTACCTCTATATTTGGATTTCTACCTATTGGGACGTTGTGTTGTAGAAATATGAATATCTTACCCATACAAGAGATTAGTCTCGATTAGACTCACCCATAGATTAATTAAGTTATAATCTTGAAAAATATTTAAAATTCAAGTTTGTTTCAAATTTTATCCGATCTGATCCGATCACTCAAATAACTATATAAAATATTTAAAAATTATTTTTATAATTAAATTTAAATAAAAATATTATTTTAATTAATAAATACTAATTCTAATTTAGTCGGAGCGCAAAAACAATACCTAAACTAAATCCAACTGAATATCCAATTTTTGAGTAAATCTAATTACGATCAAATGGTTTGTGACATTTGAATTTGCTGCAAGGTGTGGTTGGATAGCTCCATAAGCACACTGCTCACATTCTATTTTTTTAATCATTGTCATACTACAAATGTAAGAATCATGAAAAAAGATTTGTTTGTCCAAAGTTTGGTTTGATTGTGATGGTGATGGATGACAATGTTGTTTCGCTGCTGTCCCTTCATCTTCATGTCGATTTCAAGTAGGTTTGGACTGGACTTCGCTTGTTAATGGTAGCTGAATTTTGGGTTTGGGTTGAGCTTTCCGAGACTTAAGAAAAATGGGATCCCTCAATGCAATCCACATTGCACAATAGTTTAATAGGAGTTACGAATTATGATACCATTTGTCGTGACCTCAAATTTTCAACCTAAAAAGACATGTTTATTACGTAAATGAGATCTCTTTTCTATGCTTATGGAAGTCTCCTTTTTTTTTTAAAGGGGTGGATGAATCATTTAGGCTAAAGTGTCATAAGTTTAGGGTTTAATATTTTATTTATTGATATTTGAGTCTAACTTGCTTACTCAAATAATTAAACTCTCCATTAATTTGGTGTAACGAGTAAATTAATACAAATTTAATTAAATATATAAAAAATAAAATAATTATAAAAATTTAAAATTATAGATGAATGTCCTTTAATTTTTTTTTAAAATATAACTATGCACATAATTAGAAAACACTACCTACCACTTTTTTTATTCATATTTTGTGTGTGTTCAAATTAAGTAACTAAAATTTATTTGAAAAAAAAACTCCATCCACGTTGAAAATAGACTCACCCAATTAATGTTTTGAGTTCATAATTTCTTACACAAAAGGAAAAGTAATATAAATGGTAGTATTTTCTTTTTGTACAAAAAAAATTATAAATAATAAAATTTAATTCATAAATTTATTAAATATCGTCTAATAAAAATGAATTAAACTGAACTCTGGATCTGACTGCAGGCTTTCAATACTCGAAAGATTAAATATTAATGTTGGGACCCAATGGTGGAATAAATTAGAAGAGCGCAAAAATAAGGTCAGTAACTATCTCGTGAACCCAAACAACGATAAGACATGAACAAGGACCCAAGTGTCCCTTCTGGCTGACTCCCTAAGTCCCTTACCTTTCTATTTTGTCCTTAAACGAAGTAAAAACAACATGATCTTCCAGTCTATTCATAATTCACGGGAGTGCTTCAGAAAAATCCAAAAGCTAAAGAGTCTGATTCCAAATGCAGTCTGTCCATATCTTCCAAAACAAGCCCAACATTTGCTGCACTTTCTCTTTGATCATTACCCTCTTTTGCAGCTACTTAATGAATTCATGTCATGCCATTTGTTGTTCACAGTTTGAGAACAAAAATATTATAAATATTAAAATCTGAATTCTACATACTAATCTTTTAAAGGTTGGTGAACTGCTGAACTAAACCCAGATTCTAGTTTTTCTGTTAGTATCTAATATAAAATGCATAGACACTTCTTATATCTATATATTTTGCCATGATACTAGTCTCTGGTGCTTGCAATTGTTTACGTGTATGCATGTGACTTCTTATATATTTGTATATGCATAATTCTGGCATTAGGAATCCTTGGCTCTATATAAAAGTTGTTTAATTTCTTTTATTTTTTTTTTTTTTTAGAGTTTGTGAGTTAGTTCTCTTCTATCTTATAAGCTCTGCCTTGCCATTCAAATGTTGTTCTTATTTTTGGTTCATTTTATTATTATTCGACCTATTTCGTTCACGTATTTATTCTGCATTTGCTAAATAATTATCAAAGAGCAAATGCATTCCAAAGGGACATATAAGTAATGCAACCAAAATTCGTTTATTGATGGTCTTTGGGGATAAAGCATAATGGATCCCTTGAGGTTGTGAGCTGAAAATTGTGGAAAAATCTTTGCAATGAAAACAAAAAGTCGAAAGGCACCAACGTTTTTGAAGTGTGTTTCGATGCCTAAATCAATAGAATATCAGAGAGTCTGTTCTCTCCATTGGTACCAATTTGGTCAAGGCAACGAATATATTCTCTCCAAACTCCAGCATCCAATTGTTTACCAATAAAATGTTCACCAGGCCTATGCGCCTCCTATTTTGTTAGGTACCATAAGTGAACAATTTTTTTTTATTGGTACGATAAAAGTTAGCAGAATCTTTGTTCTTCAGTGCCAAATAATCGTGCCGAAGCTCCAAAGAACCCTGATCGAAATTGCCAATAGTTGGCGCTGAGCTGTGATAATTCTAAACGCATTTGGGATTGTCTTGCAGTTCATGTCCAAAGCATAATATTTTTATTTGCAGCCACTCTTCCATTAGATTTTACTAACTAGTACTTTATTTTCGTATCTGTAGTACCACGAAACAGAAAGAAAGTTTGATTCCAAGTTGCTAAAAAATAATGGCATTTCTGAGTTTTTTATCCTGACATCGAGATCTCTCTACTTGCCTAATTTCGATTTCTTCAACCTCAATGTCTTTCATATATATATATATATATTAAATCGTATCATATTAATAATTTTTATTATATAAATTTTAAAATATTTATATATTTATATTTATTACTCATATTATGTAATGGAGTACAGCCGCTAACTGACTCACCCGAAATGGAGCAAAAAGGACATCATCTGCTCCCACTAAGATTAGACTTCCGCATAAAGTGATTTATGAATTATAATTTACGTACTAATCTGGGTCCTTAAAAATCTACCATAAATATTTGAAGGCACCACCATTTTAATCATGACTACCATCCTTGTATATAGTGAATAGGGTGCCTAATAAAAAAATTCAATTTTAATTTTATTTCTTTTAATTAATTTAAAATATTTTAAAAAATTAATAAATAAATATACATTGCAAGCAATTGGATCACATCATTTTCATATCCAATGTTTTGGATTGAATTAATTTGAGTCCAAATCAATTCTGTTTACCAGCTTGCGAAGGTCGGACCATGTTCAAGAGTTTGGATTGTATCAATTATCGACCTGTAATTTGGATATTAAAAATGGTAGTAATTCATTTCTTGTTAATTGGGTTTTTTTAATCAAGGAAAAATGTTTATTAAAGTAAAAATTATAAAAAATGTAATTAATCCATTATGTTTTTAAATTAAAAAATTAATTTATTAAATAAATAAATAAATAAATAATTTTTAATAATGAGTTCCATACATTGTGAGCTTATAAATATTTATTCCGTCAATAATCATATAACGTGAACTCATTAATAATAAATAAAAATAAAAATAAATGATATTTAAATGATTACTTTTATAAACATTAAATATAAATTCTCTAATTTTGCGAAAAAAGTTTGAATTCTTTAATAATTTCACAAAGGAAAAGCTACTGAAATATAATATTGTAAAAAAACTAGAGACGGAGAGACAGATCGAGCTCACCTTCTACAGTAGTCAACACAGGGGAAAAAATTGAACTCAGTGAACTCGGGGTTTAACACAGTAAACTGATTTCCATTTACAACACAGTTTAACTCAGTAAACTTATTTTCATTTACAAACCAGAAAGATAAAGCTTTTCCTTCTTTCAGTCACGAAAAAGGACTTTCGATAAATTCAAAACAGCATAAGATAATTCATATTTTCCAAAAGAACAGTGCAGAAGAAGTCGAAATATCAAACAAAGCATTCGTTACTGTAATCTGCATCTAATCAGAAATTGTATATATTTTTTGGGTTTATTGATTAATTTGTACCCTTTTCGGCGTAACTGTTAACCAACGCTAAAGCAATGCTCGTAAGTTGCTTTACTTTCACCGCCTTTTCGCACACCTCTGTCTTCAATGGTCCCTCCGCCACATTCTCGAACCCGTCCGTACAGGTTTCCTCGTCCGTCAAAGCTGCGCTCATCCACGTCTGCACATTCCCCATTTGGAACAAGAAAGACTCCGAACCCGGAGTCACCAGCGTTCGCATTTGCTTCAACGAGTCGCGAATTTCGTCTACGGCGTCGTCCATGTTGGTAAAACAGTCGTGCAAGGCGGCCCTGGCTATTGGGTCGGAGCCGTCTCCTGCTTGCCGGGAGAGTTTGGAGACATAAGCTGCCATGTGGCGGGCTTTAGAGAGGCTGACAACAATGGCGACACTAGCTAGACGAGCCAGCTCTTGTTGGACGGCGTTGGCATAACCGGAAAGGGAAGCGTAGCAAAGGTCAGGATACGAGGTGGCAGAGCAGCTTGTACGGATGAAATTCGTGGCGCTGGAATTGGTGGCTCTTGCACTGGCGTCGTGGTCAGTGGAACTGAGGGATGGGATTGGGTGGAGGTTGAAGTAGAGAAAGGTTAGGAAGAGGAAGGAAAGGAAGGCTTTCATGGCTGAATTTTTAACGTTGTTTAGTAAAGAAAGCAGTTTTTTGGGTATTCGTGTGGCCGTCGAAAGAGAGTTGCTTAGGTGGGGATGAAGACTCTGCGGAGGGCATTTTGTAGCCTCCCTCCGGACTCGTTACTGGAACCTAAACTACTTTTTTGACCTCGTTGTTTGGTGGATTGACAAGAATGCCATTTTCTGTTCTCCGTGTTTGGCTATATCGTTTATTATATATTCAGATAAATTTTAATATATATTAATAATTAATATCAAATAGAATTGAACTTATTTTATATTATATGATATTTTTTATTTTATTTTAATTATTTTTTTGTTCAATGTGTACTGACTTGCCAAGAAATTATGCATGGAATTCTGATGAAATTTTGGGTTGCCAAGAAATTAAGCATGGAATTAAGATAGAAATCCTGATAAAAAGGGAAGGGAAAAAAAAAAGAAAGATGATCATATAATAATATCACAATTTGGTGCACTTTTGGTTTATAAAAGGCAAATTAAAAAAGAAGTTATTTAAATAACCATTATGATAGCAAATATATACTTTCCTTAATTTTTTTATAATAAAATTTTAAAAGACATACACATTTTGTTCAATTTTAATTTTGATTTTTGAATAAATATTTTAATTAAATTGGTATCATTTGAGTTATAATATTAAAATTTGATAATAGTATATGTGTGTGTGTGTGTATATATATATATATATATATATGCATGTATGGGATTTAAATTGATTTGAATTTAGCCTTGCCTTTTTGGCTCTCATTAAAGCATATTGACTTTCATAACTTAAATGATTTGATTCTCATGGGGAAATCTTTATGTGTAATTGCGATAATTAGGACCTAAATAAAGGCAAATCCAAGGAATAAATGAAATCTCCATGTGACAAAATCATGATGGTTCTCCCTATTGATCTATTACCGATTGACTTATGCTTTTATTGTGATAAATTAAAAAAAAATAAACATGTTTAGCAGCCTGAAATAGGTAGAAGGTAATACAATTAGATAATTTACTTATAAAAATTATTCTAAGTGCAAAATGAAGTGTTTCTTACCAAAGGAAAAAAAAAAGGTTATTTTGATTTGGCTTTTGAAAGACTAGCATTTAAAATTGGATCCTGTTTAATTTGGTTCATATAAGTTGCCATCACTCAGTTTTACGTACACTAACCTGCTGTATTTATATACTTTATTATATTATAATTATGTTTAAAATATTTTATATTTATATAAATTTTTATAAATTAATAATTTTTACTATATAAATTTTTGAGATATTTATTTATTTATGTTAAATTACATTCAAAAAATATCTTTATATTATATCATGTTTTAATTTTTTTATATTATAATATTTTTTATTTATTTCATATAATGTAATTGTATCGTGTTTATATCGCTTGATTTATCAATACAAATCAAAACGTATAATAATTTGCACTCGAGCATTAATTTGGCTTAATTTCCAGCTTTAATTGCACGTATCCGAATGGTGCCAACAATGATAAAGCGATAGACTCTTATTAAAATTTAATCTTTGACAATTTTGAAATTTTCAAATTAAAAAAAAAATTAAAACAAAGTTAAAGTGCATTGAAGGAGGTTTCAGTTTCACCATCTTGACCAATTTTCATTCGGACCGAACCATTCATACCTCTCCTTTAATTGAAATTAATTAAAACCTATCCACATTTAAATATTTTGATTCAATAATTAGTATCTATATTTATATATATATATATATATTTGGTTCAAAGAGCATGATTTGAATGTCGACCCTTTCAAAATCTTATATTATTCCCAAACTTAAATTGAATTATGAATAATAAAATATAGGATTTCCTCTTAATCTTAATTTGTTCACAAATATTAAAATATATATATATATATATATATATATAAAATAGGACGAATTTAGCCGCTCGTAATTTTACGGAGAAACAAGGGCAGCGTGCAATAATCGATTATGTCCAATTTAATGACGACATACAAAAAGAGGAGCCGCTTATTTGCATTGCATCACATGAAAAATATATTATTTGGCAGTGGCTTTTGAATAGCGGCTGACCCGTAGGAGGCGCTGGGTGCGCGGTGCATCCACCAAGCAATCAATCAACGATCCGTTCTTAATCAACGGCTCCGAACAACGAGCAGCTGAGCCATTATTTTCGCCATCGTCCACAATGATGCAAGTGAAAGTGAATCATAAGGCGCAACTAGGGCTCTTATGGATGGGCCACAACGAATTGTGGCTTGCTTTGCTGCCTAATTTTCAAGGCAAATTGTTCACATTTAATTGAAGTTGCTACAATTTTAATACAAATTGCTCTTATCTTTGATTATTTTTTCTTCTTACAATATTTATTCTAATTAAATTTTGACATCTTTTATGACAATGAAATAATTGATTATAGGATATGAGCAATTTTTAAAATGTAAAATACTAATATTTGGAAAAATTAAGACTTGCTTTCCCCGTAGTGGGAAAATATGGGTAATAAGTAGTTTAAGTCAATCACAAACTTAGTTATGAATTGAGCCAAGTTGTACTTTAAATTTTTTTTATCTGGGTTTGAATCAAACAAGACCGGCTGTTTGGTTTACTATTTAAATAATATTAAAATCTATTTTTTATTATAATATTTATATATTTTATAATTAAATTTTAATTAAAAATATTTTTTTATTATTAAATAATAATTTGAGTATACCGAAGTTACTGAAAATTTTGTCCAAGACTTTGTCCATAGAATAGGTTTCACCAAACTGGATTGTAGTTGATTTTATAAGATTATTTAGAAGTTATGTTATCCATATTAATTTTTTATTTTTTAAAACATTATATTCGAGTAAGAATATGAGTGAATTTTGGATATATTCTTTTAAAAATATAAAAAACTTAAGATATATATTGAATATGTAAAATAGATATCTTTTATCCATTTTTTGTACCCTATAATCACATTATGTTACATAGTATATAAAGTAAAGAAAAGTAACACATAACAAAATGTGTTTGATGCGTGATTTCCTTGACTTCGATCACCTTTCTTCGGCACCCTGGTGGACTCGGCAGATTAGGGAGTGGATTCTGCTAATGCTGCAGGGTGCTCGTGCTATATAAGCATTTAGACTCTGCTCATGTGCTTCGGGTTTATTTGAAGTAAAAAAAAAAAAAAAGAAAATGTGAATACATGTTATAAAAGGCAGAGTTATTCGTCTCAACTATTTCGAACATGGGATATAATGCAGTTTCTTGTATATCTATCGATTGACATTTTAGAAAAGCACATAACTCTGTAGAATGTTAGAATTCAGGCATGAAAAATAAGGTAGCCAAGAAAAATATGTTAACCTCAAGCTCCCTAATTGCTACGCAAAAATAGGAAAAAAAAAAAAACAATTGTGAACTCTTCTCTTTCGACAGGGATATTCGTATTTATCATTCAATCACATGCTTAACCACATTAAAACGTGAAGTTATTTACGGTAATTTTAGGGTCTTATCTATTGTTATTATTATTATTATGTAGGACTGTTCTAGAAACATGAATTTCCTCTAACATCTTCTATTTATGGAAATTCAAAGCACAAGAAATCAACCGAAGGAAGAGCAATTAACTAGACAAAAGCGAAAGCTT
>JBBYHO010000005.1:11781471-11791481 GCA_038382025.1 Adansonia gregorii
CGCCACAATTGGAAGCTGTAAGCTTGTGGAGAAGCTTGTTGAAGGAAAAGGGGTCCGGGTACTTTGAAGTTTGCTTCAAATGAGAGATGAATTCAATGATTGAGCCTAAGTTGACGTCTGAAGAACTTTTGTAAGAAATGGGGTCTGGGTGATTTCTCGATGCTTTCTTCTTGTTCTTCTTCAGGTGAGAGAAGCATTTGGAGGTGTTTTTAATCATTCATGGGATCTTTGAGTTGGGGATGCTTGTTTGTCTGATTTTTTTTTTTTTTTTTCATTCGTTCCTTGATTTGGAACTTAAACCCTGGGATGAGCAAAGAAGAATGAAATAAAAAACCATCTTAAACCCTAGAGGGGATTAGGGAGAAGAAGCAAACGATGTCGTTTTAAACCATGCTTTGCTGCTCCCAATTTCCGGTGCTATAAAATTACGTACTCCAATTTCTTTTTTTCGTTTTTCCCAATGTTCCTTTGCACGTTAGTTTCTTTTTATTATTATTTTTAATTCAATAAAACATCAAAATTATACAAAAATTATTAACATTAAAAACAATCAAAATCAAAATATTCTTCTTATTCCTACCATCAAGTGAAAATAGAACATTTCAATCAAAAACCAAAAGATTCTATTCAAATGAAATTAAAAAAATTCTTATAAGAAATGTTTTGCTAATATTAAATGTTTTTTATTTTTTATTCTATAATGATTTGAGGACTAATAAAATTACAACCTAGCAAAATCCAACAAAATTAATCACGATTAATACAATATGTATTATATTTATGTCTAAAATTTTAACATATTTAATAATTTATATGCTTTTTACATTACATGTTTAATAAAAAAACACAAAATATAATACATATATACACATTATCGAATTTCCTAAAAAAAATCATACATTTGCAATATTTTTTTAACTAAACCTTTTAAATCAAAGTTGTTGGCTGATACTTCAACTACAGGTCTCATTATATTTTATTTTAGACTTATCATTAAAATTATATATCAATTTTATTAATCTTGATTTAAATTTTTTAAATATAACCCGATTTTTATATGATTAATAAAAAAATGAGATACAATGCATACAAAAACATTATCGAACAAAAAAAAATCACATAATTGTAAGATTTTTTGACCTAAACTTTTTAAATCAAAGTTGTTAGTTGATACTTTAGCTACATGTCTCATTATGTTTTACTTAGACTAATCATTAAAATTGTTCATCAATTTAATTTTGAATTTGATTTTTTTTAAATATAACTCAATTTTTATATACAACACATACAAATATATTATCGAACTAAAACAGAAATCACGTAATTTTTTGTACCTAAATCTTTTAAATCAAAGTTATTAGTTAATACTTCTAACTAAAGGTCTCGTATATTTTTATTTAAATCGATCATCAAAATTGTTCTTTGATCTAATTTTCGATTTGAATTTTTAAAATATAACTTAATTTTTTACCTCATATTTTTATACATCGGTCGATTTCTTTGCAAGATTCTTATTTCTATTTTGTATTTGTTCATCAATATGGCCCTCCTACTTATCTTTTTTGCCACCTAAAACTTTCACATCACCATATCTTTAGGCTTTTATAGTTAGTAAACAGCAAAAAACGTAGAAATCAAATTTAGTCATAGGCTCATAGCTCCTTGCATTTTTAACGCTTCCACAAAACTTAAAGCTCAAACTTTGTCTACAAATGTTCAGAGGTTATATAGTTTACATACTATAATTTTTATAATTTGATCGATCTTATTCGATTTAGATTATTATTTATTTATAAAAATAATATTTTAATTTTAATTTAATTATAAAAATATATTAATATTAATGTAAAAATAAATTTTATTATTTTATTATATTTTAAAAAATAATTAGAATAGTTTAATTGGATTAGATTTCGACTTAGATTTAAAATTTAAAATTTTCTTACGCCTAATTTGATCATAGCTTATAGCATTTTAACACTTCTTTTTTCACTCAACTTTCTTAATTTGTTAATCCCGTAAGGTTTTAAGGCATTAGTAAAAAATGTCAAATCTAAAGGTTCTTGTAATTTGGATGGCCAAGTGTTTTTAACTACGAATAATTTGGTTAATTTAGAGTTTCCTTTAAATTCTTTTTTTTTCCCCCAAATTCCATCAGAGATTGTTAGGCGTGACACTAGTGTTTAGACATTTGTTTCAATTTGAACCATAATTTTCCTATTTGGTAATGCTAAAGAAATAACATTGTATCCAAGAAAAAATATTGATTTTAATTTTGAGTATAAATATAATTTTTAATTAAAAATATTTTAATAAATAAAATATCAAAAAAAAGTTTTTACATATTGTATTGTAAAAAAAATAATTTTTACTTATGCATCTATCAATATAAATTTTATAATTAATGTATATATAATATATTTTATCAATCGTATAAATATAAGTATTCGCACACTAAACATAATATATTAACATTACTTTAATATTTATGCATCAAATTTATAAATATCAAATATTCTTAAAAAAAAAAGGAAAAAGAAAATCCAAAATGCGCATTGAGCGCGGCTCGTTGGGCACCCTTACCCGTTTTAGGAACCCCGGTGCGCATTGCACCCCCGCTTGTCCTGTACTAAAACGTAGTAAAAAAGAAAAAAAAATAATGTAATTTGTGAACATACACTAATTTGTAATTTCTCCGACACCTTTAAATTAATCCACGATTAATTAAGCAATTAATTAAATATCCATCCCCAATCACTGTTTCTTTCTCTCACTTCACTCTCTCGCCGTAACCAGATTTAAAAATCCACAATCTAGAGAGAGAAAAATAAAAAATAAAGTAAAATTATTCTCTCTCTTCCCCACTCTCTCTTGATTTTTTTGTTTTCTATATCTGAAAATTTGTTTAATAGCTGTATTTCAACTGATTCTGAAACCCCAGCATTTTGGATCTACTTCGAGTTTTAGATGTGAAGCAAAGCCTTCTCCATTTGAAAAAGACTTCTTTTTTTTTTTTGTGTTGATATTGTTTGCGTTTTGTGGTTGAAGTGGTGAGAGGAAAGGGTTTTGGATCGGAGATGGCGGAGATTGCCGGTGAAGCGGCGGATATAGGAAGCAATGTGAGGAGTGAGTCGCCGGTGAGGGTGACGTCGAGCACGTCGGGGCTAGCCCCTCCATTGACTGTGTCGGCGTCTTTCAAGGAGAGTGGAGGGAAAAGTTCGTCGAGGAGGAGAGCTGTTAGACGTAGCTTTGATGCGGATAATGAGTTCATTACGTTGCTTCACGGGTCGGATCCGGTGAAAGTTGAGCTTAATCGGTTGGAAAATGAAGTTAGAGGTTAGGAATGTGGCTCGATCTAGTTGTTTCTTACCTTGATTCGGTCCAATTTAGCTGCTTTTTATTTAACATTTTACAGTTAACCTTTTTTTTGGGGGATTGGGTTACAGATAAGGATAGAGAATTGGGAGAAGCGCAAGCAGAAATTAAGGCCTTGAGGATGTCTGAAAGGCTAAGAGAAAAGGCTGTCGAAGAGGTTGATTAAAATTTTTATTTATTTTGAAAAATAATTATTGGTTTTTTAATTTATGTAAGTAATTAATTTTAACCGATTGTTGAAAACACTTTAGCAATAATGTTTGTTAAAGTAGTAACTTATTTTCACCAAAAAAAAATTATTGAGTTTTAATTTGTTTAAGAAAATTAATTTTAATTGATTGCTGAAAACACTTTAGCAATAATGTTTGTTAAAGTAGTAATTTATTTTTGAAAAGTTTTGAGGTTTGCTAATATTTTGTGGATTTTAAGTCTGATCTTAGTTGAATGTCCACTGTTTCTTTTTTTCTTCCCCATTAATGGATGCTTGATTTTTGATGAAAAATTACGATTGGTTTGAAGTTTAGAGATGATAATACTGTTAAAGAAAATAATAAATTGATGGAAGATGTAGCTGTTTGTATTTGAAGAAAAATAGATACTATAAATTTTACATGTAAGTTGATGTGTCTGTCTGTATCTTAATTGCTGATAGTGAAACTATGTTCCTTTTGATGGTTGGAATATTGGTTTCCTGGTCTTTAGGGATATAATTTGCTTAAATACACTATATAAATGTTATGTCAAAGTCATGTTGGGTGGAATTTTCTTCATTGTTATTTGTTGCTTAGTAATTTTTGAAAGTCTGTGATGGACCATGTCATCTAACAAGATGAATCCTTTTTCAGTGCTTTATCCAACTTCATTTTCAGGTTGCCTTGTAGTACCTGTATGTTTTTACTTTAAAAATTATAGATTATGGAAAATTAATTCCAATGTTCAGTTGCTTAGCTCCTGTCTGTTAATGTTGTTGGCTTATCATTGTTCAAGCTGTCACAAGATTTAAAGTCTAACTGTAATCTAAAACTTGTGTCACTAGTTTTCCTATTAGATTAAATGTTCTTCCTCCATTTATATTTTCAGATTCACGTGTTTGATTATTTAATGGGGTTTACAGTGGTATTTGATCTCATGGTTGTTTTGATATTTACATATTCAGATGGTTGATTGCCGGCTTTTTTTTTCTGACTTACTATATCTGTATAACACATATGATCCCTAATCTTGTTTAGGAAAACAAGTAATTTTTATGTAATTTGTGGCTTTTCTCCACTTGCCAGTGCTCGTGTCAAACTGTCGTTTATCACCCTTTGTAGTCATTCAATATATAATCTAAGCTTATGACAGTTGCAATGTTGGACATATCTGAAATGTGGTTTTACATTGACATGGAATTCTTGCAACATTTTTTTTGTTATTGAGATGGATACTGACTTTGTCTTATTTTTCTTTTGTATCTTAGCTTACTGATGAGCTCTCAAAAATGGAGGAGAAGCTTAAGTTGACAGAATCTCTTCTTCAAAGCAAGGTATTGCTCAGAAATTTTCTTCTATCGTTATTATTTTTCAGTTGTTGTGTTGCTGTATTTAGTTAATAAACATGTTTTGCAGAATCTTGAAATCAAGAAAATAAATGATGAGAAGAAGTCATCCATTGCTGCTCAATTTGCAGCTGAGGCAACTCTCCGGAGGGTTCATGCTGCTCAAAAGGATGATGATATGCCTCCAATTGAAGCAATTCTTGCACCCTTGGAGGCTGAGCTGAAGCTTGCTCGGCAAGAGGTATTTCTTGTGTCCTTTGAACTATTGGTTCTGTCTCATAAAGAGAATTAGAGATTGTTTTTAAACGTATATCTGATGGTTATTTTCTTACCGATTAGTTCTTTTGGTTCTTTGTGTCCTTTGAACTATTGGTTCTGTCTCATAAAGAGAATTAGAGATTGTTTTTAAACGTATATGTGATGGTTATTTTCTTACCGATTAGTTCTTTTGGTTCTTTGCAGATTGCAAAGCTTCAAGATGATAACAAGGCCCTTGATCGTCTAACTAAATCGAAAGAAGCAGCTTTACTTGAAGCTGAAAGGACTGTGCAAGTTGCATTGGCCAAAGCTTCCATGGTTGATGATCTCCAAAATAAAAACCAGGAGTTGATGAAACAGATAGAAATTTGTCAGGTATTCCAGTCATTCTCGGTGTTGCCTTTTTTCAGGTGCATCAGGAGTTGATACGTATATCTTTTGCTTAATCTGTAAACTATATATGAAGTCACATATCAATGACTTGTATATGATAGGAAGAGAACAAAATTTTGGACAAAATGCATCGCCAAAAGGTTGCAGAGGTTGAGAAGCTTACACAAACAGTAAGGGAGCTGGAAGAGGCAGTTCTTGCTGGTGGTGCTGCTGCAAATGCCGTTAGGGATTACCAGCGGAAAGTTCAGGAGATGAATGTAACGTGCCCAGCATTTAAGTGTTCATGTTTGCCTAATTCTTTTCGATTGATAGAGTCTTAAAGCTCTTCTCAAAATGAATGATTGGTTCTTTGTTCCTTAGGACGAAAGAAAAACTCTTGATCGGGAGCTGGCACGTGCAAGAGTAACTGCTAATAGGGTTGCCACAGTTGTAGCAAATGAGTGGAAGGATGCTA
This sequence comes from Adansonia gregorii, assembly GCA_038382025.1. Classification (NCBI taxonomy): domain Eukaryota; kingdom Viridiplantae; phylum Streptophyta; class Magnoliopsida; order Malvales; family Malvaceae; genus Adansonia; species Adansonia gregorii. Next base: position 11,787,489 of record JBBYHO010000005.1, read on the forward strand.
ATGACAAAGTGATGCCTGTAAAACAATGGCTTGAAGAGCGGAGATTCTTGCAGGTTTTTGTGGATCGTTTCTCCTAGTGATTAAAACTATAGCCACTTAAATTAATACTTTCTATTCATTGCGGACATTATTCTTCCAGGGAGAAATGCAGCAGCTACGTGACAAACTTGCTATAACTGAACGAACTGCAAAATATGAAGCTCAGTTGAAGGTAATAATCTGAATGTGACAATTAGCATTCTATTCTCTATGTTGATGCGGCTTTGAAGTAAGAGCTTTATTTTATTTTATTTTATTTTTTTGTTTTAATATTTTCCAGGATAAATATCAATTGCGGCTTAAAGTTCTAGAAGAGAGCTTGAGAGGATCTTCTAATAGTGTTAGTCGCAGTACATCAGATGGAAGAAGCATAAGCAATGGGCCTTCAAGGCGTCAGTCTCTTAGTGGAGCTGATAACTTCTCAAAACTCGCATCCAATGGGTTTTTATCCAAGAGATCTCTGAGCTCTCAACTGAGATCCTCTTTGTCTTCTAGTACTGTCTTGAAGCATGCTAAAGGAACATCAAAGTCCTTCGATGGAGGCACAAGATCATTAGATAGGGCTAAAATGCTTTTAAATGGAAGAGGCTCAGATATTTCATTCAACCAGCCTTCTGAAGGAACCAAGGAGGGTGAGGCACCAAATAATGAAAATCCCGATGATTTCCAGCCTGTTGACAAAGAGGATAATGTTCCAGGAGTATTGTATGATTTGCTGCAGAAAGAGGTCATAGCTTTGAGGAAAGCTGGTCACGAGAAAGATCAAAGCCTTAAGGATAAGGATGATGCGATTGAGGTTGATACTTGTGTTCTTTCACGCCAATGCCATTTCAATTTATCCTTCTAGATAAATGCTCTAGTAATCCTAGTATTTTCCAGATGCTTGCTAAGAAGGTGGAAACATTGACAAAGGCAATGGAAGTTGAAGCTAAAAAGATGCGAAGAGAAGTAGCTGCAATGGAGAAAGAGGTTAGTGCCATGCGTGTAGAGAAAGAACACGAGAATAAGGCGAAGCGGTTTGGTAACTCCAAGGGTGCAGCTCAGCTGCTTACTGGAAGGTGCTTTTATTCTTTATATGGATGTTTAGACTTTAATATTCCTCATTTTCCTAAAGTGCTCTAGGCTAAAATTAGTCTCCGTATTAGTTGATTGCATTTATCCTTTATAGATCGTGGGGTTAGCAGCCATTGTCACCCATGTATGCTACTCTTCATACGTTTGCATTTTCTGTTTGCCTCGAATTTCTAATTTCATACTTGTTTGATGTTTTTGTAGTATTATGCTAACCCTAAATTTACATGTGACAAAATGAATTAGGTTTCTAATAGACAAAATTACTATGCCATTTGTGAACGCCGTCCTAGTAAAAGATAGTTGACTTGTATCCATACCCCTTCTGTTACTTGCTCAGGACCGAATTGAAGTGATCGTATAAACTCTTATCTAGTTTATCAAATTAATGCCTTTTTCCTTCTTTCTTTTCTCCTTTTTGAAAAAAACAATTAAGTATGGAGCATATCTGCATGATTTATCAAGCTTTTACTATATCGTTTGATACCTCAAACTAGCCTCATTTTTAGTTCCTTGACTTCACTGCAATATTTATTCCCATATCCAAGTCTGGAATGGCACATGGGAATCACTTGATGAACTTGGCATTTTCTCTATTATTTTCTTAACACCTTTGAACCTACATCTTTAGTTCCTTGACTTCACTGCAATATTTACTCCCATTTCCAAGGCTGGAATGACTTGCATGGGAATCGTTTGACGAACTTGGCATTTTCTCTATTATTTTCTTAACATTTCTGAACCTAGTGGATGGTGCTATAGATTATAGAGGTATCCAGATGACTTGCCGACCAAGAGTCAAGGCCTGTAATATTCAGATGTCCCCATACTAGTTTAGTTTTCATTGATTACGTAGATATTATATTCTGAATATTGATATTCGATACAGCTAACAAGTTCTGAAATTTATGCAGAAATGTTTCTCGAAGCGGGTTAACACGCAGCACTCAATGACAACAAAATTTAATTGCAAACAGCCGAAGGAGTAAAATTTGCATAGGTCTCATGGGTCCTTTGTTTTATTATATATAAATTTTAGTAATTTTTTTTTTTTTTTACCTTTCCTTTGGTGATTGATTATAAAATTATAACTCGCATGCCGGGTGAATTTACATTCACCGAAATCGGCAAAGAGAAGCTGGGAAAGGAGTAAAGAATTATGATTTTTCTGAGTTCTGACATAGAGTTTGCTTAAGTCCTCTCTGTAGAGATGCCCGAAAAAACTAAGCAGATAAAAGGAACTATTAACTGTGGGCTAACCCTTTTGTCAGGTTTTCTTTCGAGTTGCCACTGGTTGTGAGGTTGTATAGGTAGTGCTCTACTCAAAGCCACCCTATCTTTTTTTTTTTTTTTATAATTTGTATTTTTTGTAGTTCATACTTGTTATCTGCAGCTACTGTGTGTCAATATTCTTGTAACCATATCAGATCTTCTGTGGTTGTGTTATTCACTAAAGTAGTTAACTTTTGCTTCTAAATCTGGAATCATACAAGTTTGTTTCTCTTTTGCTGTTTTCTTCGGGAAGCATTTCACTTGCAGATCTTTTTACTAGAACACTGTAATTATCAAATCACAATACAAAATTATAAAAGGGTCAACTAAATATTTTCATTGTCTTCCATAATTCAAAATTTAAGATTGTGATTGATTAATTGCAACTATATAGTAAATTTCTTTGGATCTTGAGATTTTGGTTTCTTACTTTCACTATTTGGGATCTTGTTAAACATGGAATTGGACAAGGATATCATCTGGCCGTCCATTTATTCATGGTTTATTTATATTTTATATTTATATAAATTTTGATTCAATAATTTGTGTTATATAAATTTTACGTGTTGGAGTATTCATATTACGTTATTTTAGTTTTGTGTTTTAGATTTTTCTTTCTTTGTATGTGTCATTTACAAAATTATCAAAGTTTTAAGAGTTGTCGTAAATCGAAAAATTAAGTGTTGAATTTGTAAGCATTGAAGCTGTATTATGAAAATTGTTTAGTATTTTACTAATTAGCAGATATGAAATATAATTATATTGTTTTATAACTATGAATCTTAAATTTAAGAAGTTATTTATCTCATAATTTTAATTTATGAACATAATAATTTTTATTATTTAAGACAGTTCTTGAAAAAAATAATTAAAAAATCTATTTTTTTTTTGTAATCAAAAAAGATAATTTAAGTCAAATATAAATCTTTTTAAAAATAAAATTGATTTTACATGTTTTTTATAAGTAAATATTCATTTATCTATTTCATTCAACATTTTTTTACTACTATTAAGTAAATTTTAATACAAAGTATTAATCATGTTCAAAATAAAAATTAAAGGATAAACTTCATTTTTATCATCATGGTTTCGCGTGTATGACATTTAATTTTTTTTATTTTTGTTGACACTTGTATCAATGTAGTTTAGCTATTAAACAAAACGAGGTATCGATAAAAAAATAACATAAGAGTTAAATATCATAGGAGTTAGAAATAAATTTTTTATCTTAAAAATATAACGGTGTAATAAACAAAATAAATCTTTTTTGACTAGTGTACCAAGTGAAAATGTTTTTTTTTTCCTTCTAGCTGATTCTTTCTTGTAATGGGAGGCAAAGGGTAAAGAGCACTAGTAGCAGAAAGAAAACCTTTTTCATTTTTAATGAGACATATTAATAAGATCGTATTTTTGTCAAGCTTTTTGATATATAACAATTCAGTTTAACGTGACTTTTCCCGACCATTGATTTTTTTTTTTTTCTTACTTGGGTATTGACAACTATGCTTTCATTCTTTTCTACTTGTAAAATGTTATGGTCTGGATGAAGCGTTGAATTAAGAAAATGGACCAATCACATGGGTACAATAAAAACAATGCCATGTTTTTGTT
>JBBYHO010000005.1:11799296-11819029 GCA_038382025.1 Adansonia gregorii
TCTTTTTCTATTTGAAATGGTATAGCTTTTTGAAAAGAGTGATGAAAAGGGATATTACATCTCACATACATTAGAGGTTGTTGGTTTGTCATGTAGACCATCAGGAAGATTTACAAAAACTTGTGGAAGATTTACATGTATGGTACTAAGAAGTCTAGCTCTCATACAAGGGTCATTTGAGCGAGTGTTTTCTTTTAATACTTTGTTACTTTTTAATTGCAATTTCTATCTATTCCTTCCTGTTCCTTATAAGTTGCATAAAAGTGAAATTCTTACTTTATTTCTGACTGTTGAATGTCTTATACTTTGATACGTAGGTGCACTTTGTATTGAAAGAACTTGTGAGGAAGTCAATAGCTGAAACACAGGTAAGTAGTTATTAGTTGGGAATTTCCCTCTCCATGAAATTCAATAACACTAATGTAAGATAATTCTTGAATAAAAAAGTTAAGAGAAATTGTCATGTTCCTTGTGTATTGATTCTGAACCAATTTTCTGCAATATTTATTGTTTTGCTATGTGATAACTTGCACTGTCAGTGTGAAAGTGGTGGAACTTGATCATCAGAATTTATAGATTTTCCCTCTTTTTTATTGTCACCTTTCTCGAAGTCGCTGCAAGCTGTTGAATTTACAAGTGAGCTTGCATCTATTTCACTTCATATGATAAAGGCTTGTCGTTTGCATATCATGCATTGTCCTCTGCCACCCAGTCTAGCCACAAATCTGATATTAAATGAAATATTTTACCTTGATGTATCATCATGTGTGTTTGTAAGGCATGTAAGGTAGTTCACTAGCTTTTACATATATATATATATATATATATATATATAATTGCAATGGTTAGAAACATCATAATGGATGAGCAAATGTCCAGCCCTATATACCCGATTTTTATTTTTCTATTGCCAGCAACATCAAAGCAAACCCATCATTCAACAAGAAACTTCTTATGTGTCTATGAGACCAATACCAATAGTACTGTTTAGAAATTCAGTCACTTTTTTTAAGTCACTGAGAATGTTGATGAACTTGGGTTGTGCGTTAAATGCAAGTATTTTTGGAATTTCAGCGCTTCTGTGATGCTGTATATCGATAATGTGTTTATTTGTGTTGTGAACACACATAAGCTAAGGTTTTGTCCTTTCTTTAATTCCCTATGTCCATTAGCGTTGATGAACCTTTGCTTGTGTGATACCACGCCCAAGTGTTAACGTGGTGCATTGCTTCGTGGCAACGAGCTAGCAAACTTTGCCCATTTATCACTGCTCTCTGTCCTCTAAGATGTGGCGCGTCACTTTGTGGGGAACTCCCCAATGTTAATTCTCTATCTCGATCCATCTCAAAAGATGTGACAGAATTTTACTCTGACTGTCACTGGCCTGCCGCAACCTCTCTTTTATCCAGGCTTGAGACTGGCTGTGCAAGCACAGACGGATTTTGGAATCACCATAGCACCATTTCAGTTTTATCATACTATACATAATATTGTCAAATGGCTGCTTTCATAACTTCTTTGAACTTTGATAACAAGACTCCTTCCCTGGAGAATTGTATGTTGTATTCTTAGCACTTCAACTTTCCACTCAAACAGTCCTAATCATGCACGTAGAATAGTCTAGCTGTACCTGTTGGATTAGCTGCATCTTCAGTCTTCCTTTGTAGAGTTTAATGTGAATTTTTTTCTATGAGAAGAAAATATATGGGTCTTACAAATCTTTTCCCTGATTTGTCACTTTAATAATTGAAAAAATTTTCTTAGAAAGTACGAAAAAGGGAAAAAGAAAAGGTGTATCCGTGTATTGTTATGAAGTAGATTTTGTTTTTCGATACTACTTCTGCAGGTTTCTAGAAGTTTGCCCAATATCCGCAACATTTTTATTTTAGAGATGATTCTAAATGCTAATAGGGTATGCTCTTTGATAATATGCAACTTCAATGCAACTGCAGGAATTGAAGCGATTCCCAACACTTCAAACTGACATAGCTACTGCTGCAAATGAAGCTCTGGAAAGATTCCGCGAAGAAAGTCGTAAAACAGTGTTACGGCTAGTGGAGATGGAGTCCAGTTACTTGACAGTCGATTTTTTCCGGAAGCTTCATGCAGAACCAGAGAAGAAAACTGAGAAGAGCACGAACCCATCTGGCCCTAATAATGACCGTTTCAATGATAATTATCTCAGAAGGATCGGTATATGAAGTTTTTATCTGTTGATTTTGTTTTGCCTCAAATTGACATAAAGTGGTGGTTCTAAGATCCTTTAGCGCTTAATTTAGAGTGTTCAAAATAGTCTGCATCCTAGTAATTCCCAAAATTCAAGTTACTCTTGGAATCATGCAAATTCCTTAATTCTTTGCAGGCATAACTTTAACTTTAAAATAATTTTCATTACATTTTATTGGTGCTAGTTTGTCTTTATGGTATATACGATGTTCGAATCTCACAGTTAAAGGAATATATTGATTAATAATTACTGACATATATTCTGTTTTTTGGTTCAGGATCAAACGTTAATGCTTATATAACCATGGTTTCTGATACATTGAAGAATACTATTCCTAAAGCTGTTGTTTATTGCCAAGTCAGAGAGGCCAAGAGGTCACTGCTGAGCAACTTTTATGCCCATATCGGAAGGAGAGAGGTAAACTTTTTTTTAGAATATCACATTTTAGTGTTGCGCTTCTTTCTCTTCCATGCAACAGTCCCTGAGGGTTACGTTGCTCTAACTCTTCCTTTTCCTCTATGTATCCGTATCTGAAACCCATGTTTGATGTATATTAAGACATGGGTACAACCATCCTAGGACCCTCCAAATATATGAAAAAACTTAAAAAATATTGAATATGCCGTGTCCAACGCTCAAACCCAAGTCTCGTTGAGTCTTCAGGTGCTAAAAATCCTGCATGCTGCTAGTATTGGTACAATATCTTTGGAAACTACGTTAGTTTGTGTTTCTCGAACACTTTTCATTTTTTTCTAAAGTACCAATGTTCGACGCCTTTATCTTACACGTATTTTGACATAGGCATTAGGATTTGATCCTCTAAATTTATGAAAAAAACTTAAAAAAAAAAAAATTAAATATATCTATCTCAGACATATACGCTTATCCGATACTTACCCCGAATCTGGATTAGATAGGTTCGTTCTCCATCTAGATTGACTGTATTAATTTATTTCTAAAGTAGAAACTCATGGAGATCATAAATTGGATGAAATTGATGTGGTGTTTATGCAGAAGGAAAGACTTAGTGCAATGCTGGATGAGGACCCCCAACTGATGGAAAGGAGAACTCAGATTGCCAAAAGGCTGGAGCTTTACAAATCAGCCAGAGATGAGATTGATGCAGTCGCATGGAAATGATAGTCAGAGATACCAAATCCATATTAATTCACAGTTATTCCTTTTTTTTTTTTCTTTTTGGTTCTAAATAATAGCAATGTTTAAAAAATTAGACCAAAAATTAAACTGATTGAGATTTCTGATAACCTATTCAACCCATCCAACCGACTGGTTTGGATTTGATTTCTTAAGCACTTAATGATAGTGAAGAGCTATGTATTCTTGACAGTGTGGAATCCTATTGAATCTGCTTCTTTGCATTGTTTCCTTTGGCCACGATTTAGTTTTTCACTATTTACTAATTCGAAATATTTTAGTTAAAATTTCAAACTCTAATCGTTCAATTTGCTTCTAGTTACCAATCGGTCATTTGCGAGAGAAAATTTCACCTGCATGCTTTTAATTTTATTTTTATTACAATATTGCAATCACCTATTGACATTCACTAATTATTGAAAGATTTCACCACTTATAACTGTGAACTTCACTTAATATTTGCCGTGTCTTATATAATTTTGAATTATAATTGGTTATAATGTAATTATCATCGATGATATGCTTCATCATTTATATAAAACTCACAATCTATGCATTTATATTATGCTTATATTATTTTTTATAATAATTATATTTAAAATATTATATATTTTAATATATTTATATATTTGTATTCTATTTATATTATTTTTTATATTATATTTTAAATGTTTTGTGTCTAATAAGTTTACGTACCAAAACGAATATAAGACTACCTTGACCAAACCGCAAAGTCGTGTAAGCCCAAAAACATAATTCGTCAAACCAAAAAAGTTTACATCTATAAATGGTCCATGCACCTCAGTGACCTTTGCGCTATTAAGTTGGCGAAACAAAACGTGTAGGTGGCCTATGCAGGTCTCGAACCTGTAACCTTCAATGCTTTAAAGAACTGAACTGTTAAACCATTGTCATTTGTTGAATTATAACAATTAAGTTTTAATTGCCAGCAACAGCTAACTTTTGACTTAAAATCATATCGATTTTTTATGGGTAAGACTTTTATGGAAAATACGTAACATATTTTATATATATTATTATTCTTAATTCATTATAATTAAAATTATTAGCCAAAATATTACTTATCTTTAGGGTTAAATATAAACAGTATATATAAAATAAATTTATCTTAACGTTTTCCATACCTACCTATCGAAACTATCACTTTTTTTTGGGGGTTAGTCTTAACCGTTAATCAAATATTAAATTAAGAACTATTAATTAAATATTAATTCAGTTGAAACAAAATACACTATGAAATTAAAAAATATGATAAAGTTTAATATCCTTTATAGGTATGCACCCAAATATAAACTCAATTGGAATCATGAATTTATTAGAGTTCATAGAATTAGTTAATTTATTAAAATAAATTATTATAATCACACGTTGTAATCACAGCTGGTTATGATTCGATACACATACAGATTTAAGAGTATATAAGATTATAAATTTAAAAAAGTTCATTTGACACAGTAATGAATTTTTTTTAACTTAATGAATAAAATTAAAAAGTTAATACATATTCTTTTCAATTTTTTTTTTAATTTTTAAATGTACCTTAGAATGCACGAATAGAATTAAAAGACTAAATCATATCTCATTTTCAAACTTTTTTTTTTTTGTGAAGTACGAAAATTGCACTGATGAATGGAAGAAATTCTCCCTTCAAAATACATACACACACATATATATATATATAAAGTATTTTAAATCCAGCATTAGTATGGGTAAGAAAAATCTATAATTATTTTAGAAAACCTATATTTATATATATATATATATAATCATTTTAAACCTGTGGATTCTCTTTGCTAAGATAATGGGATCCTAAACACTGAATATACACTCCTTACGTTTGCCTCTGTACAATCCCAACGGATACGACGAAGATGAAATGGCATTTATAGAGTAACACAATCTGAACAAAAACGCAATGCACCAGACCAATCATGAAAAACATAGTAGGAGTTTAGTAAAAAAAAAAAAAAAATTGTGGAAGAAATCACCTTAGCTAGTGATTATACGGTTGCATCAACTGGTAGCGGTGATGAGTAAGTTCTAAATCATGAGTCTGACTCCTGCCTGCCCGCTAAGCGCAACTCGTGCAGCTCACTGAGTATCCATTCCTCGCCGATATGTCCGCCCAATACCAGGACCCTAGTCCCTCCAACCACACAGGTACTATGACCCCAAGCAAATTTTGGTGGTTGCCCCGGAACGTTGAGAGTTCGCCATGATGGTTTCTCTTCCAAAGGATGCAGAAGGAAGAGCTGAGATGGAGAGTGCAACCCGGCAATCGAACCACCAAAAATGATTATCCTCCCACAAGGCATGCTTACTGCAACGTGATCGAGTCGAGGAGGAGGAACTACGGCAGTTTGGCTACCGACGCTGGCGGATAGACTACAGTCCAGTTGCCTCCACTGTGGTTCTTAATCCTCCAAGTCAATAGTGTAGGCTTCACCTGATCTCAATTGCAAGTTCCCGCTCTTTGCAAGCCCTCCAAACATAAGAATCTTAGTACGATCGTAAACTAAAAGGGAATGGCCCAACCTAGACGGAGGTGCCCATGATGTTGGACTCTCTTGCCATGTTGGCTTGTTGGCAGTCAGATCCAAAAGGTATGTGTCACTTAGAAGCAACCGGGCATCTGTGCACCCACCAGACACGACCAACTTGGAACCATCTATTGTGCAAGAGCTATGACAAGATCTAGGGAGAGGGGGAGTTCCACCAGAAACTTCTTTCCAGGTAGGCTGTTTGGCATCCAAGTCAAGAACAAAAACATCATTGAGCAATCCCTGCCTTCCGCATCCTCCAAATACCACCAACCATGAACCATTCAGGCACGATAAAGTGTGGCCCCAGCGCCCTGGAGGGGATGATTCCACACTCACCAGCTGCCATTCGGGATTTGCAGCATCAAGATTAAGAACAAACGTGTCATCCATTGGCTGCATGTTGACTCCCTCCCCTCCAAAAAGCACAAGATGGTTCCCTGCTGCACATGCACTAAAGTTGCAACGTGAGGGCTCCACTGCTCCTCCAACAGTCAGTTTCCTCCAACAAACCGCCTCAAGAGTGGTCAGTTCTCTGGCCAGACGTCCCCACCCCAACTTCTTAGTCATCATTTCCAATGTACCAGTGACTTCTCTTCCCCAGGCATTCTGGCATACCATCTTCCTCACATGCTCATTTTTTGTTAGTTGGCGTATCCTTCTGCAGACAGACCCAATAGAAGCGACATCCCTTGGTGTCAACCGTGATAAAATGTTATGAGCCAAGACTTCATCAGAGAGTTGAAGTATCCCACATATTTCTTGATGATGACTAAATGGTGGGTTTCCACTCAAATAAGAGTATTTAGCTGACCGATCCAACTGCTGATTAAAAGTCTCTTTGAAAACCGGATATGATACACGGTTCAGATCTTGTGTTGCTTCAGAAAAAACTTGAATACCAATAACGTGTGTGACAGTTCCATCATCGCCATGTATTGGTGCAAGTTTAAATGTGTTCATCAGCGGAGTGCCATCCTTCCTGAAATTCAGAAGCTCACCTTGGAATTCAATACCTTCCTGAAGCTGTCTTCGGATCTCCGAAATAACAAAAGGATCTACCAAAGGATGCCGTCTTTGAGCACGTGGGTCTCTATACTGTAAGAATCGGCTAAAACAAAACAAAAAATAAATAAAATCTTCTACAGGTTCAAGCCCTATCTTTTCAAGCAGGAGATCATTAAAGATGAGGAAAAAACATCACAATAAGGAAGCAGACATTAAGTTGTATTACGCTAGGGCGCCATGTTGAATGTGAAAATTTAAAAGCAAAGAAACATAAAGATAGTCTTAAAGTCCCAGAAGCGAATTTCTATCAAATAATTGTTGATACCAGCCAAAAAGATGCCCATAAAATGAAAGTAAGGTAACCTCTGGAGCAATTTTTTTTAATGCAGCACACCAGCCAAATCCATTTAAAAAAAAAAGGTAAAAACTTTTCAACCCCATGTTGCTCCTTCTGAGCTGCAATGCTTGAATATGGCAAATTCCTTTAAGACATTGAAAATTAAACAATCATTTTTCAGTTATTACTTTGCCGTGGGACTAACTTTTTGCTAAATATTCAAAGACGACGACTGCTATTCACATCTATTTAGGGTTAGTTTAGGGGCTGGAATTAGTTTAACTTTCTAATCTCTAAAATTTTCAAGAAATGGCAACTATTTAAGGACAAAAGGGATAACAAAAGTACAAACACCAACATGAACATGAATTATTTTAATTTAACATTTTAAAAATGCTCTCTTTTAAGGGTATCATACAACTAAAACTTAGCTTAAGGCATAATATATCCCTCAAATTTGATAATTAGTAGAATCTAGTTGACGCTGCATGGTTTAGTTAGTTCCGATGGTTGGCACATGAAACAGAGAAAGATACATTATTGATACCACTATATAGCAATGATTAAAAGCTAATTTTATGTTAATTAGCTAATTTTTTCACCTTCATGACATCAAATGAGTAGCATTACTCTATTAGATAAACATTTGAACTAATTATTTAGATTTGGTTATCGAAAGTTAACAAATTAACACTCCCTAAATTATCAAATTTCTACAAAAACAAATCTGTAAATTTTATGTTTAAACCTTAAAAATTATATTATTTTAGCTTAAAATTCTGTTTTTCTTTTTCTTGTTTACTTCCGTATCCAAATCGAATATTACTTGAAATGGCAAGAAAAGAAATTAAATGTCTTACCAGTTCCGACCAAGGACTTCGTCGGCTCTGTAACCGGTGAAAACCTCGAAGACTTTGTTGACGTAAATAACGGGGAAATCAGGCTCAAGAGCATCGGAAACAACGAAGGAGGTCGGAGTTGCAGGGTAATACAACAGCCTTGGCTTCAAGGGAAGCTCGCTCTCTTCTTCTTCTCCATATCCATCTTCATCTTCATCGTCATCTTCTTCTTCTTCCATTTCTTCGAAATTTTCCTCTTCCTCTTTTGAAAATCGCTGTCGTTTTCTATTGCTTTGCGTCACTTCTTCGCCATTAGACATTTTTTTCCACTCTAATTCTGTGGGAGTGCGTGGGCTTTGCATTTTCCTCCCAATTTTATTTTGTTTTTGTTTTGTTGCAGATATTTATGGTTTTAATTTCTCTTGTCCAAAATGCCCTTCTTTACCTTCCTTATTTGCAATTTTTGCCTCCCTCACTTCAAACAATTTTTGTTCATTTAATATTCACATATCAATTTATTAATTAACTTAACGGATTACTATTTCATAATGAAATAAGTTTATTTTTATTTTTAATTTTAAAAGTAAAATTAAAATTTATAACATATTTTATTTTATTTTTATTTTTAATCTATATATATATTAAAAACGTGATAATTTTTAAATATTTTTTAGTTTAGATAACTTCACCTATCTAAGAAAATTTTCTTTTTTTTTTTTAAATGAGTCCAGAGTTGGGATATGCTTGAATTTGCTTGTTGCACTTCTTTTTTTATTATTATTAATAATAAAAAAAGATTCCAATAATTTTTGTCACTATTGTCAAGCGATTAAGCAAGGAAGGCTCGTGTAAACAAAGCATGAATTAATTTTTCAATCCCACAAAAGAAGAGTGCGAAATTTGTAAATAAACAGAAACTTGAGTGGCGAGAGATAAGAGATTGCGTCCACGTCGGTGTAGGGATATACACGCGTCGAAATGACATCGAAGAGAAAAATATCTTAACCTAACCTGCCACGTCATCACCGTGCGTGGAAGATATTTATTTTAGCGTCAGGATGCGGCGGGGATTAGAAACCTGATCTGAGCGCTTCCTTTCCCCTATTTTTATGGTCCCTTAATCCTTTTGATTTCTCACTTGATAACAAGATTTTTATAGATCATATTATTTTTTATTCGAAAATTTTAATTTAAATTAGGTAAAATATAAGATATTATATTTTTAATTTAATTTAATTTATTATTTAATAAATAAAATATTTTTAAAACTTAATTATAAAAATTTTAATTTATCGAATCAAATTAAATTTTTAATAAATAAAATTTTTTTTTACTATATTTAAAAGTTTACTTAATTTAATTGGCTGATTTTACAAAAGATGAAGAAATGACATTCGATGCATTTACTCTTTCAAAATATTTAGTAAATATTATATCTTAAAAAGTAACTTAATTAGCCAAATGACACTAAGTTACATATATGCTTTTATTATCTTTTACGTGTATTTAATTATTTTTTTAAATATAAGTTGCAATAAATTATGTTCTTCTTCTTTCTTTCTTTTTTCCATAAAATTAAAAAGCTCTGATCCATAAAGTTTATCTAAAGTGTTTTAATATTGCTAGTGCTAATGCCAGAATAATTATATATACAAAAATAAATTATATATTTAGTTCTTTATAAAAATAAATTAGCATATAATTTAAAAATAATTATAAAACAAAGTTCGATCACTTTTTTTTTTTTTGGCAAAAGTGAAATTCAATTCAAACTTTATGAAAATGCATACATTAATCATAAATAAAAAATAAAATAAATTGGATTTTGAATTTTTTTTATCTTACTTTTTTTTTAGACAGCCATTGTTGCTGCTAAAGCAAACTCGTTCTAGTATTCAACGTGTCTAACATATATATATATATATGTGTGTGTGTGTGTGTGTGTAGTTAGCACTGCCGCCATTGAAGGGTTCAACTTGAACCCTCAAGCGATCGATGCAGATGCTGAGTATTTATTAAGTATGGATGATCCACAGTATTTGTTGACACAAGGGTGCTTTCACTCAAGTATTTATTACTTATGCATGAGAGTAAGGCAGCAAGCATGAGGATCAAGAGTGCTTTCATTTTTCTTATATAGTTGTATATTATATTGAAGAATTATATATATATATTATATTAATTAATAAATTATAAAATTTTCATAATATTAAATTAAAAATAATCAATAAAAAATTCACAGAGTGATGTGAAGGAATTATGGATGTACTTAAATCAACAAAGCAGAAAATTTTAATATCCCCGAATATAATTATTTAATATATACATTAAACGTGTATATATATGTGTGTATGATTTTAATACACGAATCTATTATATAAATTACAATAATAATAATAAATATAAAATATTTTAAAGAATAAAATAATAATTTTTAAAAGTTAAGACAACGTAAAATTTACTTAGCTTTATTCTATCTAGATATGTTCGTCATCCAATTCTATATAAAGTATTAATATTATATATAATTATCGAAGCTTCGTCTTATCTGATTTAAAATAAGAATTTTACATTTTATTACGTTAATATTTATAAATAGATAATTCAATTTCATTAGATCTATCCAATCACATTATTTTATTTTAATGAATTTTTAAAAAAGCATTTTATTTTTATTTAATATTTAATATTATATATATTTATTAAGTTAAATAATTTAATATATTTTTAAATATTTATATTTTAATATTATATATAATTAATATATGATTTAACTTGTATAATATATATATATATAAATAATATATTATAACTAAAAATAAATCAAGAGCGGCCCTTAAACATGGAGCCAAAGCTTAGCCTTTTTTCGAAAGGCAGGGCCGTAATAGTGAATCGATTTTTTTTTTTGATCGTAAGTGAATCGAGCTTTGGGATCCTAAAATTCCCATTGTTTCCTTTCCCTCTAATTCCTCAATGGTTTCCCTCCAAATGCTTCCCTACTAATAGTCGAAACAGATGCTCCTTCGTTTGGGTTCCTCACTCTGTTCCGTAAAGCTACATCCACATCCCACACCAATGGCCGCCGCATCCTCCAAAACCATAAACGATTTCTTCCAACCAAACCCAGGCCCAGCAAAGCGTCAGAAACTCCTTTCCACTGTTTCCGATCACCAGCCACCTTCCTCTCTCACCACCCAGCAAAAATCTCGGATGGAACTAAACAAATGTCTGGCCAAATCAAAACGCAACCTCAAAATCTGTTCCCAGAAGGTGTTATCATCCCAGTCCAAGGTTGAAGGCTCAGGTTATGTCAAACTGGAGGAGCTCTTGGTGGAGGGCTCTTGGCTCGAAGCCCTTCCCGGCGAGCTTCAGAAGCCTTACGCTATTAATTTGTGCAAATTTGTTGAGAGAGAGATTTCCAGTGGCAGTGTCCCAATATATCCTCCCCAACACTTGATTTTCAATGCCCTTAATTGTACCCCATTTCATAGGGTCAAAGCAGTTATCATTGGACAGGTAATAATCCCATAACTTCACAGCGAGAGCCATTTTTAATTGATTGTTAATATACAGTGTTTACTTATTTCAGGACCCATATCATGGACCTGGTCAAGCAATGGGGCTTTCATTTTCAGTTCCAGAGGGAGTGAAAATTCCTTCGAGCCTGGCGAATATATTTAGGGAACTTAAGCAAGATCTTGGCTGTTCAATTCCATCTCATGGAAATCTAGAGAAATGGGCTGCTCAGGTGAAACATGCACTGTTAATTGAACCAACGAATGAAGTAAATATAGATTTCTTTTCATTAGCTTCTTCTCGCTGACATTATTTGTTGCCATCATGCAGGGTGTTCTTTTGCTTAACACTGTTCTCACAGGTAATTTTCTTGTCCATACCTGTTATTGTTATATTGTTTTTATGTGAGCTTATGATTGGATTTTTATGACATTGTTCATTAGAAATATGTTGTTCATTACAGTCATTAAAGATGATTATGGCAATGGTATGGTGAAACCTTGTTTACTTGTAAGCTTTATAAGATTTTTTTTCAAAGGAGGTCAGAATTTGGGGATAGAGAAGGATTGTAAATGCTAAGATTCGAACCTAAGTCCTACTAGATGTAACCTCTCAAGGGTGGCTTTATGAATCAACTAAGTTAAGCTAAACTTCATAAGAGTTAAAAGAGAATGAAAGAATCAAGATAAACCTATTAGAAGTCTACATGATTCAGCCTTTTAAATAAGAGGCAGTTTACAAGTCTGTCAAAGTGTTAAATCTCTTTTGGGATTTGTAGGGCTCTGGAGATTAACGTAGTTGCCTTGCTTGTTGATATAACAAAGTCATTGTCATGTTATACGCTTGTAAATCCGTGGAATGTTTTGCAACTTCATGTATATGCTTTATTTTTTTTTGGTTATATTTATCCCTCTCTAATCTGTAGCGTTCTTTGTTTTGTTTTGTTTTTGTTTTTGTTTTCATTCTTGATATTCAGTTAGGAAGCAGCAAGCTAATTCTCATGCAAAGAAAGGCTGGGAGCAATTTACTGATGCAATTATTAGGACTATCTCGCAAAAGAAGGAAGGAGTTGTCTTCCTCCTCTGGGGGAACTCAGCTCAAGAGAAATCCAAGTGTGTCTTCTTTTCAATCATCATATTAAATATTAATGGTTGAATCATTGTATTAAATATTAATGTGTCCAACACTCAAGTCTGATGCATATCCAGACATGGGCATGGGATATGATACTCTAAAATCCCTCCAAATACATGGAAATCTTGGAAAAAAAAATTGAATATATCTATGTTGGACGCATATTAGTGTCCGGCACTCACACTGGAGTCCAAATTATAGGGTTGAATCCTTCCCCACCTTTCCCCACATTCTTTTTAAATTTATAATTCTAGGATTTTTGTTCTTGCATATGCTCTTCAGCTCATTATGAGGAGAATAATTACATTCAACATCTTATCTTCACTTATTGTCTCACATGCACTTGCCATTTTAGGGCAGTATACCAGTGTCAACACAAGTCAACACTGGTGTGGGTGGGGAATATGTGTCTACAAGGGAATGATGTATATGCTTTGGCTTTTTTGAAGCTTGGTGCATCTACTCACTGGTAGATCTTTCAGACGTCTCAAGAAAAAAGTGAGGAAAGATGGGAAAATTGAAGAAAGAAAAGATACAAAGCATAGAGTTTCATGTGTTATAGATGAGAGAATGAGTTAGGGAGGAAAAGTGAAAGATGAGTGATACATACAGCAGATCTGACATGATTGCTTGATTGAGTGGTTTAGCGTGGGGCGGGGTTAATTTCTTCATACCTTAATGGCATTCCTAGGTTTTGCTAAGTGAAATGCTAGCTATTAATGCTTGTCCTAAGAAAACTTTAAGATGTGTCCTAATGGCTTTACTTTTGGCTCTGAATTTAGGGTAAAGTGCCATGTCAAAATCTTGCTTGAGTCCACGTAATATAGCTCATTATAAGATTGAAAAATGGTTGAAATCTAAAATATCTGCTATTGTATATATTCTTGTTCTATGTATTCAACTATATTGGTAAATTTAAGAGTGCACTGCAACATTTCGTGTAAAACGTGCACTGTTCCAATAGGAAGAAAAATGTTCACTGTGATAATGGTCGAGACATCTCTTAATCCGTCACAGGTTGATTGATCAGGAAAAGCATTACATTCTCAAGGCAGCTCATCCTTCTGGTTTGTCTGCAAATAAAGGCTTCTTTGGTTGCAGGTAAGTATGGTTAGAAACAAGTTTACACTTTTGCAGATTTACACACCAAATCTGCTGGGTTTGATATATATAATTTTTGGTTTTTGGATTCTTAGATGGGATTGGTTAGTTTATTGTGATTGTATTTTACAGTAACAACAATGGATTGAACACAGCATTAAATAGTAGGTAAATACAAATAACTGAACAGTAATTTTTATGTGCCCTTTTAATATTTACTAGCTCAATTGGTACTATGGTTGGCATAAGGATTTCATAAGGGGGTTCGAACCAAGAGGTGCACTCTTGGGTGATAAGACTTTGCAGGATTTGTGGGTTCCCAAAGAGGATAATGCCTATGATGTGAGTGCCTTTTTATGTGATGATCGGGTTCCAAGACGTCTCCCCATGTCACCCTACATGCTAGGTTTTGGTCATCACCCCCGCATACTTTTACATCCAATCTATTGTTTTCTTTAGACACCCACAGGTCTTGCTAGGTTTTGTCACCTAGGGTGTGCCTCTTGGTTCAACCCATGGACCTCTCCCTTATGAGAGTCCTTTTGCCAACTATAGTACCAATTGAGCTATTGTGATTGCTATATACACACACTCTTGTAGTTTTGAGATCTTCGCAGGTTATATAAGGTGTCGCTTATCGATGACTATGGTTAAGTCCCCATCTATTTTATCTAATAACTATACTTTTTTTGACATTTTCAAACAGGCATTTCTCTCGCACAAACCAGATTTTGACGCAAATGAGGACTCCCCCTATAGATTGGCAACTTTGATTCCCAAAGGTGATATTTTGTGCTTACAGTTTGTGTGCAAAGTTGCAAACTAATCTATAGTCTTCTATTTGAATTTTGCCACAAAGGCAAAAGTTTGGGGGATTTGTTGCAGAAATTTGGTTACGAATTTGCAAAGACACTTTTTGGGATGAGTTCGTAACAGTCCTCTGATCTTCTACGGGTCTTCGGAGCCAAATTTGTGTACAATAACTAACGTTGTGCAATGATATCATACTCTTTGCTTATTTGCTAACTAATGTTTTCTCGTTGTTTATTGAGTTTCTAATTACTTCCATCTCTAGCCTGTTGAACGCTAAATTTCTAAAGGAAGACCATTTTTTTCTTTTGGATATCCTATTTCCGGCCTTAAAATGTTAGCCTACTTCCAAGTTGTCATTGTGCTAAATTACAACATCTTTTCCTCAAAGAGGTTAGGTTAGTTGTTTAGAAATTTTGACACACCAAACTTGAAGCTTAATTTATATGGTTTTTCATTAGGGATGATAATGGAACGGGTGAGAAAGATAAAGCAAAATCCATTTTTTGCCTTGTTGTTGGACTATTTTGCCTTGCCTCTCGTTTTATTGTGGATGTTAAATTTTCGATCACTATTGCATCCATGAATGTCGGATACATTCATTATTGTTTTGCTTTGTCTTATTTTTATTTTTTCAAGTAGTAAAGCATATATTATTAGAAAAAAAAAGATATTGAATTATGTTTAAATATAATATATAATTATATTATTACTTTATTATTTTTATAAAAAATTAAATATCTAAAATTAAAATACTAATTTCAAATAAGCAAGGAGGGTCGGGTTGGAGTAGATAATTATTAAAATTGCTCCATACTCATCTTTCAAACAGGAAAAAAACTTGTTTTGCCTTTACTTTTCAAAAAAAAAAAAAAAAACTTCTTCATTCGAAATGGATTAGTTCGAAATCCATTAGATAGTTCAAGTATTGCCAACATAGTTTTAATAGAATAATAAGTTTTGAACTCTTGATTAGTCATAACATCAAACATATATATATGTATTATAGTTTAAATACCCAAAAACACTTGGAAATATAGGTAAAATGTAATTGATCCAATAAGAAATATACAATTCACAAAGCAAATCCCTAAATGATTTTAAATTTCAATCAGCATGATCTTCTTCCCATCAGGTATTTTTGTTCCCTTTGGAAGTGGGACGGGGTGGGGTTTTGGAAAAAGGAACAAAGAGGCTGCATTTTAGGCTTTGACCAGTTTATCACGGTTGCTACACCAACTTAGCTTTACAGTGAGAGTGCAGAGGAGTACGATATTTCAATACCGACTAACAGCATGACATGAAAGAACCAAAAAGAAAACTTCGATGGTAGTTGGAGAAGTGCAAAAAACCTTAGTGGGTAGAGCAGATTGATCGGACAGGAAACATTTGAATTTCAGGAGCACCAACTCCAGCAGGGAAGAGAATAAGGGATGCAGCCAGTTCTTCGAATATATTCTGCTCGCCGCTTGGTTTTTGCAGCTTGTCGGTTTCTCTTGGCTTCTGCCGCTGCATGCTTCTCCTCTGCCTTGTGCCTCGCAGCAGCTAGTTTATTCATGAGCTTATCGTGAGCATGGCCCCTCATCCTTTCGATCTCAACCTGAAAGCCATTTATCATATATTTCGTGGTAAGAATACATATCATCTGTTGATTAACAATAAAATTTCTAACCAGCCAAATACTGGATTCGTTAAACCTCGACATAAAAGCTTAAGCGATAAGCTGCAATCACATTCTTTCGAATAAATTTAATATTTAAACCAAGTAAGATGATCCATAAAATATAGGCAAAAAGGAAATCACTGTCTTAAGTCTATATTGATAGCTACATTTTAGTTTCCTATATCCCCGGAACAGTTATATTTTGCGATGCTAGTCATGTGCATCTCTATAGCACGTAAAATGATTGGTACAAGGTATTAAGGATAATCAATTGGAAGATGCTATATAATACCTCAAATTTCCTGATCTCAGCTTCAGTTTTTGCATCTTGATGGTTCTCCCACGCTTGAATTTTCATTTCTTCAAGTTTGAACCTGGGTAATTGCCTCATAACTTTACACTACTTCAAATTTTAGATGGAGCGTAAACTAAAAACTACAAGTGCATGAGTTTTATGCATATTTTTCTTTATAAATCAGTCACCCTTGCAACCAAGTCCCAATATTCCAAAAAGGATAAGATTAGTCCACGAAAAATCTTACATAGGTGCATCTATGGAAGCTTATATTCTCTGTATATGTCCATCCACCAAATGAAAAGACATAACAACACTAATTCCTTCATATAAATTAAATATATAATATAGATCTTTCTTCCAGACGTCGATATCTGAAAAGTTATTATAAAATAGTGCAGTAGCATTTTTAACACGTACCAAAAAAGGCATTGTGATTTGTGACTTATAGTGTTGTTTAAAAGCTTGTCAAATCTATAGATCAAGGCCATGCAAGTTTTCTTATTGGATGACCAAGTGAAAGGGTAAGTTATATGCTCAGGATCAATACTAAAACTTTATAAATAACCATAAAGATTTAAAATAAGGGGCAAAAAAAGGCATTCGCAGTTTCTTAGAAAGAAAATACCTGGCCATAAACTTGACTTTCTCTGCCTCCTCCCATGCTGCAGCACGGGTTTCGATGACACTAGCTGGTTGTTCTTGTGCGACAGTTTTCAGTGAAGTGGATGCATCCTTATCCTCCTCCTCTTTGCTAGCCCATGCGGCTATGTTTGTTTTACCCAACTGGGCACCAAGAACCATAATTGCTCTCCTTGTTTTCATTTGTAGCTCCTTCTCTGACAACTGCATGTTCAGATCTAAGTGGTCATAAGGTGATTTTGCTGGAGATGATGATGGCACAGCTCTATTGGGAGTTGATGGCCTAGATGAATTTGGGCTGCGAATTGGTGTTGTTGACCGCACAGGAGTTCCTGTCCTTGAAGGTTCTTGGCTAGCAATAGGAGTCATTTCTGTGCCCATATCTCTCATGGATACTGACCTAGCCGTCGAAGTAGGAGGAATAAATGTGGTAGCACTATGCATAGACATCAGTGAATCATGCTGGCTATGTCTAACTGCAAGGAATCAACAATTAATTTTCTTACTTAGTACATTGCAAATAACTATGGATTCACCGAAGCTTCATGTTAGAAAGAATCCATGCATCGACGTTGGGACACTTTTAAAAATAAGTAAACTTAAAAACACCAGCACTCAAGTTTAGGCACTTCATTCAGACAGCACAACTGCAAGTTCATCATATCTGACATGGTTCATAGCTGCTTCCAGCCTCAAAAATTGTAATAAAGGTTTAAATGACAACATGTGGATTATGGTAAACCTATCGGGTGTTATAATAATAGCAATTCCAAATTATTGAAGACAATATGAAATGTCTAAGTTTTAACATGATTTGTGCCTAACAGGTGTCTTCAATTAAAACTTAAAGGCATGAGTTGAGATGACAATTAAGAACATAAAAGGCTAATTCTTCAATGGAAAGCATTTACCGGAAAATGTAACAAAGATTAATCTAATTTAAACATAAAACAAAGCCTTACTAACTGACTCTGCGACGGAATTCTCGATCATTAATACAGGCTTCCCGTATGAATCGATTACCGGGTATGGATCACTCTCCCAATTTACTAACTTTTGCAACCCATTATCCTTCTTAGCATGATTTGTGTCAATCCGTTTGGTATCCTGTTCTTCAAAAGCAATAAACTTTTGATTTGGAACTTCAACAACGACCTTAGTGAACGATTGTTGTCTCCCATAACCAAAATTACTGCCTTTTCTTGATCCCACTGCTGGTCCAACCTGCCCTGTCTTTGGTTGATTTTCAGTAGGGCTAGCTATCCATTTCCGAGCATCATCCCATTTAGATGGAGCCGGTTTAGAAAACGGCCCAACAGGAACTCTTTGCAGTGCCAGTTCAGTCTTCTGAAACTCAAAGATCGATGAGGACACACTCATATTGTCATGTCCACTACCATAATCTATTCGAGGATGACCCTCAAAGAACCAGTTTTGAGTATTGCCTAAGGAAGAATGATCGTTTAACCTATGTTCACTACCGTTCTGCACATCAGCTATGGAATCCGCCGTGGTCGAAGTAGAACATTCTGGAAGTGCACTCACCATATCTACATCTTTGCAACTATCAGAACCAATTTCCCCTGCATAGAAAAATAAACATAATATATATATAATGTCAACAATTTCCACACTCTCAATTCTCCTAATTTTTCCACTCCTTAATGATTTTGGCTGAACCTATTTTCCAATATAAATATCTTCAAAACAATGAACAAATTTAAGAAAACATAGTAAATAAATCGAGAAAAAATTACAAAGAGAGAGAGAGAGAGAGAGAGAGAGAGAGAGAATACCTGTGTCATCGAGGTGAGAAAGTTGAGATCTTAAATCTATTGGAGATTCAACTTCATGTTCTTCACGTTCTTCTAGGAATCTTCTCTTTTCTACACCTAACAGTATAGTCCTTAGCTTGGCAGGCGAGAAACCATCTCCTCCCTATGCATTTCAACAAACAGAGATTTGTTTTCTTTAGAAATAGATGGATTTGAGTGACGGATCAACAAATTAAAATTCGAAAACTGGCATCTCCACTTTCTTACCTCCCAAAAAATTAACAACTAAACAAAGGATAGGAAGAAGAGAAAGCCAAAAAAAAAAAAAAAAGGGAAAAAGAAAAAGAGACTGCGAGAAACTTCAGTAAAGCACCTGAGGCTTTTGGATTCTTTCGTAATCCATGAAAATGGAAACTCCCAATCGCTTTCAATCTGATACTCGAACAAAAAAAGAAAAAGCAAAGCAAAGCTATCAATGGACCGCCATTGCTATTATGGTTTTGCTTGTTTTGATTGCTCGACTGTCAAGAATTTCGTACAGTGAGGGAAATGGAGTGATTTTTGTCTCCACATAAACTCGCAAATTTCCTCCCATCACCAGAGTAAGTGACAAAAATTAATTATGAAAATTTTAATATTTTACAAAAATATTTTCATTTTCTGGATAATT
>JBBYHO010000005.1:11834773-11845523 GCA_038382025.1 Adansonia gregorii
ATCTACAGAGAACATAATTACCACATATAATCACTTGGACTAATGACATCTTAACCACTAATAAATGTTATTACTCAATTTAAAAAAATACTTTTGATTTTAAGGAATCTAATCCCATTGACAAGTATTGGGCTAACAATCAAAATTGTAATTAATAATGCATACCCAATATTTCCATTATTTTCATGTGCTACTTTGTCTTTGTTTCTCTTTTATTTCTAACTCAAAGTTACTTTTTGAAATTATTGGACTGAAATCTATGTGCATGTATTGTAAAAAACTCTTCTCATTTCCGACTTTATAAAGATTCTCCTCCCAAGAGAAGAGTACACAAAACTGAGCAAAAACACAAAATATTATCGTAAAAGTAGATTTGGTGATTCGCGTATGTGTTTATCTTATTCTTTATATTATCATATAAACATAAATAAAATATAAATTATTCAATATATAAAAGTTTTAAACATAAATATTATATTTATATTCAATATATTTATATTTATTATATATGTTATATTCTTGTGTTATGTCTAAAATTATTATGGAAATCATTTGATAATCAAACATGAAAACCAATCATATCAATGATCTACCATTTATTTTTTTACCCTTTTTTCCTTTAATTTTCTGATTTGGAATAGAATAAAAATGATCTTTGTTATTTATTTCAACAAGTGGAAGATTAATTACCTTACCTCTTTCTTTTGGTAACATGATTAGTGTATCTTTGAGGTTTACCCAACTAATTATTTTTTTATAATTTTAAAATTACATTCTGACTATGACACAGAATTAAAACTTTTAACAAGGTAGTGCAGATAATGGAAGCAAAAATGTAGCATTACTAAGATTTTGACTCAGTTGTTAGTTTTTAGTATAGAGTTTGATTGATTTTATCGATTTTTTTAGTTTGATCGGTTTGTTTGGTTCTTTGGTCAATACTAATATTTTTGTATATCAATTATGAATGATCATGACCATGCATGGATTCAGATGAGTTTCCTATGATCTCATATAATAATATTATTATTATTATTTCTGACAAATGGTTAAAGAGCAGCAGCAATTGATGTCGTGTTTTGCAGGTCAGAGAGAGAATAATTGTCTTGGATGCTAATTACCAAACAGCTAGCTAGCCGTGCTGTGCTTTGCATGTTAGTCGCGGCCCACTTGCGTTCCCTCATTGGCCATTTGCCTATTCTTTGGTCGAAGCTTTGGGGGGACACTCATGAATTATGAAAGCATCGTTTAGCTGGATATACGGTGGTTGGTTACACTTGAATCTCTTTGACTTGATATGACCACCACCTCCCCCATCATTTCCGCCCTCAAAATAGTAATCTTTTTGACCCCCACAATCAGATATTTTCCATTACCTGTTTTATGTTATATTTTAACCTTTTTTTTTTTCCTTCTTTCGCATCGTTTTCGAGCGGCTTTTAAAATCATAAATCTGTCTTAATTTTCATTTTAAATTAAGGATAGCTCTCAAAGAAATTATTTATATCTTTCTTGAATTGAGACATTTGTAGTGCTATGGTCCCATATATATATATATATATGTAAAGAAAATTATATAATTTGGTATTTGGGGTTGACGGAGGAAAGACGAAAGAATTTGGCCCTTTCATATACCAACAACATTGTCATTGTCGCAGAGAAATAGTCAAAGAAAATGACTAGAAATTATCATCACTTTGGGGGAAGTTTGAACTAGTAAAAGTAGCTCAATGAAGTTTCTTACAAGCTAGCTAACTCTCTCGTAGCACAACTCTCTCGTAGCACAACGCAAGAAAAGAAAAAAGAAAAAAAATGAAGGATTGTGAGTTTGAAGCATTTTTTCATGGTGATTTTTTGTTTTTTATGTCGATCGGGTTATCCATGCCATCCGACAATTCAATCGAGCTCGAAATAACATATTTTTATTTAAACTTAATTTTAAAATATTAATATTTAAAATATATTTTAAATAGTAAAAAAAATTTTCGAATCTAATAAATCAGATTGGCTTTGGTTCTTGAGCAAGTAAACTTTTTTTTTATTATTTGATTCTAAAGCTTGACCTATAAACAATTCTATTTGTAACTATTCTTACCAAATCCAATTTAGTACTTTAGGTTTGGGTTTTAGTAAGATAAAGAAGATGGTATTTAGGTTTATTCAAGTTGTTTAATAATTGCCAAATCCAAATTAACCGTTCTAGATGACATTATTGCATTATTATTTATCTTTATTTTATTGGCCAAAATTTTTTTCTTTGTTTTCTTCTCAAACTGAATCAATAAAAGGCGATAGTTAAATTGTTATTGTCCGTTTAGTTTCTTTTCATACTGATTTATCGCTAATGATATCAATGAAAAAATGTAGGAGGATTTTGCTATCAAATTTCCAAGAAAACCCTTTTTAAAGAAAATTTATTTATGAATATTTTTTGTTAATATTTTTAAGGTAAGGATAATTGATGCTTATAAGTTCGATTAAAGATTATTTAATTATTACTTAATTTTTTTTTGCATTTAATGTATTACTTTAATGGGTTTAAAAATAAGTAATTACATATTTTTTTCTTAAATATCACCTTAATCAATATCAGTTATATACTGTTTGACATATCTTGTTTTCACAAGTTTAGTTATTAATTGCGAGCGTTAATAGGCGATTATATATAGAAAACTATAAAAAATTTGAGAACATATACGTTAAGTTATAGCTTTGGATAGCTCGTTTAGCCTAATTGGATTGGATTTGCAAAAGGATTTTGTAAGCTGGGTCAAGTCAATTCAACCCGACAGATCATCTAGCTCAATTGGATTGGGTCAAATAGGTCCAACTCGATATTTATATAATATAAAATATTTTTTTAAATTTAATTATATGATTAATATAAAAAATCTATTTTTAATTTTTTTAATTTAATTTTAATAATCATATAAGCTTTTGAGCCAAATTGAACCCAGTCCAACTTAGACTCGAATAAAAAAAATCAAATTCATAAACACCTCTACTTCAAGTGGTTTTGATAATAAAAAAAAAAAGAAAAAAGAAAGGAAACTATTTTCTTTGGATTTTGTGTTTAACTTTGAAGAGTAGGCTAGATATTAACTGTCATGCACATACATGGATAGATTCCTTCCCAAATGCCATGAAAGTTTGAAGCTTTTTGGTGAAGAAATTGTCAACACAAACAAAACAACCTTATTTACGAATTTGGAAAATTACCAATAAATGCTACTCATTCAAAAGAAATTTTATTTGCATGAATTACCTCTTATGAACAAAGTTTGAATTCATAAGTTGCATGTAATTAAATGCACACTTTTCAGTTTGTCATTAGTGGTTTAGGTCAACTATAGTTGCACCTCATAAACTACTAATTACTTTATTTATATTTACTTTTGACACTTAGTTAAGTTGATGTAATCTCCACGTGGATATTAAACTTTTACCTTGATTTGATTAGTGTTATTTAAATTCTTTAATTTTTTTTACAAAAAAAGTTATAATCTAAAAAAAAAAGAGATATTGGAATCCGAACTCAAACCTACTTGATGTTAAACTCTTTTAAGATGATGTGAATCTCACTTCATATACATATATATATATATTATTAATATATGTATATATATATATATTCTTCATATATAATATCCATGTGGCCAAGGGAAAAGAAAAAGCATGACATGACTCTAAATTTCAACAAATTTATATATTAAATTTCACTTTGGTATTTACATTTCCAAGAGTATGATTAAGTATCTAAATTTCACTTTGGTGATATAATTCAAACATGACTAACCTTCATGAATTTTAATTTATTGTTCAATTCTACTACAAGAATCAGTTTTTTTTTCCTCTTATTTCAATTAAGGCATCGATCGCTGGTATGGTGTAATGGGTCTTTTACAGGCAAGTATGTCGTTCATTATTTTTTTTCTTCGTTATGTTTTAACATTATTTTACTTATCATTTATAAGTGTAATTTATCCAATTTATAAGTAGATTCTATACATATGGATAATATTAATGAGTGAATTGAAAATTAATAAATAATAATAAAAAAAAAGGAAAGCCCGACCAATTATTTGCGATTATTTGAAGTGAATGATTAATGGGTGCCAAAATAGTTAAAGATTGTTTTATTTCCATTGTAATTTTTTATATTTAATACATCATTTTTATTAATTTAAAAAATTAATGCATTATTACAATTTTTGTTTTATGAATATTACATTAACATTTCTAACCAAAGACTATTATTGTGAACTGAAATACTTATAATAACTAATTAACTGGCAGACTTGTCTTTAAATTGTTTCAACAACTAAGTCATAATTAACATAATTATCATTACTTATTGCAAAAGGGGTTTTGATGAATTGAGAGTGAGAAAATGGAAGGTAATTTAGGGTTGAATGTCTCATAACGCAGGCCCGCAGCTAAAAAAAAAAAATGTATTTATTAATGCAAACTCAGAGGAGTAATTACTCATAAATAATTCTCATATTCATGATTCGCATAATTTAATGAACATATTTATGAATAATAAAACATTTTAGCCTTTTATTTGCCTAAGTTTATTACATGAGTAAAAAGAGCACTATTTATGATGACAGCTTGTAACTTAAAATTTTGAAAGTTTTTTAATCTAAAGCATTTTAAATAATTTTATTTCAAATTCATTCATATTATATTAATATATATTAAAAAGGGTTTTACTAATGGGTGCTTTTAGGGTATTTTTAAAGTTAATTAAAATACTATTTATAAAAGAAATATTGTATTAAATATAATAATTAATAATTTTATTGATCATTCTCAATAAATTAAATGAAAATATTAATACATAATAATTTTAAAAAGAATATCCTTATAAAACTATTTAGCAAAATTCATATTAGAATATAAACAAAGATGGACAAGTATATAATAAATTTGGTTAAAATTTTTATTTAAAACAAATTAAAAAAACTATTTATATAAAAAAAATTATCAAAATTTTGAAAATTCCAATAAGATTGAAGCATTAAGAAAAAGAGTGTTCTTACAGTTCACTCAAACAATTTGCAGATGTGAAAATGTAAAGTCACTGTCCCAAAAATCCTTTGAAAAATAATGGAGGGTTAATAATAAGGATATTGTAAGGGCAGGGATGGTGAATGACGAACGGGAGGCTTGTCTTGTTGCTGGTAAGAAGATACGAAATAAGAGACGGAGAGATGGGCAGAGCTTAGGCCTACAGGTTGGTGGCCCCTAAAGCATCCCCCGCATAACGACAGCATCAACAGTGATACCAACAACCCCTTCTAAGACACAGGTATCTTATATGATTCGAGTTAAATTAGATTTGAGTTTAAATAAATTTTTTTATATGAGTTTAATTTAATTATACTTAAAAATTTATTTTATTTCTTAAATGATATTAAAAATTTAAGAAAAGTGTCTTTAAAAATTTGAATATTAGTTGGGCATGATAGTGGTTAGCCTGTTACATAAGATGTAATTAGTTTATATTTATATTTACATATATATATTTTTATAATTTAATTTAAATAAATTTAATTTTATTATTTAATTTGTTTTAGACTTGGCTTGAATTAAAGTGGACTTTTATCAAATCAAACGAATAATTCAATTTATTAACAAATTTACTCTCTGATGCCCTCAACTTCCCCTCTCAATTTTTTTCTTTAAAATATATATATATATATATATGTTTGAAGTTTAAAAAATGTCTATATTCTTTTAAAGTGAAAAACGAAGAAAAATTTTATATTCTACTACAACAAAATAAAGTATTTAGGAAAAGAGAAATACTCTATAATAATACACTAGAAAAAAAGAAAAAGAGATGGGCCTGCATATGGGATAAACATGTATCCATTTGTTTAAATATATATATATACACATAAATATATTGACATGAAATGCTTTGAGTAAGTTTGCAAGTGTAAGTCATATTTTTATAAATAAGAAAACAACACACTCTGAAGAAGAAAGAAAGAGGATTTCTATAATTTTGATTGGTTTTTTCTCTCCAACTACGGATTGTAGCTGTCTTCCTATATACTTCCTTCCTGGTATTTTCTGGGGTTTTTATCTCTAGTTTTTTTTCTTTGTCTTCTTGTTTCTTATTTTATTTGATATCTGCAAAGATTTCAAAGGGGGAACTAAAGGGGAGTTAAAACAACCCCTCCTATGGCAGCAACCCTTGATTTTCTTTTCGATTATGGTAATTTGGGTGATTTCTGAATTCTAGGTTTGGTGGTTCTGAAGAAGAAGACGACGTTTGCAGCTAATATTGGCCTGAGAAACAAAGAAACGATAGCAAGCAAACAATAGTTAACAGCTATATATAATCTTTGAAAATGGCCGCCGCTTCATCATCTGCAACTTTCTTTGGAAGCAGGGAAGAAAATCAAAACCAGATGATACAGCAACAGCAACCATCCGCCATACTCACTTCTTCGTCAACTGCTCCAACCACTGCACCTCAAAAGAAAAAGAGAAATCAGCCCGGAACACCAAGCACGTATCTCTTTACAGTTTACAGAAATCTGTTTATGTTTATGTTTTTTTTTTTAGGCTTTTAGCTTATGTACCCAGTAAGTAAAAGCCAATAAAGAGAGTGGTTTTTTTTTCCTTGTTTTTCAATCATTTCTAATTCAAAATTAAGGATAACAAAATGAACCCTAATCTAAAAAGTTCATGAGTTCTGGGTTTTTTTTTGTTATTTTCAAGCGTATTTTTCTAATAATTTGTTGTTTGGCATATATCAAAGCAGATCCAGATGTGGAAGTGGTAGCACTATCTCCCAAGTCTCTAATGGCAACAAACAGGTTCATTTGTGAGGTATGCAACAAAGGGTTCCAAAGGGAGCAAAACTTACAACTCCATAGAAGAGGACACAATCTGCCATGGAAGCTAAGGCAGAAGACTACAAAAGAAGTGAAGAAGAAGGTTTATCTCTGCCCTGAGCCAACCTGTGTCCACCATGAACCATCCAGGGCACTTGGTGACCTTACAGGCATCAAAAAGCATTACTCGAGAAAGCATGGCGAGAAAAAATGGAAGTGTGAGAAGTGTTCCAAGAGGTACGCCGTGCAATCAGACTGGAAAGCTCATTCAAAGACTTGCGGGACTAGAGAGTACAGATGTGACTGTGGCACCCTTTTCTCAAGGTAATTTAATCATTTACATAATCATTAGACAAAATTTTCTTCCCTTCTTTTTTCCCTTAGGTTATGAAAGTTGACGAAGTAAGATATCGTGAAAAAGAAAAAAAGAAAAGGTTTTTGATAAAAGATTTGGGGACTGGGAGTTGGGGAGGATAAAAAGCCTGTTCTTTTGTTTCGCCTTTTTGGATTACTTGTTTATGGATTGGATCTCTCTTCTTCTTCTTCTTCTGCTTCTTCTCTTTAAACTCTTAAAGAACTGGATGCACGTGAACAATAATCTGCGAAACTGCCATGGCTGATGACTGATGAGAGGACACAAGGCAACCAAAGAGAAAACTGTAAAAATTTATTCTTCCTTTCTTTCTCCCTCGGTAACACCGCCTTACATCTTTACCCTATTCACGTGTTGTTAATTCATACGGTGTCAGGAAGGATATTTGTTACTGGATTTGTTCTCATGTGATGAGTTTTATAATATGTTTAGCTCCCATTGTTTAACGTTAGGGTTCTGAGCCTGTGGGGCTCTTCTTTCTCTCTCTTCTCTCTCTCTCTCTCTTGCTCAGATGTTCGAGGACAATTCCTTGATTCCTTAGTGCAACAATTATATATATCTGGACTCTGGAGATCGATAAAACGTGGGCTTTCACCAGTCATATTTTTTTTTAAAGTTTTATTGGTGAAACATCGGCAGTTCTACGATTGAAACTGTTTTTGTCATTTGTTAATGGCTTTCATGGTTATGGAAAAATATTCTTTTTCATATGAATAATGGACTGCAACTTTTCAGGTTTTTTTTATCCTATTTTTTGCATATCTCTGGGAATATTTCTGGGAATTTCATAAACTGAGAAATGATTCCCTCACTTCATTTATTAAACGCCTTCTCCTTAAAATGGTAATTGAACTTTGAATTCATTTATTTCAGTTGTTCCCTTCGTTTTATTTCATTTTTTCAGCCCCATTTCCCTACTTAGTTAGCACCACTGCTTCAATAAGATGAAGATTTCTATTATCGGATTAATTATTTTTCTTGTGATATCTAGTTTCTAAATACCCTTTAATTTCTTTTCAATCGAAGAACAAAAGAGAAAAAAAAAGTGGAAATTAGTACTAATGGTTTCATTTCTTAACAACAATGGCTAGATGTTTCAACCCCTTTGATTATGGGCATTATTAAAAGTTGACTAACAATTTTCTTTTTTTTTTTTTTCATTATATCTTTGCGGCAGACGTGATAGTTTTATCACTCACCGGGCCTTTTGCGATGCACTGGCTCAAGAGACTGCAAGACACCCCACCAATTTAAGCACCATGGGCAGTCATCATCATCATCTATTTGGAAGTAATCAAATGAGCTTAGGATTATCCCAAATGGGTTCCCAAATTCCTTCACTGCAAGGCCAGAATCAACAGCCGTCGAGTAATTTGTTGCGGTTGGGAAGCGCTGGAGGAGCAGCAAAGTTTGAGCACCTCATCCTGCCATCATCGAATCATTCTTCGTTACAAAACATGCCTGCAGCATCTGCGTTCTTCATGGCTGATGCGTCTAACCAAGGTTTTCACCAAGACCATCAATCTCACCATGGACCAGGACCGTATGTAAACAAGCCATTACATGGTCTTATGCAACTTCCTGACCTTCAAGGCAATACTAACAGTCCGGCTGCCACATCCGCCAATCCTTTCAGTTTCGGCTTCTTTTCCAATAACGGTGCTGCAGGCAGTACAAATACCAGTGAAAATGCCAGTGGATCCGCCAGCTTATCGAATTCTGGATTTTTAAGCAGTAATCAGTTTAACAGTGGGAATGCCGGCGCTGGTGGTGCTCAAGGGACAGGAATTTTCACCGCCAACATGGGTGATCATCAGGTTGGTTCAGGGCTGTCCTCTCTTTATAGCGCTTCAGTGCAACATGAGAGCATTTCTCCTAACATGTCAGCGACTGCATTGCTTCAAAAAGCTGCACAAATGGGTTCAACTACAAGCAACAGCACTTCCTCACTGCTAAGGGGATTGCAGAGTTCTTCATCAAGTGTCATTAAATCCGATAGACCAGTTTTATTCGCCAACTTCGTCAGCAATTTCGGCGGTGGTGGCAGTAGTGGAGGTGAAACGCTAAGATCACCAATTGAGAATGGCAGCAATCTACAAGGACTAATGAACTCCCTCGCAAATGGTAACTCTTCCATTTTCGGTGGCACCGGCCACGGACAAGATCATAGCAACTTCGGAGGGTTCAGTGGAAGTGGGATGACACTCGAACAGCAGAGCAACAATGCCAACTTTTGCAACATCAATGAGACTAAGTTGCATCAAAATCTTGCAGCAAGCGATAAATTAACATTGGATTTTCTAGGTGTTGGGGAAATGGTAAGAAACATTGGCGGAGGTCAACAGGGTATTAATATCAGCTCTTTGGACCACGACATGAAGTCATCAGCTCAAGCAGCATCTCAACAATTTGGTAGCTCAAAACTTGGCTAAGGGGCGCCAAGCAAGCCAGCTTTTGTAAGGTTAATATGTAGGGGAAAAAAACTCTTCTCTTTTTTTTTTTTTTTGAATTTAACTGCATGAAATAGGTTTTATTTTTAAAGTGTTTTAAGGCTTACTCTAGCTTAGATTCAATTAAGTTATTTTTCTTAATTTGCAAAACTCTTGTTTTCGATTTTTGCCATAAGCAAATATGGTAAGAATTAGCTATACCCGCTTCCATTCGATGTTTAAGGCTCGATATGGAACTAGACTCATAAGATCTATCATCAAGGAGCCAAGCATTAGATGGTTTTAGGAAGGATTGAATACTTCATCAACATTCATGTGCCGGTCAAAGCTGAACGGTTACCACAATTGACAGGTATAACTCTATTTTTCACTCCAAAATATGACAGATATAAACTAAGGTTCAAAACATTAAAACCTATATATTTGTTGTGTTTCTCGTTTTGTTTACTCTTATTCTTCCTTGAGTGTATATTGACGTAGGTATAAGAATGCACTTTAATATCTAAACTCCGAGCGGCTTTTAACTTTCTGCTTGTCCTTGAAAACTTCTACCTACGATATCGTTTTGTTGAATCAGGTTTGAAGAGTAAGTAGAACTTAAATGTCCAAGACCTAAATTTAAAATTTAATTTTTTTATAATTTATATCTTCAATATATTTTAAAATTAAATTTAAATAAAAATTTTAATTACAAAATATAATAACCCGAACTTCCAATATATTTAGTCGTCAATATAAATAATATTGTAAAAAAGAATCTTAACATGCTGACTACATTCCAACAGATTCGACAAGTGAATGATTATTTTAATTCATTAATTTTATCATTTCTTTTATTCCATCAGTTAATTTTGTTAATTATTCGATACAGATGATTATTCTCTAATATATATGATATATAATTTCGAAAGAGAATTCGTTTTGGCCACCTAATACCTAACCCCAACATTAATTAATATATTAAGAATTATTTAATTGATTAATAAAGACAAAAAAAAATATTTAATTGCTTAACTTGAGGTCTGTTTTTGACCTTCTATAGACATTTACTCCATTCTTTTTTTTCCCCCGAC
>JBBYHO010000005.1:11898806-11912901 GCA_038382025.1 Adansonia gregorii
GTGCTTTGATATACCATAAAAAGGGTAGATGATGCCACGTCTTCTTTTTCCTAGGCTATTGCCGTTTATACCGTAAACTAATGTTTATCTAATCACCTCAAAAATGAGGTGGCATATGAATTCAGTTGACGCATTGATACGATAATAAACCACGTCCAAATTAAAAAAGTCTTCTAATTCAAAGCAAAGACAATTCCAACAGAAAATCAAACTCCTTGCACCAATCCATACTCCAAGTTTCATTTACTTCCATAATAGGGGGATCCAGATTCATTACTAAAGTTATTCATGAATTGAATTAAATCACATTTAACCAACTAAATAATGCAAACCGAGTTGAATCAAACTAAATTTAACGTGTTTTATCTAAAAATCCAATTGGAATGGCCCAAACAAATAACTCAAACTTTAAAACAAATTTAATCACCGCCCACTTAACCTGCAGATTTGTTGAATTTGAAATAAGATTCCAGTTGGTGGGTGTAGAATTTTCCAGGGAAGAATCCCGAGAAAAAAAAAGGGCTTCATTTTCATTCCAATTTCCCAGTATTCTGCAAATATTTGCTAGGGCATGCAACTTCATTCAAACAAGAAAAACGTGCACTGAATATCTTTTCAGAACTTGGAAGTTTATACCCCCAATGCTGGTTCATGTATTGATGTATACTTTAAGGAGAGTAGTTAAATTGTCATCTGTCAACTGCCAACTTTCATGATATCCAAACAGAATTAAAAAAAAAAATAATTGCCATGATAATAATCTTTATAAATATTCATGCATGTGAAAAGCTCCATTTGGCACTGATGAATACAACAGTCTTTTCCTTCTAACCAGTTAACAGTCTTAGAAAGCAATCCCACTATATATAAAAAAAAAAAAAAAAAAAAAGAAAAAATGTAGCACTTACTGCAATAATGTTACAGATTTTTTTTAAAAAAAGAAGGGCACGCATGAGAGAGAGAGAGAGAGAGAGAGAGAGGGGTGTAGTTGTCACCTGCGGGTTTGGGAGAGTGAGGAATTTGTCCTAAAGTTCAGGAAAATGTATAAGCTATAAGCAATTATCTTTCACCCTCCTAATTTCTGCGATCCAAACAGAGGGTAGCTTTTTACCTCTCAAAAAACGAGCAGGAACCTGAAGTCCGGTAGAAAGCAGTGATTCAATCCTTCCTGCACGTGCTTTGAGGGTAATTTGAACGAAAATTAACTCATCTTGGATGAATTTTATTCTACAAGTGAAATACAAAGGGCAACAGCCATGCCAAATGTTAGTGAGACTAGTTGCACTGCAGTACTTCTCAGTGTTGTTTTGCTATTGTTATTCATTTCTGCAAGCACTCCGGCAACAGCAATGTATATAAATCCACCAGCTGTAAAACCCTGCAAAAAAGGAAATGACAAAAGAAAAAAAAGAAAAAAAAAAGGAAAAACTGTAAACTTGAGGCCATGACCACCAAAAGTAACTTATCCATCATGAATAGCAGGTCACCCTATTACCTCGATCAAAGATGATTGTCCTGGATCTTCTCCCCAAAGCAACGCCTACAGGAAAAGCAACAAGTTTTTAACAAGTCCGCCGATCATTCGAAGTTATAATTGCACTAGCTGCAGAGAGTACTGACCATGGCAGTTCCTGCTAGTGCCACCAGCGCCGAAAGAAAGTTGAAGAACAGGGCTTTTGAAACACTGAAACCAGATCTTACCAATATACCAAAATCACCAACCTGTCACAGAGGAATAAACCATGCCATCGAATTGGAGAAAGTTCATACTATGCTCAAATTTTATCACGTTAGAGAAGTCATAATGGTTCAGTCATACAATGGATGAATTTTGTGTCAGTGTGTGCGTGTCTACATGTGTGGATGGTGGGGGTGATTTGGAGGGTTAGTAAAGAAAGTACTGCAAAAGATCAACCAGAGTGCCTACTTGTCTTTTATGGAAGCCAATGGCAGCAAACCAAATCTCATAGTGAACCTGGACCATAAGAACTAATAGAATAATCTCAGTGCCTTTTTTATTTTTTGCGGTTGGGGCTATGCAAAGGATAGGGCTAGAACCCTAGCGCTGCTAAGTAAGTTCCAGAAGTTCAAGTTATTACCTAAGCTTCAACATTGCAATTATTAGTTCAGACTTGGATGAATTTCTCAAATATCACAATAAACCACATCTAAATAAGGCTTGTGAATTCAGAAGTTACCAAGATTTTGGGAAGATTAAGGTCTTGACCTCAGAATACTAAATGAGAATTGAAAAGAAATCCTCAAGTCCCGAGCTAAAGAGGGTGGGCATGAAAAAAGACTGTATAGGGCTTAATCCTCGATTCTCACAAACCATCATGGCATGTTAATCAATAATGGCATGCCAACATAAAGCAAAAATTCAATTATCAGTACTATGCTTGCTAGAAGATAAAAATATCCATGGTCCATTAATATGAAACATAGTCGTGATATGGAAACTAGGATGCAGCATCACAAGAATAATGAAAAATCATATTGTATATTCAATATAATCATGACTCTGACACATTGCACCTTCAACCTTTCTTCTTCCGTTTTCCATACTAAATGCATATTACCAATGCTGTCTTCAAATTCTAAGGGCATATTTAGAAAGGCATAAATTACACTCATCATATTATAAAAGAACCCAAACCTCCTGGGGAACTTCATGTGCGAGCAAAAATAAAGTTCTGGACCACCCACCAACAGATCCATAAAGCAAAAATGCACTTCCTAAAGCCATCCCATCGGTAAAATTGTGCTGCAATATTAGTGCATAATGTCCAATTAAATAAAATATTTCAAGTCATTCTATTATATTAAGTAAATCAAGCCAAAAAAGAACTGTTCTTCAAGGACAAGAACATTATATTTCAAGGATACACACACCAAAATATATATATATACACACACACACACACACACACACACACACACACACACATATGCATATACTTACAACACCATCGGAGAATAGATTGAGATAGCCAAACACCAGGTTTGATGGTGAATGAGAAATTTCCTTTTGTACCAAGGTTTTAACAGTATTTGCACAGCCATCTGCAGGATCTATATCTGATTTACCATCGCTGGTACCAGCAGCAGAACTCTTTCTCTGTTAGATGCAATATGTCAGATGATGCTTAATA
This sequence comes from Adansonia gregorii, assembly GCA_038382025.1. Classification (NCBI taxonomy): domain Eukaryota; kingdom Viridiplantae; phylum Streptophyta; class Magnoliopsida; order Malvales; family Malvaceae; genus Adansonia; species Adansonia gregorii. The sequence continues at coordinate 11,901,959 of JBBYHO010000005.1, forward strand.
TTCATTTAAAAATTTAAGCTCAAACTAAATTTAAATGTTGTTATTAGTGTTCCACATCTAACTGTTGTCAATTTTTTCAAGTTCAAGTTTCCCTTTCATAAATAACCAAATGGGTAATTTATCTATACTAAAAGATAACAAATGTTCTAGTCAAGACACAAATAGACGCAGGACAGATATTTTAGTGGTCAATCGGACGTGTGTTTCATAACTGGTTCAATCGAGCGAATGTTCTACCCTCCAGGCAGTGCAACCCAGTTTCAATCCCAGAATTTGTAATAATGTGATAGCCAGCAAATATAGGTATAGCCAGTCTCAGTTTTATGTACCGGTAGTACCACAACCTACCTTTTGGATTTCGTGCTGAGTTACATTATCTCCATTCGAAGCATTGTCTGTTATGTCACCCAGTGATTTTATACTGCTGTCATCATCATCATTTTTCAATTTTTTATTGCTTTTGTGATGATGGGGATGATGACCATGGCTCCATCCACTAGCGCCTCCAGAGTTTTCTTCGACATATCTGACTAGCTTTTCCACAAGAAGAAACAGTACTATCCCAGCTGTAACATACAGAAAGACCACCAAGACAACACCACCCAAAATAAGATCAAGTTAAACAACAGAAAAAGAAGAGATAACCTTGTATGAAGTCATTTGTATCAAAAGACATGCATATCCAAAAAATATTATAGCATCACATATTCCAAAGCAGATAAATGCCTCTTCCTTTTATTTTCTTTTTTTCCGGAGTTACTGATTCCACAAGAAATTATGCAATACAAAAGCTTATAAGATTTCAAATGACAGGTTTTCAGCATCAACTCTAGCTCAAGGAAAAGGTAAAATGCATTCTCCCCCACAAATCCAGCCATAGGAAAAAAAAGGTTTCTCATCAGGCTTTCATTAAAATAAGTATGTAGTACATCAAGCATTTGGCTCAATGGTAGGAGCATGTATCCTCCTCAAAAAGTTGGGTTTGAGTCACCCCTTCCCTATTTTAAAAAAAAAAAGGATTATTTGAATTTAAGAGGAACTTCCATCTCCATGACCATTAAAATCCATCAATTATTGTTAAAAGTTTTTTATTTCTGCTTATTTATTTCCTATTTTTGGTATTTCACTTGGAAAAATCTATTGCGATGTTATTGTACAAGAAATTTCTTACATCACTGCAGACATAAAGAAAATGATAAGACCAGCCAACCAACATGTTCCGGCACTGTACTATTCTAACATTTTGCTGCTTACCAAGAACGGACAAGCCCACGGAAAGATCCTTTAAAGAGTGTGCATGCGTATGATCATGCCCAGCATCAGCAGGATAGGCATGATGCATGTTGTCATCATGTGAGTGGGAGTGTTCACCACCTGCCAGACAGTTCACTGGTAAGTGACTTAACTAATAGCATAACTCAAACAGCCAACCATTCCCATTATACTGACTGCCCTGACACAAATTCTGTCAGCTTGTTCGGCATCAGAATTCAAGATTTGAACTTTTTTGGTGTTAAATCAATAAAATCAACAAGCGGATATAGAAAGAAAAGGAAGCCTAACAATGATGCCTTGGTCACCCGTCTCTCTGTTATTTCAGTATTCTTTTCATGAAAAGGAAGAGTGTTGGTGCATCACTAACATGACTACATACAATAATTTCCTTGGAAGCCTCAGACTAAAGCTGAAGACACTTTGGTCCCATACAGCTATGTACTTAGGCTATTCAGGCGTTACCGCTACAGTGGCTACAGCTGAAGACACTTTGGTCCCATACAACTATCTACTTAGGCTACTCAGGAGTTTTAATTGCTGTTTTAGGATTTTTTTTAGGTTAGCGTAACAAAGTAACTTGCATCTGCAGGAACATACAAAGTCATGGTCCATTTGGAACTTATTTCATGAGAAGTCATATTACAGAGCCTTCAATCTTTGATTATTTTATATTTTTTTTTTGTTTTTTTTTCCCTTTTTTTCGAATCAAGAATGTCAAAAATCCCTTTGTTCAGAACTATAGAAAAGCATCAGCACAACCTCTGAATCATGCAGGATGTCTATCGCTACCATGAGCCCAAGCAGTACACTGGATGTTAAACAGCAAACCTTTAGTTAACACCCAAAACCAGCCAATAGCTTGCAGATGGAATTTAATTCGGTGGCCTCCCTTGTCAGGACATACACTACCATCTAAAAAATGTAAATGCAAAGTAAACCTCTCACTGATTGTCAAGGATGAAGTGTATGGATTATATTGATCCCAGAACAAGAATTAAAAATCATGCATTAAAGCCTCAAATATACCAAAAAATCAGGCTTATAACTAAGTGAACTATCCAGGTTGATACATGATCGAAGTCATACCAAAAGAATGCGGCAACTGATGAAGAAATGCATCTCCCAACATAGCTCCTGCCTGTTACATCAAGGTAAAATGAAATTCAGAAACCCATTTGCGAGAGAGAGAGAGAGAGAGAGAGAGAGCTTTGAATAATGCGCACTGGATATTGCTCAATCCAAAACTTGACATGTTTACAAGTAAAATTCATATGTCAAATAAAAGGTTCAAAGATTCTAACCCCAAATAAAGCCAATGAATCAACAACTGCCTTGGATGGTTTTCCTTGTACTGCAATAACATTATGAAATTTTGAGCTCTACTATCAGGATTAGCATCTTAACACAAAAAGGAAATAATTAATTCAGTGGAAAATAAAGCTGAAGCAAAGACCATATATATATATATATATATATATATATATATATGCTTCAAGAATTAACTTACTAAATATCACGGGTAAAATAATCAGGCAAATGAGGGAAGCCAAGCTTACTAAGAGTGAGCATCCCAATGCACGTAACCAAAGGCCTGTCAAACAAAACAGAAGTCCAAATAAGGCTCAAACCTCTATCAGAATTGCACCAGTTATATGAACTAGCCAAAGTTTGGATGTTCAATAAAAAAAATGCAAAGATCAATCAGAACAGAATAGAAGGATATAGAAGCATCCGGAGAAATGGAGAAATTCCAACACAACAAGCAGTGCGGAATAGAAAAACAAAATCCAAGAGCATCATGCCCAAACAAACTAATCAGTACAATATGCAGGCCTACGACCAGCTACAGACCGAATCTTCATTATTTACTCTCTTGTTACAAGTTGATACACCAGCTGAATAAAATGCAATAGGCCAGTGACATCTATTTTAAAAGGGACAAATCTGCCCACCTCAAGTAGAACTCAGACTTACAATTTGATTAAAACTAATATCCTGATCTCACTACTCCCAACTTATTTAAAGCTGTACAATAGCCATCCCTTTCCTTCACTCTCAATCAAACCAAAGTTTTTATGCAATCAGAATAAATTAAACATTCACCCCTGACAATGATTACATAAACTAACCTACTTCCAAAATATATCTCTAGATTAGTGGATACCCATGGCTTGCTATATCAGTGGATAACAAGCTGATTCAAGTCAATAAAATGAAGTAGTCAGATTTAACAGAAAAGCTTTTCACTCAGAACGTAAGTCAAACTCCAAACAGTTTCACCCTTTCTCCTCAAACTCAACTGGAGAAGACATTAATATACTGTAAAATCGACTTAAACCGTAAATTTCTTTTAAAATTACCAGAACCAGAGAGATCTTGGTAATCATGATCGTGATCATGATCATTTCGATAGGGCCCAAATCCATACAATTTCATGTCTTCCTCCTCAGCCAACTCCTCCGGCAACATCGTCTTCTTCTTCTCCTCCTCCACATGGTGGTGCTGATGATGGTCATGATCATGGTGATAGTGGTGGTCATGTCCGTGTCCATGTCCATGATCACAACGGTGATGATGCCCATGGTCCCCATGAGCCGGCGACATACCTAACCCACTCCCGAAACACAGATCCAGACTCACCAAAACCAAAACCACCACCAAAAAGATCGGTGTTTTCTCAAACCCCATTTTCTTGTCTTCCAAAATTAAAATAAAAAAAGGTAGAGAAATTGAAAAGAAAAAAGAAAGCGCTTTGATGGAGGAAAAGCCAAAAGAGAAAAACAGTAAAGAAAGGAATGAAAACCCAAACTAAGAACGGCGTTTGCAGGTGCCTTCAATGGTGATGAAACAAACAATGACTAAAAAAACCAGGATTACGGCTACTATGATGCCGAAGGTAACCACATCCATTTTTTTTTACTACTTATTAAGCTTAGCTATCCATTTTAGTAAGTAAATAAATATTTTTATTAATTTCCGACAAATAAAAGATAAAAAATGAAATTAATTTGGAGAGGGTAAGCGCTTAGGTTTAGGAGGCTGGGATTTTGGTAACAGATAAAATGCTTTTTCATTTCCTTCCGCACTCTCTCTTACGCAATTATTATTAACGTGACAAATAATGACGACATTAGTAACTTCTTTATTACTAATTTATGGTGGACCACCATACAATAGGTTTTGATGAATCATGAAATTTGCCTGATATTTTTTTCCAGCACCAGTCTTCGTGGGTTTTAAATTTTTACTCGTTACTTTTTCACCCACCCGCTGCTCTGTATGGAAAGAAAATTATTTAAAATTCTGTCTGATTACTCGATGAATAATCTGTGAACTTGATTTTGGAAAGTTCTTTTTTTTAATCCGGTCCAATCAATATTCGTTCGTTTAAATTAAATATTTTATTTAAATTTAATTATAAAAATATTTTTATAAAATATTTTTATATTTTATTATATTTTAAAAAATTATTCAAATTATTAAATCAAATTATATTCAAATTTAAATTTAAATTCAAATTTTTTTTAATTTACAGTTTAACACAGGAATAGGATTAATTTAAAATATAAACAGAAATTTTGCTTAAATCTTTTCTGGCTGTAATAACATTATTCAATGCTATACAAGTTTGTTGTTCAACAAAAAGATCAATCTCTTTCAAAAGAAGACCAATCTTTTTCAAAAATGGATTGATCCCCCTTTAATAAAAACAACTTCTCTTAAAAATGAACAATCTCTATTACTAATATTAAAACGAGCCCGAGGGAAAAAAAAAAGAACTATATGATGATATTAATGTAAATATTTCATTTAATGTGGCGCGAGACCTTGGACCACCAATGGGATGATATGTTTTCAAATATAATGTTGATTGGATTTTTGGGTGTATGCTTTCATATGGATAATGTAAATATTTTCAAATGTAAAAGATTCCTTCTCACACCTTTTCAAAGCTATATAAGCTTTGGAAATCTTTAGAGATCTAGCCTTGGGTGCAAGAATCCCCACAAAAAGTTGAAATTTGGGAAAAAGATGAACTGCATAAGCAAATCCCTTAATTATTACCAAAAATTAAGATTAATACACGTCAAGCATACTAAGAAGCATTTCAACCGGATTATTGATTTTTAATCCAAATTAACAAATTATATTAGGATCATATGCAAATTAGCCCTTGAAACGGTGCCTGAATTTGTATTTCATTCACTGATGGCCCTAATGGATCAACAATCATTTCATAAAAATGTTAGTGTAACATTATTGATCAATACTAAATTATCACGTGTCAAGATAAATATATATATATATTTTTAAATACTGAACATTTTATGAAGTAATGTAAGTCTACTGGGTTAATTTGCTCAATGAAAATAAACTTCAAATATCTAATTGTGATTTTTTTTTTTTTTTTGGTTCTTTGGATACCCAATTGTTGAAACGTGGATAGTTTGGAAGTCAATTTATATATTATCCCCATTATAATACTGCTTTGTGAAATTTGTTTGCAAAGAAAGAAAAAGGTCAAGGAAAGAAAATTGCACAATCAAATTGGCAGTTATTTACTGCAAAGAGTCCAAAGAAACTTTCTTTCTTCACCTTCATTGCAGCGGGTGAAGAAATAAAGTTTCTTTCCCAAACTTAACAATCTGTAATAGAGTCCAAAGAAACTTTCTTTTTTCACCTTCATTGAATATTGAATGAAGATTCCTATTTGTTTGTGTTCATCAACAGTTTTAGACACAATTACACAAATATGACATGTATAAAATATTAAACACATGACACAACACGAATACATGTCTTATGATTTATGCAATATCAAGTATTGACGTATTGAAATCTATATAAATATAAAATACTTTAAACATGATTATGACAAGGCAAAATACACAAATATGACATGAAAACAATAATTGCCGGCTCATAGGGACTTTCCTATTGTTGCAAAGCTGAAAAAAAAAGATACTCATTGGATACTATTGTTGGTTCATACTTGAGTCTTGATAGGAAGTTGGTACTCTACCAAAATGGAAATAAAAAAAGTAATGGGAACGGCCTAGTTACCAGACACTTCATTTTTACCAAAGGATTCATATTCGACTCCTGTATCCAACACATATTTGGATATGGGTATTGGTATATGATCCTCCAAATATACGTAAAAACTTAGCAAAAATTATGCATACCCAAGTCAAGCATATATCTGTATCAAATACTCATCAAGTTCTGGTAACATAGGGGATGGCTGCATCTCCCTTTACTAGCAAATTGCAGACACAGAAATACTTCCTTTAGGTCAGCGAATAAATGTCAACTTGAAGTTATTTGTTTTTGACCAGATTCTAGGTAAGTACTTGACTATAGAGGTGTGATCTGATTGAAAATGCACATTTTCTCACTTTTTCACTGAAGATTGAGTCATACTCTTGTCGTGCAGAAAAGGAGTGAAGAACTATGAATCTGATCTTTTTGACTTGGGGTCATAAATGGTTGGTTCATCCAAAATATACCAAAACTACCTATCTAATTTCTTTAGTAAATTAGATAGTTATTGCATTGTATCAACCAAACTATTTATTGAATCATCATTTTTTTATCATTAAAGGGATCATCAATCATCCGAATTTATCTGGTGTCAGTTGAGTGAAGACTTACCATAAAGCTGATGCTCTATCTATAGAAACGTTCGGCTAGCTATGGGGTTCAAACACATGCTTAAGAATGTCCTCGACCTTTTCACCAATGTTCTCTTCTTTGTATGATGTTACAAACTTCACTTCAAGCAGAAAAAAAGAAAAACATTTCTCAGTGGTAAAATTTTATTTGCATAAAATGGTAATTCATAAATCAAATGCCTCTAATTGACAACAATTTAGAGATTCTTACCTACTTTTGAGATGAATTAAATCCAGCAATAATATCCTAGAAAGTTCATTATTGGCATGATTGAAAACCCAAAAGGTCTACAAAGGCAAAGCTTTAACCATGATCCAGAGTATATTACTCTAACTATAAGCTCACGAGCTTGCTCATACATAGCCAAAAATTGAATGAAGACAAGATTGTTCAAACAGATAAAGTATTAGTACGACTTTGACAATTTCAAATACCAACAAAGATGTAAATTCATGGTCAGCTAGATCACACATTTGTTTATGGTGAAGGTAGATGACATTAACAGAAAGCTTTCTATTTGCATATGGCAAATTTATAAAAGGCTAGCTTTTTTTTTCCATTAATGTAATCTCAACCACACAAACATGCAATTTGTTAACTAAGGTGGTGGAAAATCATTTTCTGGTTCAAAAAGAATATCGTTTGAATTTGTATTGGCAAAATTGATCTTTGGTTCTAACAAATCAAATAATCTTATAATAACTTTTATGCAGAGTTAACTAATAGTAGCCTAGGCATGCCAAGTTACAAGTGCGTTGCCATGTACAAGTAACCTTTCTGACATTCTTGTACCAAAGGAAAAAAAAAAAAGGCATTTTGGACATAACACATAAAAACTAGCATCAGGAGGGAAAAAAAAAATTAAAGAGCAAGGAGCAATAAAGAGCAAGGAGCAGCAGATGATAGCACGTCAATAAAAGTAAAAGTACAGAAGATCAAACAGCGTAACCTGTGCAGGAAGAAGATCAATCTTACTTCAATGCAAAGTAACTATAAATGGGCAGTGGTTGGCTAAATGAGACCCTTTGTAATATGATTATATCCTCTTCATCATAAGTTTGGTTGAGTTTTAAGTGTTCTCTTTTTATAAAAAGACCAATACTAAATAGAAAGAGGCAGGCTGTGGGACCTACCTACTATTCAGTCTATAACCAAACTTATTATCAATTGTGTTCACATGTGCGATTCACACGTGTAAGTGTAACATGTTTGGTCGCTAAAGATCGTCCATATGTCATATGCTTGCTTTTGAAGAAGAAAAGATGGGGAACCTAAATAGAACCGGCCAAAGATTCTACCTACCTTGCAAATCAATGCATTGACAGACTAGGAAATATCATATCAAAGAGTTATTAAGTAGGCAAAGTTTCTAGCTTCAGGGTCTGGCTTGTTCTGGAATGTACTTATTATTAGTTGAGTTTATAAATGAGTGCAAAGGGAGAAGAGTTCGAGTGATAATCAAAACACTACATTAATGTAAATATTATTAAAAAAATACATCAATCTTTGAGAAGGCTTTAAGATTTTTTAGTGCATATATACTGACTGAAGCCCTTCACCTCTGAGGAGCCTTATTTAATGATTCTAATTGACATTAGGACCAATTAGCTTTAACTGTGATTAAGAGCGCTTCGTCCCATGTGAATCACGTTAAACAGGAGGAATATAATAGACTGCTTTGAGAAAGGTCAATCTCATAACATTGTTCATAATATATTCCAAGTTTTTGAAGCAGCTTTGGCAGCTTCCATGTAAGTACAATTTTTTAGTTATTACTGAATCTAGAAAAGCAGTTGTCTCATTCTATGCAAAGTTTGAAATCTTAGTTATCCTAAAATAAAAGAAAAGGAAATCTAATTCTTGACAATCTAGTGGTATTTCACATTTGAACCTAGCTTGGTTTAGGCCACGATCCCCTACCAATTCCCCCTCCCAAAGAGTACCCCAGTTCGAAGGACAGCAGCAACATATAAATCATTCACCCTTTCAGCTTACTAACATGACACAAGTAGTAGCCAGACACAAGGAGATATATTTTAGGCATATTCTTACAAATGAAACCCCTTGTTACCTCACTACTAAAATCAGATAAACACTGAATTTGACAATGATTTAAATACATGTGAACGGAAAAGAAATAAGTTATGCAGTGCACAAGCAAAACCTGAAAACTTACCCCAGGGAAGAACAGGAAACTCCCACTGTTGTTTAGGGACTGTAACTACATATGAAGTAACCTACAAAAGGCCAACAAACAGCAGCACACGTAAACAGTTTAGCTTTTTCTTTTTGAATCATATAATTGAAGACATAAAGACATTTATAGGAGTTATTTTACTATGACTGAAAACATGCCAAGATTGAAGCAGCCAGAGAACAAGGAGAACTAAAAAGAAGTGATGTCTCCTCCTTTTCATAAAGAAGATCCATCACATCCATACATGCTTCAAAGCTCACCATTTCCCCAACTTTTGCCACTCCCCTATAAGCAATAACAAAAAAATTGATACTAAGGTAATGAAACTTTTCAAGTAATTTAGATGACTTGAATTGGTATGGAACCAGAAAATTACTTGAACTGAATAAAAAGCTCTTCAAGGAAAATGAAGGCCACATTTGATATCCCAATTTCAAAATTCAACACCTTTACATTAAAAAGATAAAAAGAAAGAAAAACAAAACAAGAAAAAGAGAAAAATATCATGTTTATTAGTTGAGTTTGATCAAAACAAATAACCTTATATTAAAGCTATAGATTTACCTGAAGGAAGATCACCTCCTGCAAAATGTATTAATCAATCACCATGGCATGATTAAATAAAGTACTAAAACCTTGTATTATAAATACTATTTTAATTTTATTTGTACTTTTTTTATGTAGTAAATCTTTTGTAAGTTTCACTTTTTAAAATATATTATTATATTAAATTTAAAAGAACTATTACTACATATCATTCAAAGTTCCAATTGCATGATTATTTCAAATTTTGATTAATAATAAATTCTTTTTAAAAAAATTGATCATCAAACCAAAACTGCATATATCGGACAAAGAATTGAGAAACATATCGTAAAATTAACCATGAAAGTAATTAACTTACAGCTTCCACGAAATCTCTAGCGGTAAAATGCTGATCCTTAATGAACTCGTCTCCCAACGACTTCAAATATGTTACAGATAGAGCACGAGAATCGTGTATCTACTATAACAAACGAAAAAAATTACCTCCGAAAAAAAAAAAGGGAAAAAGAGATCATGGAATGTAGAGACTCAACTTTACTTGAAATCCAGATTGAAATAAGTGCAAATAACTGGAGATTGCTCTCTTCCATGGATCGTAAAAGCCAGTTTCCCATCTTATTCCCCTGTTTTATTAAACTGTTTAAAAACAAAAAGAATCAAACGAAATTTCATTTACATTAAAATTAATATTCTACATAAAAATATTCATGGAAATGAAATAGAGGAAACAAAAGATTTACGAGCTGAGAGAAGCGAGAAATCGATCGGCGAAGAGAGATAAAGCAGTGTATTTCACTATTGGAGTAGCTTGGAGTTGCTTTGAAATTACGACCAAAAAAAAAAAAACTAAATTAATGAAAGAAATTTAATCTGTTCTATTTTTCTTTCTGATCTAATTAGTTTACCTACATGAGAAGATTGAATAAGAAATTCCACCGATTTCTTTCGCAGTTCCTTCATTTCTTTCAGAGAAACCAGTTTCGCGGGAGATTTTTAATTCCAAGAAAATGAAGAGTCTGTTCGCTACGAGGCAATTCTTTTTGTCTAATTTTTGTTTATTTGAGTTGCTCGTACGTTACGCAATTCTTGATAGAGTCTGTTATTTTTCTAGCTTCGACCCTCGGAATAATTTTTAGGTTATGCAATCTAAAGAGAAAGATAACCTTGGGTTGTGCCAAGTGTGAAACTAAGCGAATTTATTTTTCGTTTCATAATTTTTTACTACTATAAATTAGAATATGTTATATTT
>JBBYHO010000005.1:11933756-11945961 GCA_038382025.1 Adansonia gregorii
CTAAAATTTGATCCGTAAACAAAGTAGTCCATATGATTTATTCTATTTTATATATAAATATTAAAAATAGCATCAAACCCCCAGGGAATCAGTTCCTAGGTCGATCTTCGAAAATATATATATATATATATATAAATAAAGATGGTTGTGAGACGAAATAGTATATAAATCATACCTTTTCATTTGTCGGTTAAACTACACCATAATTAATATAATTACCCTATTTAATCATCTTAATAACTCATGATAATTACTAATTAGTAAAAATAAATAAGTAAAAAAAGCTTATATTCTATGTACCGTTAATTTCACTTAACAAATCAGATCTCCTCATTGTACTAAAGTTTTTTTTAATCAAACAATTGATTTCAATGATTGGAGTTAAATTTTTTTAAAAAGTTTTAAATACCAAAAAATTTTTTTTATCAGCAAAATATTTTTTTTAATAGTGTGAAAAATTCTTGTTTGCAAATTGATCATAATCAATTATAAATTTAATACTAAAAATTAAAAAAAAAACAAATATTACTACTTAAATCTACTCATGGATTAAATTATTTATCAAATGTGATAGAATATACTCTAATTAGATCATGTTTCATTACAAAATAAAAAATTTTTAAGAATGGAATAAGATGTTTAAAAAATATACTTTTTATATTGAATTTTAAAGATATAATTTTAAATTTTTTTATTTTTAAAAATTTTAAAAATAATTTTTTAATCTTAGGCTCATACAATTATTAATTTTTTTTTAATTTTATAGTATTTGAAACAGGTAAATTTTGGGGGGGAAAAAACAAGGGGAAACATAAAGGCAAATGTATGGGCAAGGTTGGGATGATAGGCTCAAAGTCCATGCAAATTCCATAAGTGAGCATGGGAGAGTTTTGTCTGACAAAGATGTGGTTGGGTAATATTGGAAAGAAGAATCTGACCACAAACAACTTTTTAAAGTAAATAATTCAAATGAAGCATTTTTTGAGCAATTAAATGCAGACATTTTTATAGCATTTTCTTTTTTTTTTTTGGGACTTTACAGTAAGTAAACTCTTTGCTTTTTTCCCCATATCTCTGTGTTCTTAATGTTTTTCAATCTTTTTTCCCCTCATCGATACTTCAGCTGGTTGAAAGTCGAAATTGAAAATCCTTGGAAGAACCCAAAATTCATCAGTCACTGGTTAGTGTATTATCTACTTTTTTTTCTATGGTTCTGACATTGATCCATCATCTTTTTCATCTTCATCAATCACTGTACTATTTGTGGTAAAAACTAGAATCCCCCCCCCCCCAAAAGAAGTGCCCCGTAGTTACTTATAGCCTCACTGCCCTTAGTTCTTTGTTTCTTTTGGTAGTTCTTAGCCCTCAGCTTCCATAGCTACACTTTGCTGCTTCAAAAGATTTTACTAAGTAAGAATCTTTTTCACCATCTATATATCTCATAAGTTTTGGATTTGATTTTCGATTTTTTTTTCCTTTGGGGTTGGCTTTTGTTTTGTGTTACTGATATTAAAGTTTCAGTTTTTGCAATGTTTATTTTCTTGTTCTTGTTTTTTTGTTTTGGGGGAAAAAAAGGAATTTTAGTATTGTTTTCAGCTATGGATTTTGTTGAATTTTTTTATTCTTGGCTTGTTACATATGAATGGTAATCTGGGGTTTTCTATTTCCTGCTTCTTTTTCATGAACTTATTATTTTTTTTAGTAATTGTGGATGCATTTTCCATATCAAATTTAGCTTCTGATTTTTGTGTATTTGGTCTTTCTTTTTTCGCCATAAAAAAAGAGAGGAAAAACAAAAAGAAGAAGAAATAGCTGTGAATATGGTTCTTTCTTTCCACTGTTCTGATAGAGAGAAGTTTGGAGAAAAACTGTGGTGTTAAATTTAAAAGAAGGAATAAAAATATCTGGTTTGGGTAGTAACATGAAGAAAGCAGCTAAATGGAAACTTTTAGTGTATGTTACCCATATTCGGATTGATGATCGGATACGAGTATGTATCTCACACAGTTATGCTCAAGTCTCTATATTTTCATATATATATATATATATATATATATATTTGGAAGATTATAGATCTATACTCGTATCCGAATATATGTCGAACATGAATACTTTAACAAAAATGAAACGTCCAGATGATATAAATTATAGTCTTGATAATATAAACGCTCGAAATCTCACATGTTGCCCCGTCTATCAGGAAGAACTGATGCCCATCTATTCTACTGCAGGGTTAAACATTAGGGTAATTTTGAGTTCATGTACCTGAGGTAATTACTCTTTATTTATTTCAACGCTTTCCTAGTGTTGCCGATTATCCAAAAACTGGCTCAATATATTTGATGTAAAACTGTTTATTATTGTTATTATTCATATAATTATTATTATTGGCAATCGAAATTTCTTCTTTTAGGCTGGAGGGCAACGGTTTATGTTTTCAAGAGAATTCAACATGTTTCTATATTGGAAATATTCACTAAGATGTTTATATGGGGTTTGGAAAGTCTAAAAGAAAGTTTAGAGTGTCGTTGTCAAGTTGTGTTGTTGCTTGAATGCTTGTTTTCAAGTGGAGTATATTAATCAATATTACTCCGTCTTCCTTGAACTAACCATGTCCGCACATATTTAGACATGGGTATGGAAGTATGATCTTCCAAATATATGGAAAAACTTTAGAAAAAAAAAGTGTACCCGTATCTGACACTCACTTCTAAGTCCGAGCAACGTAGGTATATACAAACTTGTATGGAAGAAACTAGAATTTCTATCTGTGCCTGGCTTGCAAGAAAACAGCAAAACCTGAAATCTTGAACAAAAGGGACATAAAATGTTCCTGAATGCAAGAAATTGCTTTGTTGCTCATTGATCTGTTAGTTGATAGTTGCATCGTTGGACAATTCAAATATGAAACTCAGACAAATTATGGATATGTGTGCATCTTTAGCTTTATCATCTTAGCAAGAAATTGCGCCCATTGCGCGATTGGTTCATGTTTCGATTTAGCATGACTATGCAATGCTGTGCTTGTTAAAGATTTATTGACTGGTATTTGTATTTCTGCATGTCTATATGGAGATTTTTACATATATGATTTAGTTAACTATGTTGTTCATATTTCTGGGGTTGGATTTTTTTTATCAAATGAAAGTTGACATGTTCATGATAAACATGATGTATTGCATGCCAGTTTGATAAGCACGAGAGACTCCATCAATTTCCCGATTAACAACTCTGATCCTTTGCATCTTTCTTTTTCGCTTTTAAACTTCAGAAATAATCCTTGTTTTTTTGTACATGCAGGTGTTGAAGAGGTAACTTATTTGGTACCGTAGCGTTTCATACCGGATATCAGAAGGAGCAAGCGCTGGACATTGCTACTTTACCTGAGAATGACATCACCAAACCCAAGGTTAGAGTTGGAAAACGATTCAGAAGCAAGTAGCCAAGTGGGTTCCAATATATCTGCGTACGAAGCATCCCCTGATCCCTCAAAAGATAGCACAGCCACTACTGCATGCCTCTCTAATCCCCTAAAGGCTCAACCGGATTCAGGGTCCGTTTCCCTTGACCTGACTCTCCATTTCAGTGCCAATGGTGCTGAGACGAAGTGCACTGGTGAGACCAGTAGCGACATTGCGATCAATACTTTGTCAGCCATCGTCCCAAGGGTTTTCTCTTGTAATTATTGCAGGCGCAAGTTTTATAGTTCACAGGCACTGGGTGGACACCAGAATGCTCATAAGAGGGAGAGGACAATGGCAAAGCGCGCAATGCGGATGGGGATATTGTCCGATAGGTACACAAGCTTGGCATCTCTGCCCCTTCATGGTTCTACATTTCGGTCTCTTGGGATCAAAGCTCATTCCGCCATGCACCAAGGAATCATGCCATACCAGAGGCCTCCAGATACAAGAGCCGGAGCAAGGTTCGATCAAGGTTATTTCGGAATGCCATTATGCATGGAAGATGATGACGTTGACTTGTTTTGGCCAGGGAGTTTTAGGCAGGTGAACGAAGGAGTTGGTAGCAACCAGGCTTTGGATTTTGCTCAAAATTCGACTCAAAGTTCAAATATCGGTTTCGTAACAATGGCATCGCCACCAAGAACGGATACATCTTCGCCCGATCTGACTTTGAAGCTCTAACATTTTTTTAAGGTTCCTTCTCTTCTAAACATGATACTATAATGGTGCTCACTCTATCTGTAAAGTGAGATGCATTAGCAATGGCTGCTACCTGCTAGCTCCTAAGATTATTTTTGCTAGATTTTCCTTAACCGTTTGATTTCATATTTCGATCTGTGCCATTGGTTTTGCTGCTGATGTGCAAAGTTTGGGGGGGTGTTATGAAGAAATCTATAGCTTGCAGTGATGATGGTTATGATTCGATTTTTAGACTAAAATTTGATGCATTAGATGATATATATATATATATATATATATATAGGCGTTCCTCAACAACCGGGATACAGTTTCATCTTAGCAAACATTTGGAGATTGTGAAGATTGCATTGCTTCCCACAATTTAAATCTTCTTTGACCAAAGCTAATATTGCATCAGCTCCCTTGTCTCCCAAGTCCCAATCCACGTTTCTTAATCATCAATGTCCATCTCCCGATATTTTGGCAACACCTTGATCTGCACCCAGCCATCCTCTTATCCTCCCCATCCGATGCTGAGTAGAGATGTTCATTGGCTAGGTCAAGCTAGGGCTGGGCTTATATATGAAATTAACATCATATATATATATATATTTGTTCAAGCTTGGTCTGGCTATAAATATAGGTCTCAATTTTTTTTATGTCAGTCTATATCCATAAATGGATTTTTCAAATTAGTTTTAAGTATTTTTCGATTATTTTACCTGCAAGTAACAAAAATCATATCTTATTTGAATGTTATCTCTTTAAAGATGGCTATATATATATATCAATTGAGTTATGTTTTAGGTTCGAAAATTGTATATTTCAATGACATCTATATTCCAACTTCCAAGTTCCAGCCCCCCATGGGACCAAATTATTTTATTTGCAGTTTTGCAGGCTGAAATATTTACAATAACATTCATTTTGTTCTAAGTCTTTGTTCATCTTTATTTTGTTTATGAGAAAATCTATTTAAAAATTAAAAACTTTTAAGTCAAGCAGCCAGGCACCCCGTTATCCCCAATAATATATATATATATATATAATGTAGCCAATAAATCAAAGCTGAAAAGTCAAATGTCAACCAAGTTGGTCGCCCATTCAAAGCCGCCATTAACAAGCGTCGCCCACCGACTACCTCCCTTCAAACAATTCACACTATAAGAAAAAATATCCCCATTTCTCCATTAACGAAACAAATCTAGCAGCCAGTCAGTACTTAGTACCATGTCTTTCATCTACTTATTCTCCTTCTTCTTCACTCTCTTCCTCTCAAACCCTTCGCCATCGTTGTCCCAGCAAGATCAATCCTTCGCCTCCTCAGACTTCCCATGGCGGCCATCTCAAAACAAGATTCTTGTCTCTGGCAACAACGTCTTCGCTGCCGGTTTTAAGCCGACGACCTCTTCTGGAAATCTCTACACTTTCTCGGTTTGGTATTACAACATATCTGGGAATAGCACTATTATTTGGTCAGCTAATGATGATTCTCCGGTCAACGGTAATTCTTCGCTTGTCATCGGCAATAACGGTGAGCTTCGTTTAATCAACTCTTCCGGTCAAAACTTGTTGCCGGGGACTTTAGCTACTGGTAATTCGAATTCCACGAGGCTGGTGCTGGAAGATAGTGGTAATCTTGTTTATGGGAATTGGCAGAGTTTTGATTACCCAACTGATACGATTTTGCCTAACCAGACAATGATAGCAAACGGAACGGCGATGCGTTCAAAGAATGGTAAATTCAGCTTCCATGATAAAAGGAGCCTGGTTTTTAATTCATCTCAATATTGGGGCACCGATAATGCGTTTCAGAGGCTGGAAACAAGTGGAAGGGTGCTTCAAGATAATGGAGCAACGTTGGTTTCTTCAGATTTTGGTGAACCGAACCGTCTACGGAGATTGACATTGAATTCTGATGGAAATCTTCGGATTTACAGCTTTGATCCGAGTGGCGGTAAGTGGGAAGCTGTTTGGTTTGCTGTCCAAGAAATGTGCACGGTTCATGGAACTTGCGGGCCTAACGCTATTTGCATGAACGATGCATCGAATTCCGATCCCACATCTTGCGTATGCCCGCCAGGATTCAGGAAGAAAACCAATGATAACGACTCATGTGAGATCAAAATCCCTCTCAGGAATGCTGGAAACACCAGGTTTCTTCGGTTAGATTATGTTAACTTCACCGGGGGCGCAGATCAAAGCAATCTCAAGGTTCAGAATTTCTCCATGTGTCAATCCAGATGCCTGGCCAATCCAAATTGTCTGGGGTTTGCTTTCAAATACGATGGAACTGGTTACTGCGTGCTCCAGATTGATCGATTGCTATATGGTTACTGGTCTCCAGGGACTGAGGGTGCATTTTTCTTGCGAGTCGACAAATCCGAAACCGATGAATCCAACTTCAGAGGTATGACAAGCTTGCTAGAAACAACGTGTCCTGTTACCATAAGCCTTCCATTACCACCTGAAGAATCCGATACCACGACTAGGAACATAGCGATAATTTGTACCCTTTTTGCTGCTGAGCTTATTTCTGGGGTTCTTTTCTTTTGGGGATTCCTGAAGAAATACATCAAGTATCGAGACATGGCTCGAACTTTCGGCCTCGAGTTCTTGCCTGCGGGTGGGCCAAAACGGTTCACCTATGCAGAGCTGAAAGCTGCAACCGATGACTTCTCGTATCTGATCGGAAAAGGAGGGTTTGGCGACGTTTATAAAGGGGAATTACCTGATCACCGTGTCGTTGCAGTGAAGTGCTTGAAGAATGTGACTGGTGGGGATGCGGAGTTTTGGGCCGAGGTGACAATCATTGCCCGGATGCACCATCTCAACCTGGTCAGATTGTGGGGATTTTGTGCTGAGAAAGGTCGAAGAGTTCTGGTCTATGAGTATGTCCCTAATGGTTCACTCGATAAGTACCTCTTCCCTGCGAGTCGGGTGCCCTCTTTACACAAGCAAGCAGAGTTGGATCCATCTGAGACTGACGAGCCTAAGCCTATTCTCGATTGGAACATCCGATACAGAATTGCCCTCGGCGTGGCACGATCGGTCGCGTATTTGCACGAAGAATGCTTAGAGTGGGTGTTACATTGTGACATCAAGCCAGAAAACATACTTTTGGGCGATGATTTTTGCCCCAAGATATCAGATTTTGGGTTGGCAAAGTTGAGGAAAAAGGAAGATATGGTTAGCATGTCGCATATCCGAGGGACCCGTGGTTACATGGCACCCGAGTGGGTAAAAATGGACCCAATAACGCCCAAGGCCGACGTCTATAGCTTCGGCATGGTGTTGTTGGAGCTTGTGACTGGAGTTAGGAACTTTGATATGCAAGGCTCGTTGATGGATAGCGAAGATTGGTATTTCCCAAGGTGGGCCTTCGACAAAGTGTTCAAGGAAATGAAGGTGGAGGACATCTTGGACCGTCAAATCAAGTATTGTTTCGACAGTCGGCTGCACTTTGACCTGGTGGATCGCATGGTGAAGACGGCAATCTGGTGCCTTCAAGACAGGCCTGAGGCAAGGCCGTCGATGGGGAAGGTTGCTAAGATGTTGGAAGGGACTGTGGAAATTACTGAACCCAAAAAACCCACAATCTTCTACTTGGTAGATGAGTAAGTACTCTGTGTTGATGCGATCACTATTAGATTATGCTTGTCTGAATTGAAAATCTAAAGATCATCCTTACCATTTTATATTTTAAAAAAGACATATGAATAACAAAAAGATGATTTTTAGATCTTCAAAGCGAATAATATATCATCAACAACTTTGAATGCTTGACGTAATAAGTTTCTTGATATCTGTCTGTACATAGAAGATGTAATTCATGCTTAGTCATGAATTTAAGGGTGTTTTTTTTCCTGTCAAAGTGTTCTAAGTGGTGAATTTTTTTTTCTTGATTACATTTAATGTCATTAAAAAAACAGTTCAAATGATTGAATTTAATGATGCTATCAATTCTCTTTAAAACGAATTTAGGTAGAAAAGAACATGGATTAAGTTCATTAAAATTAGAGTAAAAAAATTTTCAAATATATATTGAATTGAGATAATAAAAAAGATCGAATTCAAAATTAATTTTTTAATCTTAATTATAACCTCACAAACTCTAAAGGTGTCTTTTAGGCATTTGTAGTGAAAAAAAAAATCAAAACCTCAGCAAAACCGGACTTACATGTGACATAAAATTGTCATCGACTACATTACACTTGATATGCTTTTATGATAATAATTATTATTATATTATCACATATAATCACAAGAATAAGTTGCACAATAATTTATAATATTGTTCAGAGTAAAAATCATTTAACTCACTTATCGAGAATAATATCATAACGAAAATAATTTTACAAGTTACTATATCAGTTTGAATCGAGATTACCTATTATGATTGGATTCGATACTAAATTTTCCAACATTAGTATTATTATATAACTTCACTAATTTTTAATTTAAAATTATACAGGGTGAATGCAAAATAGTAAAAGATAATTTTGAAATCTTCTTGTTTTTCCATTTTCATGAATTCATTTGATTTAGTATTGCTATTTATGGCAAACCTTTTTCACAACCAGATTGCTTATCATAACATCCTGATTCTGGTTTTGTCTTACGGCAATAACATACATGAAAGAAATGACAAACCTTTTTATGACATGTTGGTTGTGTTATTTTTCCACCTCCAATTTTCTTGGCCATTTGCTTCCAACAAGTCCAAAATCATTTCCATCACCACCAAGTTTTCCAGTATCGCTTATAGAATAAAATACAAAAGAATAAAAAATAAAAAACCCAATACATAATCAGAATTTTTTTTTCTAATATAAATATAAATGCAAGAATGATAATAAAAGTATACGTACATTCGTTAAGATCTAAGTTTTAGGCGAAGATAATACATAAGAGACTTAAATAAGTTGAAGGAAACATGGTGTTTGCAATTATATCAGTTGAAATATTGATGGCGTATTCAAATTGGGAACTTGGGTTTGTATAAATAGCACTAAAACCATTATAAGGGGTTTTTTTAGTCAAAAAATTAATTCTTTTGAAGTTGAAATATTAATGTATTTGTAACTTCGAACACTTACGTGTGTTTTGTTCACTGGAATAAAATAAAGTTGTAATAGAATAATTCTTTTATACGAATAGAATAAAGCTGGATTGAAATAGCTATAATGATAATTTAGTTTAGTGGAATAGAATACTATAAAATTTGAATCTTAAACAAAGTAGATTTTAAATACTTTAAAGTAATTTATTATTCTACCCAAGGTTTGAATAGTCAATCAGTGGGTGTGACACTATTCTTAGATTTTGTAGAACAAAATTGCAATCAATTATTCTATTGAATAACTATTTTTAAACCAAACATGGCACTACTGTAATACACTGAATAATCATTCTTAAACTAAGATTTGAATAGTCATTTAGTGGGTGGGACACTATTTTTGAATTTTGTATAATAAGATTGTAATCAGTTATTCTATTGAATAACTATTCTTAAACCAAACATGATGCCACTGTAATACGTTGAATCGGCCTGTAATAGAATTTTCTATTTCATTGAACCAAATGAGGTGCTAGATTTAAATATATTGCTTTGCAACTTTTTAAAATTTTTTTTATAAAATATTTTACAGTCTAAGGACAAAGAATGAGATATAAAAATTAAAATTCGAATTAAGATTTATTTAATGTCCATTTAAGAATGATTGTGTAAATTAATTGAATTAAACTCTAAATTTATTAAAATTAAAATCTTAATTATACATATTATATATCTTTCTTAATACTAAAAGAATCCTACACAATCCTTTATAGTTAGATGTTACTTTTTATACTATTTATATTTTAATAAGTTGATTATTGAATTTAACAATATGATTATATTTATTGTGTATGTAAAATTTAAATTCAATCTTATACATATATTTAAAGGTTAAAAATTATTTACATTAAATAAATAATTAAATATTTTTAATTTATTTAAATGTAAATTACTTATAAAATATTATGATTAAATTAAATAAATATAAAAATTTTATAAAAAATTATGAATAGATATATGGATGAATTCTTCCTCTTATATTTAATATTAAATATTGTTATAAATAATAATTTAAATTAACCTCAGGCTGTTTAGCAAGGATCAGCGATTCTGAATGATGATGAACCATCCATTTTTACGTTTTTACGCTATTTATTATAAGGAAAACAAATACAAAATACCACGTGTAAGAAAGTGATTTGCCCAATGTTGTCACTCGCGCCAATAGCACGTGAGATCAAACTTGATCAAACACAATTTCCAAAGGGAAAACTTTGAATTCCCACAAGCGGCCCACTTTACTCCGATTGAACCCAAAAAAGAAATCATAAGACTGAAACCAAATCTAATTTTTAAATTTGTTATAATTTTTTTAAAATTTTATTGTTCGTTCTGGATTCTCTGAGGTGTTTCGGTAACGACTAACGATGGCGTTGAGATCGTCAGGTAGTCGAAAGCTCTCTTTCGAGATTTTAAGCAGAAGTAGCTGTTTAGAAGAAGGGGACCCATCGAATTCGAATCCGGTCCAATCACAAAACGGCGTCGGTAAACCGTCTCGTAATAATCGGAAGAAGAAGAAACACAAGAAGAAAAAGGAGGCTACGACTGAGTTCCCGATAATCAGGGAAGATCCGGTAGAGAAACAGCGCGGGAGCAGTAGCAGCAGCGTCTTGGTGGAGTCAAATTCCGAGAATTATGGGATCAGAGATAACGGAAATGTTAACAGGATCAGTTACGTTGGTGGCGGGAGCGTCGTGGTGCTGGAGGAGAGCGTGTGCCAGAATGTGTGTGGTTTTGGGGAATTGAGGCAGAGGAATGTCAATGGTGTTGTCGGTGACGGAGGAGATGAAATGGCGACGGTGGCAGCGAGGGTGGACGAGAGTGGCGTGGAGGTGAGTATTTCAAAGGAGCCGTTTCCGCCGGTACCGTCTCAGACAATGGTGAATGGGAATGTGTTGAGTAAGCTGGAGACAGCTGAGTCATTGGATTGGAAACGGCTTATGGCAGAGGATCCTAATTGTGAGTTTTTACGCTATTTTATTCTTTTACGACTTTGTTTGGTTTCGAATTTGATGGGAATCTATTTTGATGTATGGAAAATATTAGAAGAAATTAGGGAACAAGTATAAATAAAATGTCCAAATATGATTTTTAATCATCATTTCCTAAGTCCTAACCAATTTAATGAGACGATTATTGTAATAAATTATTATATGAGTGATCATGGTTGATGGTAGAGTGCCAGTCATATGTTAGCATTACTAGTTATTGAAATGGTCATGTTTAATGTTGTAGAGACTTATAAGAAGAGATTTCTACTGAATTCAAATTGTAAATCTTTTGAAGAAACAAATGTAATTCATTAAAACGGTTCAATGCATTAGAGAAGCACACAGTCTGATGTTCATCGAGCCTTTTCTTAAGCCGTAGTTGAATCGAATGGAAAATTTCATGTGGCAGACCTGAAGTTAATTTCTGATCAAGGCTTCTGTTGATGTATGTTATAAAAAAAAAAAAAAATTGGTGGCAAATTTGTTTGTCATAATTCTGCATAACACAAAAGGGAATGCTATTCATGCATGCATCATAGGTAGAGATTTCTGCATGCTGTATGGTTGTATTTTATGTTTATTGCCTAATGCTGAAAGGAGTGGAAAGTTTTAAAGAAGCCTTTCCTCTTCTTTAGTTATTACCCCCTTTACAAAGTTTCTTTTTCTCCACTGTCTCTTTGATCAAAGAGAGTCTAATGGTACTGATAGAAGCATGTATAGGTTATTGAATGGTTGACTGATGTTTTTTTTATGCTTTATAAGCTTTGGGTCTCTGAGTATTGCTCATGATGTTGGATCAAGGAAGTTATGAATGCTGAGATACAGTCTAACTACTCAGTGGAATTGTCAATAAAAAAATGTTCTCTTATTTTTTAAATTAGGATTCTGACCTTAAGTTTGGTTGCTTGTGGGGAAAATGTGGGAAACTTAGCATTATATATATATATATATAT
>JBBYHO010000005.1:12042063-12055411 GCA_038382025.1 Adansonia gregorii
AAACCCAACGTTCAACCGAATTGTTAACGTAAGGATCTGAGAATTCTTGAAGGGTAAGAGATCACAATCTTCTTAAAGGTTTCCCTGTTTGTCCCCTTATTTTCTTCATTTGCCCGCCTTGTTTAATTCTCATATACTGATTTGGTTGTCTCCAAGTTTTCCCTTTTCTATGTTTACTCCCCCAAATTGACAGACTTAGGAATCGGATCACGTTTCTTAAATCAAATTCCCGTGCCCCTCTCGCTTCTCCTATCTTTACAGATCATCTTCACAATCTTCAGAGACTCTCCCAACTCTATCGTTCAGAAGACACCAACAAGTCCTAATTATGAAGCAATAATACCGTGCCCACCCAATGTTCTTAAAATGGTTCTATTAAACACGTGGAATTTCTATTTTTTAGACATATGGGATTGATTCAGGCTTTAACAAGAATGGTAACGAAAATTATCTTGAAGAACGAATTTACCTGACTGGCGATTGTCCACTGCAAATCTATGGGAAGCTGGATGAAATCATCAAATTTGGTTCCTATCAAAATCGGTATTGCTGTCTGCACAATCAGACTTTGCATAATCAGGACACATGTTATAGACGTATATGCATAGTCTATATTACCCAGACTCTTCATGTTCCTTAAATTATTTATGTCTGAAATCAGCATCCGACATATATTCAGACAAGAATATGAGATATGATCCTTCAAATATATACAAAAACTTAAAAATTTTTGAATATGCCCATGTATGACAACAGATAGCTCACCGAGCATGTGTAACATAATACATAACATAAATATATGATTCCTAAAAACAGAAGCAGAATCCTTGAACAAATTTCAGAAAATATTGAAGTTTTCAACAATGCTATGATAAAAGTTAAAAAGAAAAAGTGAAAACCTGATTCCATTTCCTAGCTTCTTGATACCAGCTTATGACACTGCAACCACAGAATAAAAATTCCTTCAATTTAGAATACAAACCAGATTTTAAAGCACCATGACAGACATTGTTGATTAAAACGAAGATATTGTATTAAGGATTTAAATAGCAGTCACAATCTGAAATATCGGTCTGTATTTCGTGGTTTCAACTTTCTCAGATACCGATGTTTACAGCAATTGATGACAATAAACGTGAACAGTGACCCAATTTAAATCCTATTTGGAGTTAATGATGTAAGATCATACTTGTTTAGAGTACATCGGCTCGTTAGATCAAACATGAAAAGAATTGCTACAGAGTCTTGGCAAGCCAGAGGGATATGATCACGAGATTTCTGAGCTCCTACATTTTCAATTTTTAGAAGAAAAACAATTTGTCAATTTTATATAAGCAAAACCAAAATCAAAACCTGAAATTTTTGAACGTAAAAAAAAAATGGATACCATCAACTTCCCAGATGCTGTAATATATTCTTGCTCCTTCTACAAAAAATGTTTTATCCATTAAATTCAACCCCTTTTGTTGGTTGCCTTCTTCCTGTTCATCTTTTTCATCCCCAATGTATTTCACCTTAAAAAGAAATAAAAATATATGCATTTATTAGATGTTCCTTAAAATTTTAAATAAAAACTTTAATCTTTATAGATTTAGTCTTAATTAGGAAGTTAAAGAATGGGAGTAACCAGAAAGCTAGTTTTTCCGATTTGAGGATCACCCAAGATACTGATCTTCAATGGAACCAAATCCGAGTCCTTACGATCATGGTTGCCATGACGACACGCGGCGAGTGGCGTCACGTTCCTCGATGCTGCTAGAATACCTTCAACGGCAGCGGAAGGCACGGCCGTGGTGGCTGAACCTGCACCTGCACGACGTGGTGATAATACTCGGTACCTAAGAGGCTTCGCTGGGGAGCACATTAGAAGTCTATCCCAAAAGCAACAAATGCAGTGTTGCAGGATCAAAAGGCGACGATGAACTCTAAGCCTAAAGGTGAGTTTAACCATGCTGGGGCAAAACTGGCTCATAATCTCTCGCTTTTGATTGCCTCAACAGATTGCTGCGTCTATAATTTCACCATGAAGAAAAAGAGGAGATAAGAAAAGCGTGGCCGGCTCTAACACTCATATTTTTGGGAACTTCGCTCCCATTTTCAATTCCAACTTTCGAAGGGACTTTTTAGCAGCGAAAGTGACTACTTTAACGCGACAGTTGACCGACAATATTTTTTCAAATAGTCCAAATCGCCGGCTGGATTGTGCTTCTAGATTCATTCACATGAGGGTTATTTTCGGAACTCTAGAGTTCTCTCCTCGTTCAAATTTGCTGCAATTTCCCAGTTCCCACTCCTATCTGTATATTATTAATAGTATTGTCGTCGTTTAAGCAAGTATTTCTATTATTAACAGTGCATTTCCGACGTTTTCCTTGCAGGTACAATGAGTAACCAATCGGTCAAATAGATTTATCCCTTAGGTTCGAATTTTGAATAAAATTTAGTTTAATTTGATTTAATTTTAAATTATTATTTAATAATAAAAAGTTTTATTTAAATTTTATAAATTTTAATATAAAAATAATATTTTAATGATACAAATAATAGTAAAAGGGTTAGTCCAACAAAGTTAGATTCAAACCGGCTCGAATTTGGTAAAAATTTTTAAAAATTTTAAGCCACTGCTCTACCCATAACACATTAAAACATCGTTTCCTCATTAAATTTATTTGAGACAAGCATTAATAAAACAAAAATACTTAATAGCGCACCTTTCTCGTTGTCCCACTCTACATAAGAAGAGAAGTTGCTATCTCGACATCATCCTTTTTATTTTGTGAAATCATTATTTCAAATAGTAATTTCTTTTCGAATGAGATTAAAAAGATAAATCATGTTGCATTGCTTTTATAAAATGGGATAGAGAATTAAAGATTCAAGTTTGAATTTAATGCTTGAGGTTTTATATTCTCTTTTATTACCAATCAAATGGTGCAGGTTTGATACCAAAAAATAATTAAAGAAAAATCATCTTGCTTGTATATTAGTAGGGGATTTTTTTTTTTTAATTTCATAACATTTAAATAGTTATTTTGTATGCAGCTAATATAAATTAAGCGATACAATTAGTAAAGAATTTGACTTTTAAGTAATTTCACTAATATTTTGTAAATATTTTCACAAATTCAATTGTCCATAATAAAAAATTGATTTTAAGTATAAAAATATATAACTATTGATAAAATTTTTTTAATATTTTAAATAATAAAACGATCTTATTACTTACGTCAGGCCCACCAAACAATATTTTTTTCACTCGGATTCGGTTCATCTTAACTTGCATCATGAACACTTTTATAAAATCAAATATCTAATTAACTTGTTGGATCAATTTAAATAATCTATTTAATATAGTTGTATTTTATATACGTGGCACTTGGTTGGGAATTTGAACAGTCCGAACGTCAATGAGTTCAAAATGAAGCTTCTTTATTCAGCTTCAAAAAAAAAATTTTAATTAAATGAATTTAGCTTCTGAAGATTTTAACTTTTTATAATTATGTTTTAGTTTGTGCTTTCATTATCAAGGCAATGCTATGTCAATTTAGCACTTGGAATCGAAATTGGTTAGAGTTGGGTCGACCAAAATATCAAGCTTTCACACTTCTGATCGCGTGTGTTGACTAAAGTCTAGAAAGACAGAACACGTCATTTTTTTATTGTTTGTATTTTATTTTAATGCATAAAAATAAAACTCATTTTTAATTATTCGTGTATTTATTTCATATTTATCGTATCATTATTATGTTTAAATTTTTTTTTACATTTATATCGATTTTGATACGTTTATAATTCATATTAGATAATTTTAAAAATGTATTTGTATCGTATCGTATTATTTTTTTAACTTCATGCATGTTAAATATTGTCAGGTCGTGAAACTTGGATTGAAATTCTCGGACGTTGACGAGATCGATTTAATTAGATTAAAATATTTAAAAAATTTTAAATTATTTTATTATTTTAATAATTTTGATATTTACCTTGTTAAAAATCTTACCTCATTAAATTAATTTAATATATATTTTCTTTCTTCAAATCGCTCTTTTTTTTCTTTAACAGCATCCAGCTTTTAATAATGTAATATTTCTAAGTTCAGAACTAATTTGAGGTCAAAGCCAACCAACCTTTTCAAGCACAATGGCCCTCAAGACTTCTTGTCTGAGGACAAGACAAATGCTGAATGGCCCATTATAAAGGTTAAAAAATAACCTCAAACTGTGTTTAATTTTTTATTTTAAGATTAAAGCACAATAAATGTGTATTTTTTTTGTTTAAAAAATAAATCCGGTTTCTCTTCTATAAAAAAATAAATAAAAATTCTTGTCTCATTCACAAAATAAGTCACTTTAATCTAACTTAAAATCTAATTAAAAACTATGACAATCGTATAATCTATTAATAAAATACTAAACTCTTAATTTCTTCGACTTTATTGGCTAAGATGAGTGTTACATTGTTGTATGATACAAATTGGTTTAAACCAGCTAACAATTTCTCATTTTCTTTTTTTTTTTCCCTACAAAAAAAAAGGTTACGAAAATAGAAAATAAAAGACCTAGGCAATTCATTACATTTGGATATATGAATTTGTATTCGTATTTAGTATTTGATTCTATAATATCAACAGATAAAAAGCTAAGATTAGAAGATCCAACAGATTAAATCAAAAATGTTAATGTGTTTTTATGGGGTTGAACTTGTTTGTCCATCTGAGTTGCCACGGTGGTTGTTGTGCTGTTGTTTCTTCTCATTACTGTTCTTCCTCTTCAGCATCGCCTTAATCTCTGCTTCTTTCGTATCTACAAAGTCAATTATCCGCTTAAAGCTTTTCGATGACCGGATGGATCGTTGACTTGACCTTGAAGGCTCGATCTCTTCGACCTCCCCTTCCTCGTTTTCGGGGCTAAACCTTCGATACTGAGTGAAGACTCGGTAGAAGAATATGGCAAGAGCCAAGAAGCATGCAATGCCACAAATGAGGAACAGGCCCCAAAAGCTGCTGAGGGAGAGTTTGTTTTCATCGACTTGGTTGATTTGCGTCGAGCACTCAATTTGTGGCAGCCACTTGTTATGGATTTTTTGGAGATCACCATTTTCGGAGAGTTGAAGGATCGCAGTCGACATATCAACTGCAAGAGGGGAGTCCCTTTGGAAAGCCTGAAACCAGGAAAATTACATTTAGGAAAAGAAAAATCAAGTTGCAACATCAAAAATTATCGTAAAAAAAGTTTTGAATGTTGATACTTACAAAGCCCCATCCGCTCTTCGTAAATTCTTGCCCTACTGTACTGTATAAACAATTGGTTCTCGATAAGAAGAGTTCAATGTAAGGAAGCTCGTCGACAATGGCAGCTACGCCACCATTCTTCGGCCCAAGCTCGAGGGCTCTGACATATCCTTCGGGATTTTTTAACTTAACTATCCTAGACTCCGCTATATTGAGCTCGTCGACCAAATAGTTCAATGCAAATGAACCATCTTGGATTCCAATAGGTTCAGTACTTGAGATCAAGCTATCGATCCCTTGGATCCCTGATGTCAGCTGCTGCACGGTAAGTATCGATGTCAAACTAGCAGTATAGCTCGAATTGATAATCAGAACTACAAATAGCCATATGATCAATACGAAACGTCCCAAAGTGCTCACTGTATTTTCTCCTGCATTAAGCCAAAGCAAGAGGGATTTTACGAGTTTTTTAGCACGGACTTTTTGAAGCATTACATATAATGACATAAATAGAAGCCATACAGGGCTACAAATGATTTACTTACTATGAGAGAAAAACATTGTTGAGAAGCTAAACCTGGAAATAGGGGGGAGAATATTAATATAATTACCATGATATTTGTCTAATGAGCTAATAAAAAGTAACTCTAATTGCAGTGATCATGCAGATTCATAAAAAATCTGAGCCTAGGGTCGCAGCCTCAGGAAGATGTACAGAACCATCAAATATGATGCAGAGATAAAATGCTTACACGAACATATATGGATATACAAATTTTCAAGTCTACCGAGCTTTATAGGTTAGATCTAATATGTCAAGGGATGATTAATGCACCCATTATCATACGATTATATATATATATATATATATATATATATAGCAGACATCTATTGAAAAGAAGGCTAGCGATGATTTAAACATCGACGAACCAAAAAATTGTAATAAGCTGTTGCCTGGGAGGACCACGAAATTCTTGATTTATCCGGTGCTCAAGAATCCAAACTACAGCTCCCACGAAAAGAAAGAATCCAGCAGTGACAAACCACATTTCTTTCGTAAATGGCTTGAGGAATGCCCAAGGGTTTGACTTCACCTCTTTCACGGGCACAACAACAACAAGTCCAGATTCCATATAAGGCTGTGTAAAATCTACAATTTTTGTCCTGTTCGTGACGATTGTAATATCTCCAACCGCTGCATCATATTTCTAAAGAGGAAAGGGAGAAAGTAAAGATAATTAACCATCTCACAAAACCAAATAAAGCTAATCCAAAGCCCTACCAGCTAAGTTACAGCTGTTAACAGAAAAAGGAAAAAAAAAAACACAAATTTAAAGCTGATACTCACATTTTGGGCAACCTGGTAAACGAGTTCGTTATAGCTAGGATTTCTTTTACCATCTCCGAATAACATATATGTGCGAGGAACAGCATAAGGGAGCAAGTTTATTGCAGCCTCAAAAACATCAATGCAGTATCCTCTTACACCCTGAGGACCCTTGTCCTGCGAGACAAACTCTTTATAACCTACTCGGTTGGGTACAGCAATCCGCAGAGGCTGCCCATTGTTAGGGAATACCCATCCCCTCGGCGTTGCAGTAGTTTCACCGGGCCATATTACACTGTAAAGATTTTGACTGCCAGTAGAGATATTGGATGGTTTTGTATATAAGCTCTCTGGAGGAACAATTGAGAGATGAGAATAATTTGACCAATAGCCAATTCTACGGGTTCCAGTTCCAACAACATTAAGAACATCATATGCTGGATGAACTAACTGTTTATCCGGATTATATTGAATCTGACCAATTAGACCAGTGAAGTTCATCCTCAGAAGCGTCTGGAGAAGCTTTTGGCCTCCATTAAACACACGAAGTGATGCTAGGTTCAGCATGCTCCTATTTGCATCGTGCAAATTTGGGTCATTGGAGAAAGATAAATTTCCACCTTCATTGAAAAAAATGTCAAGGGCATGTGCAGCCAACCAAACAGAATCATAAGCATAAAGTGCATAAGAATTGAAACCTCCAGGACCTCCACTTCGCTTATATTTTACGTTGCTCCACCTAGACATAAAACTCTTCTTGAGATTAGTATCAGGGGTGTAATGTCGGAGAGCAACAACCCCTTGCAAGATATTCATTGTGTCAGGATCAACAGCTTCCATTGAATCTAAGTATGAAGGAAGCCAATCTGTAGCAATCCAAACATAGCCAGTACCCATCATATCAAGAGCCTTAGCAGCAGAAAAGACATTCAGACCAGTGTCTGGATTAACATGAACCACATAAACTCGTGACTCCATCAGGTTAACCTCAACTAGCAAGTCATTAATCTTACTTTTGGGGTCTTCGGGGCTGAAGGCAGCCTTATAAGAAATCTTGGCACGTTTTTTTGCCAAGGCATCACCCAAAACAGAAATCCCACTTCTTCCATAATCATCATCCACAAATATTGCTATTACTTCCCTCCAGCCATAATGGTCAACGATATCGGCAATTGCATACATCTGAAAGTAGTCACTGTGTGTAGTCCGGAGGAAATACGGGTACTGCAGGGAAGAAAGAGTCGGATCTGTAGCTCCAAATGAGAGAAGAGGGATGTGAAGCTCATTAACAACATGGGAGATGACATGAGCAATTCCAGAAGATTGTGGACCAATTGCAACAACGATATCAGTTTCCATTAGCTGCAAAGCTATAAAAACAAGGACAGCAGATTAAAGTTCTGTCTTTCTACTCTTCCGAGAGAGATAAAAAGGAAGGATGAGAGAAATAATATGTATATAATCCTATCTG
Source organism: Adansonia gregorii (assembly GCA_038382025.1). Classification (NCBI taxonomy): domain Eukaryota; kingdom Viridiplantae; phylum Streptophyta; class Magnoliopsida; order Malvales; family Malvaceae; genus Adansonia; species Adansonia gregorii. The sequence goes on from JBBYHO010000005.1 coordinate 12,050,092, forward strand.
ACTCTAGTATTCTTCAGCCATTCTATTATTTAGGACACTTGCCTACACAGCAATGCAAATCATACAAGGTATTTGCTAGTAGTGCATTGTGTTTTTCTCCAGTAAAAAGGAAAGCAAATGGGTTGGCGGACTGCTGGCTCATCAAGATTGCCAGTTAAATAATGTCTGTTCTTGGCATGGCAAATATACAATGGGAACTAGTTTCTAATGTAATCAGCTAATTATCAATAAAAGTTCATTTAAAAAAAAAAAAACAAAAACAAAAATTAGATTTCTATATTACAATGGCACAACTTGTCACACATTTTTGGAGGCAAAAAATATAAATGCAGATTTGTAATATAATAAAAAGTAGTATTGCTGAACAAACATAAGCATATAGATTAGAGCACGAGATCAATCAAATGAACCAAATAGAACAGACAAAAAGGTATTCTTACTCAACGCTCATGCCTGATTTATAATATAACCTATTAATGCAGATTATTTGAGTTCTAGGGCAAGCATAGTTGGACTCGGATATATGCCAACAATAGCAACCACATTGAAGTTAGGGCTATAAAATGGCATCAAATGAGGCACATACAACCAATTACCTTGACCCTTTCTAGTTGTAGCATTGCTTGCAATCGAATCGGGGTTTAAATTACTTAAAGCAACCCAATGCTATACCATGAAATGGCAAAAGGAACAGCAGAAAGATACCCAGACACAAATAAATTCATTATCCCCTTGTTGAAGATACTTATTTTCTGTCTAAAAACCAGTTAAGTTTAATTTCTTAAAAGATAAATTCAATCCAGCAGTGCAAAGAAGATCAAATTCAAAATTGCAGGTTATACTAGAAAATACCTCCCATGGTTCCAACAAATCCACTGCAATTTGTATCGTACATAACGAGCTTCAATTCTGTCCCATTAAGAATGTTGGGATTACAGTTGACATCATCAATAGCGGCTTGAATTGCAGGCTTTGCAGCTCCTCCAATAACTGAATTCAACGTGAACAAAGCTCCAATATTTATAAATTTTGGCTTCAAAGAAGACGATGATGATGAAGAAGAAGAATTTGAAGAAACTGATACATTTCCAGTACTGCCAACAACTCCTAGAGGGACCCAAATGAACCAAAGACTCAACATAATTAACGTTCTTGTTATGAATCTTGAAATGAACAAGAACTCCTCCATGTCGTCCCCAGACAAAAATCTTGTCTTTGAAACCAGACAAAACTATTTTCTGCCTCAAATGATCATAAATTCAAGATTCCAGGCACCACCTGCCAACGAAGATAAGCAAAAACATGAAAAGCAGGAATCAAGAAGAAATCCATGCAATTCTGAGAATGAAACCGACATGGGTTTTTGCTAAAATTGTCAATAACAATTAAAAAGGAAAAAAAGAAAAAAAAAAGGAAAGATGGAAAGAACAGCAGTGAGATTTTTCTCGACTCCAAAATGACAAACCAAAAAAATCCAACAAAAATGATCCAGAAACCCAAGCTTTTGTTAACACTTACAAGGTCCAACGTCCACATGCCATGGCTATTTTGTCAGCCAAAAATTAAAAATAAAAAAATAATAATAACATAATAAAATCCAAGTATATTCGAAAGAAAAAACTTGGGTTTAACATAATTTTATATTAGGCTTGTCAGGTGATGAAAAGAAAACAAGAGAATTTAATAATATACAGGTGCTCAAACTGTCCAGGAGAACCACCACATGCAATGCAAAAGCCAATAAGCCAAGAGCAACAATACATATTGCGGGTTTAATCACCTTGACGAAACTGTTCTCAAAGTCTTTAATTAATAAAAGAAAATGAGATAAAGGACTTGAACAGCTAAGCAATGGAGCTCGAGTTCACACTCAAAGCTTTCAGAAACAGTTTTGCAGGGTTAAGTAAGGCATATGATTCCCTGTCTCTCTACAATATTTATGTCTGTTCCAATGGCTGGCTTGCTCTACCTAACAAATTCCAACCCTTTCCCCTTTTTTTTTTTAAGAAAAAATTATATTATATTTCTTTATTTGTCCAAACCTTATTTGCAAAGTTTTTAGTTGAATTCTTTATAAAAAGAAGTAAATTAAGAAAGAATGAGACAGAATATTGGTTACAATCAAGCTTCTGCATATGGAAGCCCCCATGAAATCAGATGCTTAGATACTGATAGATCATAGATCTTGTTTACAAATATGCCTTCTTTTTTTCCCTTACTTTTTTCTTTATTTTTTCAAGTTTGGAAAAATAAAAATAATTCTTTGTAAATATAAATAATTATCTTAGTTAAATTATTAATATCTACAATTTTTATTATTTATTGAAAAAAATATAAAAACCAATTTATTCCATTATTAAATTTGTCTGTCTCAATACTAAGTGGTAAAGTTATATATGTAATCCAAAAATTTTATGAAAATAAACATATTTTATTTAAAATTTTACTTAAATATTTTTTTTAAAATGTATTTTCAAAGATGAAACTCTAACGAATAAAGAGGAAAAAAAAACTTACCAAATTATATTTAATTAAAAAAGACTTATCGAATTATAAAAATATAAATATTGAAATTAAGTATAGTTTTGTAAATAGGATAACTGTGCTTAATTTGATGGGACTTTGGTGGGTCCAATGTTTGAATGAAACATGGGGAGGAGAAGGGATTTGAAATTGTTATTGCATAATTTAAATATATATATATATATATATATATGTAAATGTAAATATGTATTTAAAGTGAAAATGAAATGAGTAAATGAGAGTTCATTATCACAAAATAAATTTGTTTGACTTTTATGCTGCATTGAATAATCCAACAACTCATTTTGTTCTATTGTGCTCAGGTAAGCCCCCACCCCTTTTATTTTTATTTTTAATTCTTTTTCAATTGCAATTTGCAACTTTTGAAAATTGAATATTAGAAGTTCCTTTTAAAAATATCATCTAATATGTTGGAACTTAGAATTGCAGATGGACAAAACTAGTCATCAAAGACTTTTTTTTTATTTATAATTTTGCTAATTGTCCTTCTACATATATATATATATATTTTTAAAATATTTATATTTTTATTTACACTGGGATCTAATTAATTTATTATTTTATCGAAGTTTTTTTGTATTTTAAAATATTATTTTATTAAATTAAAAATGATGTATTATTTATTTTTTAAAAAAAATTTACATTAAATTTATTATTTTTACTTAATTTAAGAAAAAGTAATGAATTGATTATATTTTTTTTATATATATTACTTTAACAAATACTATAAAGTATTGGTTTAAAATTCCCTTTTATATTAAGAATAATCTCATTTTAACTTTATTCATCATCAATCATTGTTTTTATGGTTTTATTATTATGAGTCCGATTATTCGATACTTATAGATATTGGTTAGTGATTATTTAATTATTATTTTCTAGTTTTTTCATGTAATTCATTATTTTTATAGAATTTAATTAAAAAATTTATTAGTTACATTTTTCTTTCTTTAAATTTCATTTTACTAGGTATCATTAGATACCTATTAACATTAATTTTATTAATATACAAGGAGATTAATGATTTTGATTTTGATTTTGATTATTATTATTATTATTATTATTAGCATCATTATATTTAAAGCTTTATACAAAGGATGTTGCTTTAGGAATGCCCTAAAGGTATTTGTTAAAATTAGTGAAGTTATTGTTTATAATCATACTATTAGACTAAATGAGAGAGTTGATAGTTAATTTTATGATCTCTAATGTATCGAAAATTGTGACTTATTTAATATAATAAACTTAACAAAAAGCTCTAAGCTCTTGACAAAACCTTTGGATGAAACAAATATATAAATATATAAATATATATATATATATATGCACATATGAGAAAAGAAGAAGAAAAACCATGGAAAATCAAACTAGGATTCTCTTTTGGAGACTTCAATAGATTCTAAGTCAATTGTCAAATGGACAATAACAATGCTAAGGGGAAATTTCTAAGAAAACAAAATGAGAGTAGACATCAAAGTTACTACAATGTCCCATTAGCAAACAACAAATGCATATAGGGTCCACGCACAGGTGAGTCTTTAAGCTTATTTTGTCCTTTTTAACCCCACCTCTCCTCTCATGATAACAATTTCTCCTTTTGTTTTTCTTTTTTGTATGATAATTACAAATCTATTAACATTATTTGGTCAATAACAACGTTGAAAGTCATCCAATAAATTCCAACCTCACATTAACTATTTCAACGTTATCATGTCATTAAACTACAGATGATTTCTAAATTCCACCGAGTCTAATGCATACGTTTCGTAAATTAATAATACACCATGCGCAAAGCATGTTTTTTTTTTTAAATTATTAATTTTATGATATGTATCTAATTAAATATTTCGTTAATTTTTGATTCAATTCAATTAATTAAACGATTAATTTCGATTTCTTTTTTGGAGACAGATGTGAAGTATATGTTTCATTTTATGCAAATATTTTGCCATATGAAGATGTTGCGTCAATTATATCCGCCGCCTCTCTCTTCATTTATTTTTCTTTAACTGGGATCAACGAATCTAATATTTCTACCGAGTTGAGAGACTATTATCTATGTTTTCCTATCAATAACTATATATTTTACTAATGAATGCTTTAAAAATAATAATTTTTTTTTCAAAATTATTATATGTGTTAAGTAATTACTTTTCTAATAAACTAAAATCCTCACGTTAAACAATAACTATTACCTTTAATAAAAAAAATGTAAAGTATCAATTAAAAAATTATATAATTACTATTATCAAAAATATTTTATATTTAATATATTATTTTTATTAAATTTTAAGAAAAAATATTTTATTAATTATATTTTTTCTTTTAATATCATCTTAACTAATTTCATTAGGGACAAATAAATATTTTTCGAGTTAAATAACGATTTAGTTAATTGGAACGTTTTAAGAGAACTCTTGGCAAAATCCTATAATCATTTTTTCCCTCGACTTTAAGAGGATTTTTTTTTTTTTAGTTAGTGCCTTGAAAAATGCTATTTAAAATTATTAGATTAAAATTATATTTTTAATATATTAAAAGTTATGAAATTATTCGTTATTGCATTTTAATAAGAAATATTACTTTAAATAATAATTTAATTAATCAAAAAGAGTATCTTAAATTCATGGTTGAAATTCAAATGAGAACAATTTTTTTTTTCAAATGTTCAAATATGAGGAGCTGAATCATTAAATTACGCATTATTCATTCCAAAATGTTTGGAATTTACAGTTTCCGTTCACAAGCCAATATATATATATATATATATATATAT
>JBBYHO010000005.1:12055511-12066242 GCA_038382025.1 Adansonia gregorii
ATATATATATATATATATATATATATCTATACAAAAGTCAAAATTCAATGAAAAAAAGTCAAAAATCAAAATATTTTATGTGAGAAAAATGATTTTTTTCATTAAGTCAAAATTTGGAGTCTATTTATCGATGGATACATCATTCTAATACAGCTTATCGTATTTATATTAATTTTCATACATTATAAGTATATAAATTTTGATATATTAATAATTTATGTTATAAATTTTAATATATATTTATATATTTACATTGTATTTATATTACTTTTATATTATTTTATGTTTTCATTTTTTTCTCAATGTATCCAAAATTATCAAATTTAAAAAGTGAGCATTAATTTATCTTTTCAATTTTTTTCTTTAAATCATGAAATGTGGAAGATTTGCAGTTATTTGTAGTTATTTGGGGAAGATTCGGAGTTATTTGATAATTTCTTTAAATTATGAAGATTTGGAGTAATCAAATCTGTAGAATGTAAAAGTCCTTTGCCCGAAAATTTGATAGAGATGGGGTGCTTTGCACTTCTAAAGCTTCATTGAGCATTAAGAGTCGGATCCAAGAAGCCGTTGGAATGTCATTAGAGGAGAAAACTGAAAATTTTCTTCACCGTGGCAAACCCGTCTAGCATATTTCTTTGGAAAACTGTTGATGATGGATTTAAGAGTGATCGAGTACTACATACAGCACAAAGACGTGCAAGACAAATGGGATTAAACAGGTGTCAATACTTTAATGTACACTCTAATGATTAAATTAATAAATATTTATGGAAAAAAAGAGAGGCAAGACGCAAGTACCTAACAAGAATTAAGTTATATATTTTTATAGGATACTCTGGAGATCAGCAGGTCATGCCAAGGATAATTTAATGTTCATTGTACTGCTTTCATATTAAACTCCGGAAGAAGTTAAAAGTTACTTTATTCAAACTAGCGTGCAACACATATTTAATCTTTCAAATAAAATTAAACATAATTACACCGATTACATGGTGGTATTTAATATTTATCTCCGAATTTAAATAATATATAAGCTTGATGCATGTTGAACGATGAACCGTCTATTCCATCAATTAGGGCATAACTTTGGGCAAACTGGATGGTATAGATTAGCATTTCTCTAAATCACAATTGAGAAAGAACCAAACAAGCAAATAACACCTCCAATAGGCCGATGAAAAAAAAAATTACTACATTTCTCGAAATAATTTTTCGTTCATCAACAGACAAGGCCTGTCTGCAACACTCAATTGAAGTAAAAAAAGAAAAAAGAAAAAAAAAAGGACCAAGTCCCATTAATGGGAAATTTTCAGTTATTTGATACCTTTATTTGCATCCCACATTTTACAATTAACAGAAAATGTTGGAATGGTAGGAGGCTCCGGACCATTGCATTTACTGCTTAATCAAGTTTCTAATAACATATGGAAGTATACCACCATGGTCGAAGTAGGCCAATTCAACCTGCAGTTGAAATCACAGTCAGGTTTCATGTTAGGGAGTTTAAACTCAAAAAACAGTAAAATGCATGTAACATAAGAGTTAAGTCTGAGTGTACTCAGTTTCAAAAGATCATATCTTTGTATTCATGTTCGAATATTTGTCAAACCCAAAAAATAAACAAAAAAACCAAAAAAAAGTCCAAGTTAAAAGAGTTTTATCATTCAAACAAGGGAGTATTTGAGTCCATAAATAGAAATGTCCAGGTGGCGATCATCTATGTCGCTTTGACTAATTTTTTTCAGTATTCGGATTTGACAACTAAAAGTAAAATATTTTCAGTTATGAGTATGAGAATATAACCTTCTAAAAACTTTCATAAAATTTTAGAAAAAAAAATAACTCTATCTAACATTCACACGCGAGTTTACGTAAGGTAACCGATAATCACACAATAGCATATTATAAAACACATGCTGCACTATGTTGCTCATAACAAATAATTGAAACCATTAACTACCTCAGTGTCGAAGCGGACGGTGCACGTGAAAGACTTCCCATTGTCAGTCGTGACAGTCACATCTTGGCCCGGCCTTATTTCACTTATTTTGTTTGGTAGATCTATGGTATAACGCTCGTGACCGGTCAAACCTAGTGTGTCCGCGTCCTCACCGGACTTGAAACAAAGTGGAATGATGCCCATTCCTACCAAATTACTGCGATGGATTCTCTCAAAGCTTTTGGCAATTACTGCTTTTACTCCCTGTTATACAACATATTACTCAGGTAGAGGAAAAAGGGCGAGCACGAAAAAATAATTAAAACATTGTATAAATATGTTTACGATACAAAAAAACACAAATAAAAATGTCTTAAAATTTATATAATCTGAATTATTAACATATCAAATTTTATATAAATATACGCAATTTGAAATGGCAAAATATATGAATAGAACATAGATACTCAAATTGCCAAGCTTAAGAGTAAAGACCAATTAAGAATTAGGCCAACTCAAGACTTACCAATAGCATTGGACCTTTCGCAGCCCAGTCTCGGGAGCTACCACTTCCATACTCAGCTCCAGCCAGAACAATGGTGTCGTGTCCTGCATCCTTGTACCTCTGAAATTACAGATTGATTTTAAATATTAGTACTGAATAATTTTGATTTTAAAGATTGGCAATGAATAATTTGAATTCAGTTAAATCATGTTTTATACCAATCAATACCAAAATTTTGATATTAAAACTGACAAGAATTGATTGGCTTCTCTGTAACAAAAAATTGGTTTTATAAGATATTGTGGTAGACTTTAACATTGTAGAACTCACCATTGCTGCATCAAATACGTAAAGTTTCTCTCCTGTAGGGACGTGTATTGTCTTTGGGCCTACTTCGCCATTCAACAGCTTGTTCACAAGGCGAATGTTAGCAAAAGTTCCCCGAGCCATCACTTCATCATTACCACGACGACTTCCATATGAATTGAAGTCCTTACGCTCCACCCCACGTTCAAGTAAGTATTTTGCAGCAGGACTGTCCTTATGGATGCTTCCGGCTGGAGAAATGTGATCTGTTGTGATACTGTCACCAAAATTCAGTAAGCAGTAGGCATCCTTCACACCATGGGCACCAGGAGGCTCCATGGTCATGTTCTTGAAGTATGGAGGCTCATGAATGTAGGTTGAGTTGGGGTCCCATGAGTACATGGTGGAAGATGGCACCGAGAGCAGATTCCACATGGGATTGCCCTTGGTAATAGCCTCATAAGTACTTTTGAACATATTTGGTAAGACACTGGATTGAACAGCCTAAACAGCAGAGAAGCCCAGGCTAATTAATTTCGCGCTTAAAACACATGAAAGTTGACATTTTACGCAAATTTTAGGGTTTCTACCTCTGCAACTTCTTCAGTAGATGGCCAGATATCCTTAAAATAGACACTCTTACCATCCTTGCCAGTTCCAATTGGCTCCTTATCAAAGTCAATATCAACCTGGAAAGTGGTCATAGTTAATTATTGATCATCAAGAATGATATGCAAAAGCTAATTAGTCTTTTATCACAAAAATAAAGAGTATAAATCTTAGTAACTATTTAAAAAATATAGGCACTATCAGTAAATAACACGATATTATGTACCGTGCCAGCTAGGGCATATGCAACCACTAAAGGTGGCGAAGCAAGGTAGTTGGCCCTTGTTAAGGCATGAACACGACCCTCAAAATTCCGGTTCCCAGAAAGCACAGCAGCCGCTATAATGTCTGCAAAATATTAAAATTAATTTAGATCAGTAAGTGAAAAATGAACATTAAACTTATGATTAACACGTTGAACTAACTCAATATTTGAGTATTTACATGCTTAAATCATGCAAATTAAAAATTTCAACGGTACCATTTTCTGAAATAGCAGAGGCAACTGATTCATCCAAGTCCCCTGAGTTTCCAATACATGTTGTGCAGCCATATCCAACAATATGAAAACCCTGCTTGTTCAAATATTCTTGCAGCCCACTGCAACACATGAACAAGAATTAGTCCATACTTCACTCATAATTATGCAGAAATATTTCACAAAAAAATTATCAGTCCATGTCCACTTTAGATACAACTGGAAATTAAGGAATACCTCTGAAGTAAATATTTTGTAACAACCCCTGAACCTGGTGCAAGACTTGTCTTTATCCAAGGCTTGACCTGAAGAACAATTATTAAGCAAAATTTTTTATGCATCTTAACATTAGCACTCATATAATTCAAGGCAAGGAAGACCAAATATGCAGAAGAGAGGGAGTAGAAAGGAGAAAAGAGAGTCATGGAGACTGATGAGAAGGAAAAAGTAGCCAAAAACATATAATCATAAACTTGGCTTACCTGTAAACCAAGTTCACAAGCCTTCTTTGCAACAAGACCTGCCCCAAGCATGACACTGGGGTTTGATGTATTGGTGCAGCTCGTAATTGCAGCAATCACCACACTACCATGCTTAAGCTCTGCCGGCTGCCCATGGAAAGAAAATTTCGCTACTTTGTCCTGTGCCTCTTTTGGAACAGCAAAGCCCTACAACGTAGGTAAGACATTCAGCAGGATGTTCAAAAGTTCTAACTGAAAACGTCCTATTAAATTTACACATTGAAGCAGAGAATTTCAAATCAAACTTGGTCTACTTCACGTTCCTAATCTTATTATTTTATCCTTTATTTTTCTATCGTGTGGCTCTAGTGCTTAAGTCACCAGATTTTAAGAAAAGCATAGCATGAAGTTCTAGAAGATAAGAGAGGTAGGAATTCTAGAAGCAAGGAAAAAGAAAGAGAGAATTAGTCCATGACTCCATGTGAAGGGTCCAGGTGGTTTTCTTCTTTTACATGTCAGATTCATGATAGAATTTTAACATTAATTACTAAGTTGGTGACAAAATAAGGCGCTTATCTTATTTGGAAAGTTATACTACAGGCTCGTCATATTTAATCAAAGATATTTGACTTTCAGCTTTTAGCCAGGAAAATTTTACTTTTCTGGATCATCATACTTTATATCAAACTGTTATGTGCTCTGTTCAACTAAACCAGGGGAAGTTAAAGAAAAAACCTATAAAGCAATTCACAATAATTAATTGCATAAATAAAACAATAAAATGTGCACCAATGAAGACATAGATGAGAAGAACCTAGATGTGCAGCAGGTTCAAGACCCACCTTGAAACCAACTTTGTTATTAAGACAAGAATTCCAATCAGCCTTCATTTCTTTCAAAGGAACCCGATCATGAGGTCTGAAAAGATTAGAAGCAGTTACCTTGAATTAGTACAGCACATCATATTTTATATATACACAAACGACAAAGGAAAAGAAAGCAGTGCTGGGAGTCTGAACAAAACAAATGAGAAACGCAGGCACAAAAGGCAAACCTCTTAGGTCCCGAAATACAGGGTTCAACTTCCGCAAGGTTTAATGCTAGATATGATGAGTACACTCTTTCTTGTTGAGGCTGAATGTATCAAGATAAGAGTTGGGAACAAACAAAAAAAAAAGTATACAGAAAATTAGGCTGGTTATATCTAAATACAAGTAGAAGTGGAAGCTAACGTGTGTAAAGGACATGAAGCAAAAATTAAAAGGAAAAAAAAAAAGGGAAAAATGTTCTTGCCTCATTATAGTCAACAAACATTTTATTTGCACGGAGATATGCTTCTATCATTGCCACCTGAATTTAAGGACAGGAATGTCACCTAGGGTTTCAACAATTGCAGATGAAGGCAGTAATATTATAAAGTAGAATACTCACGGTTTCGTCACTTCTGCCAGTCAATTTGAGATATTGCAAAGTAACATGATCAACAGGGAAGAATCCCATGGTTGCACCATACTCGGGAGACATATTAGCAATGGTAGCCCTGTCAGCCAATGATAGTTCACCCATACCATCCCCTACAAAATTGTACAAAATAAAAAACTTATATAAAGAATTGAAAGCCATACAATCAAGGGAAGGGTAACCTCAGATCAGACCCACGAAATGTAATTACCATAAAACTCAACAAATTTGCCAACAACACCATGTTTCCTCAGCATTTGTGTCACAGTTAGAACCAAGTCCGTAGCTGTCACACCATTTCTTAATTTTCCAGCTAACTTGAATCCAACAACACCGGGCAAAACCATGCTCATGGGCTGTTAATATAAAAAAATAATTAGAAAAAAAATACAAATGATAGAGATGTATGTTCAAGCAAATGAATAAGAAGAACAATAACAGTTTTTTTAAAGAAAGTAAAAAAGAGAAAAAGATGATCTTATTTGGTTAGAACATTCACAAAAAGCAAACTGCAAGAAGCTAAAAAGTTGCCACTTGATAAAGGTTACAAGCAAGTAATGCGAGACAAAGGTCACATGCACAAACACGCATATTAATGTGGCAACTTAAAGTTAAAAGGGACTCCACAACCCTAGCGAAATTTTAGGTTCACTTTTAAGTTTTAACTCTTCATTTTAGCATTTCACAGAGAAACATGAATTTACTGTTACTCAACAGAAAAGAACCATGTTCTACTCATTATTGACGCTCAGACTTTACCTAGCAACAACTCATGTCATCACAAACCAAAGTTAATCAACAGCTGTTTTCCTAGGGGAAAAAATATTCTTGGTCAATGGCATTACCTGACCAAGCATGGCTGCCTCAGCTTCAATACCTCCAACTCCCCAGCCAGCTACTCCTAGCCCATCTATCATAGTTGTATGGGAATCAGTTCCAACCACGCTATCAGGGTAAAGCATGCCATTGGTGTTGAACACAACCCGACCAAGATACTCAAGATTAACCTGAAATGTTACAGGGTAAGCTAACTTGGCCACCATATTCACATAGATTAAATGTCCATGAAAAATTCAACATAATGACATCAAAATAAAAAAAATAGCTGATTCATTCATCACTTAGTAAAAGATGATTCGTTCCACAGGAGATCAACAAGGATTGTCCGTCATTATGTCAAAAGCGTTTATTACATATTGTGCTGAATTCCCAAAATATACCTGATGCACAATACCAGAACCAGGAGGAACAACAAGCATATTATGGAAGGCAGAAGATCCCCATTTAAGGAAAGAAAATCTTTCCTTATTCCTCTGAAACTCAAGCTCCATATTTGCTTGCACTGCATTTTCTGATCTTGTTACATCAACTTGAACTGAATGATCAATGACAAGATCTACTGGAACCTGAATACATGATAATTTCAGCAATACACTATAAAGATAGAGTAAACAATAAAATTATTACATAATAGTGAGGCATTATAACAGTGACACTTGGCATTCAAAAGTGCATATTATTGAATGGAAATCGGTTAGAAATTTTTACATAACTTCCTATAGATGATTTATACACAGCAATAAGAATCAAAGGGGGAAAAAGAGATGTCTCACAATGAGCACCTATGTTACCGAACTCATGGGGAGTGTTGGATACTGTTGTGACAGCAACCGGTATATTCAAGTTTTTCTAAGTTTTTCTACATATTTGGAGGATCATATCTCCATATTCACGTCCAAATGTGTCAAACACAAGTGTCCAGCATGGGTAATTTAGGGAAAATGAAGAGACCAGGCAAAATAGCTAAGAACATGACAAAAAGCAGTTGAAGATGCTTGCACAGTAACTAGCAAATTGATATGATATTTAAAAGTTTTGTCAAGATCGACACCTTTAATATTTTATTAAGCAAAAAATATGAAAAGATAGCAATCTTAACCTATAGAATCTAGAAACTTATCATCCCTCACAAAATATAAAATGGTTGACAAGATTTCAGCACTCTCGTTACTGTAAATATCGTGCAAATGATGTAAACAAACGCACCAGAGGATTAATCTTGCTTGTATCACTGCCAAGCTTGTTCATAGCATCACGCATACAAGCAAGGTCGACCACAGCTGGCACTCCAGTAAAATCCTGGCAACGAAGCAGAATGGATTAAAGATTAAACCAAACGATACTTGTTTCTTTTAGTAAAGAAGTACATGCATATATATATATATATATATAGGTTAAACAAACACCTGTAAGAGAACACGAGCAGGCTTGAAGGGGATTTCTACTTGCTTTGGTGATGTATTTTCCCAATCAATAATTTTCTCAACATCTTCCTTCTTTACTTGGAAGTTGTCACAATTGCGAATCGCAGATTCAAGCAAGATTCTGATAGCGTAGGGCAGTTTATCTATTACATAAACAACAGAAACAGGGAACATACATGATCAATCCCACACCTAATAGAAACTGCTAAATTGGATACAGGCATGAAGTAGTCTATCAGCCATCAAGCGAACCTACAATATATATATAAGTTCTACGAGAAAAAATTACCAATCCTTGGATCATTAAGCGCAGGCAAGCTATAGAACTTTCCAAACTCGCCACCACCTGGCCTCGGAAGACTTGTCAACACTGCCTTAAAAGGATGTTCAGCAGCTGAAAATCATAAAAAGTTAATTAAATCAAAACTCTTAGCTCATAAATTTTCAAGTTAATATCAATTTTAAAATGCTTCCTAAGATTAAAATCTAGAAAAAAAATGCTATATAAATATCCTTTTAACAATCTTTATACTGATTACATAATACAAATTATCCCTTTGATCCTGCAATTATTATTGATATATTAATTATTATTCGGCAAGAAAACTAATTAAATATTTTAAAATTTGAGGCCTCTCGTTATTGGAACCCGATATTTTGACTGAGACCTTGATCAGCAAATAAAAAGTTGAATATAAGCTAACTATGAGATTCAAAATCTAGCAAAAGACAAAAACTCCGAGAGTCTTGGAGAACATTACCCATAGTAGCAAACTTCCTCTCTAACCGTTCGATGACTGGATTAACCGCTCTGATCTGAGCACGGAGGTTAAGAGGAGATCTCCAATCGAGACGGTGGCTCCACCGCGGAACAGAGCAGTGGAAGGAACGAAGGGCGGTGGAGGTAAGAGATCGGCAGTGGTGGTGGTTGATAACAGAAGGAGAGACCTGACTGTTCGAAGCGAGATTCCGAAACGAAGAATGAAAGAAGCGAGTTCGAGAGTAAGCGGAAGAAGCTGCTCTTAACAGAGAGGAAGAAGCTGAAGATGAGGCCGTTATATACATGACGTTAGAACGATCAAAGATAACGCGATTCAATGAAGCACGAATTCACATAAAAACGGCAGTAGCAATCATCAATAAGGAGAAGATAAAGAGGGAAAATCAATGAATCGGAGGAACCAAACAGAAATGGATGGCCATTTCTGGCTTTATATATTGTTAAAAACTTTAAAATTGGATGGGAAAAGGGGAGGCGCGTGGAGAGAGAATGAGGGAAAGACCCTAGGGCTGCGTGCCCGCTTTTTAGAACGACTCTGGCCAGTTCAGAGCTGGTTACTCCGGAATCCCTGGGATTATGTGAATGTGTTCTCCACCCTAGAGAATTTGATTGCCATCCACCAATTGGGTTCTGCCACGTGGAATATTGGGTAGTTTGGTCTTGGATCCCTGAAATGTGGGCCCGGAATTTTTTTTCTTTTTCTTTTTCTTTTAAGGGTATTTTTCTTTTTTGGCCATGGCTATTGCGCTTTGTTAATGGTCAGAAAGATTTAATCAGCTGCGGTAATATGTGGTATGATCTGAGGATAGGAAGGTTGTCCGGCGAGTTACTCTGGGCCTACGGTCAATGCAAAGTGTAGCCAATGTTTGGAGACTACTGAACTTTCAAAAGGCATAAAATCAACGGTTACGATTTGTCATTGAGGAGATTGGGTTCTTTACGGTGGAAAAATTCGGTTTTTGGGTGGGGAACCATACCAGTTCAACACGTTGACAATTTTTTGTTCGGCTTTTCCCACCGTAGCTGTTACTCTTTGAAAATTATTCGGTTTCAACTTTCAAGTAGTATTTATTTTATTTTATCTTTATAATCAACCGGGGGGGTTGGATATCTAAACGAGACATTTTTGTTTGTAAATTATTTAAATTTAATTTTATTATTTTCAAATTAAATTTAAATAGTTTGGGTTATTAATTAAAATATATTTAAATATTTAATTTAAATAATTGATTGAATCTAATTAATTTTTTTATTTTTAATAATATAAATTAGTATTAAAAAATTCAAATCTTGAATTGGAGCTCATCTAATAATACCCAATTAATGAGTTTAAGTATTAAAAAAAATGGCCTGCTAGTAATAAATTAGTACTTGACTTGGAAATCTACCATCCAAGAATTTTATTTTTCGAAAGTCTAGCAAAGGTTGGCCACTTGAATTTTGCTATCTCTTTCGCATAAAAATACTGAATGAAGGAATTGAAAGAGAAAGTTATGTATAGATTGAAGTTTCCATAGGCTAACTTTGCTATTTATTAATATTAATATTTATTTTTAGTAATGGAAAGGGAAATTGATTTTTACTTCTTTTGATATTTTTAATTTACTCATAATCTTCAATTTTTATTTAATTAACTCGTTTCAGAGCACAGTATACACTTAAATTCTTTTAAGCTCAATTCAATTATTGCTTCTCAAACTCGAGTTCAATTATTTAAACTAATTTTATTAATATAATTCTTATTATCTATGGATTCATATTAAAATTTATCACATCCACAATGGATGAAATTTATTCTTAAATAGTTACATCAAGTATGTTTTTAAAAAAATAATTATTTTTTGATTATTAAAATTACAACATATAAAAAAAGTTAATAGTTTAATTTTATATTATAAATTTATTTGATTTTTTAAATTATTAA
>JBBYHO010000005.1:12085816-12097335 GCA_038382025.1 Adansonia gregorii
AGTACACTCTCAGCTTGACAATGGTTTTGGGTTTCTTATGATAATTTATTTTACCATTTAAAAGTCCAATGGCTGAGTCATACAACAGGTAAGTAGCTTTAGTAGCCCTGCCCTGGCCTTCCCCTCCCCTCCCCTAAACCCTTCGTCCTAAGTGATGAATGGATTATGTGATTCAAATTTAGGATGAACGTAAAATATGAGTATAAATATATTTAATTTTTTTAATTTTTTTATATTTTTAAAAAATTATAAATTTATATTCATATTTAAATGTTTTGAACATACAGATGTTAGGCAAAGACTTAATGAATACCATTAGCTAACCTCTTTGTTATGATCCTTTAATTTGACGTTAGTACTTTCTCATTCTGATTCTGTTGATAATTTCAGGCTTCTATTTCACGTGTCATTACCATAAGGATTTGTAAAATCTATTAAGGCTCCAATTTGGGTTATTAATAGGGAGAAACAGTACAAGAATCATGAACAAGCCCATGGGCACAAGTTTGGAGCCTTGAATTTAACATACTAACATAAATTAAAATAAAGGGAGAGGATGCTGATTTTGTTTTGGCATTTATAGGTCAAAACAATTAAAATAATTTTTATTGGTATTTAAAAAATTTTAATACAAAAAATATAACACATGTAATAAACATAAAATAATAAAATAATTATATATAATATATTTAAATACAACTAATGTTACATATTTATAAAATTATGGCACATCTTCACATAAAAAATGGTTAAGAATCATTAAGCAGAACGTCTGACTACTTTGAAGCTCAACTAGAGGTATTTTATTGGAAAAATGTATTTTTATTATTTTAAAAATATTATTTTTTTATATTAATATTTAGATATATATATATAATTAAATTTAAAATTTTTATTAATACGCAATAATTTGAGTTTTGTTAATACGATTTAAAACAATTTTTATACAGATTTAACTAAATACGAAGCGGAGGGATGATGGACTGGCTTACTTCCCACGTGTCAAGAAAATAACTTCTTTCCCAATGGAAACCAACCTCTGAAAAGGATCGCCACTTCCAGCTTTTTTTTTTTTTTTTTGTTTCTTTTAATTTCTTAGACCCAGAATTACTTCTCTCTCTCTCTCTCTCTCTCTCTCTTCTGATCTGTATGCAAAATTCTTCATTTTCTTTTTCGTGATCTCTTGCTTTTTTTTTTTAATTTTTTTTTAAAAAATTTTATTAAATTGATTCATACTTTGTTTTATTGATTCATTGATTGGATTCTTTACTTTTTTTTGTGGTTTTTAGATGAAGATTTTTTTGCTATGGCCAAGAGCTTCTTTAAGTTGGAACTCCCTCTCGGTTCGTCTTCGTCTTTTAAAATTTCCCAATGGGCTTTTTATACCCGCTTTTGATCTTGTAAAAACCCTAATTTTAATGTTTTCCGCTATTCAATTAACTCCAATCCTTGAAATTTTCTTTCTTTTGTCTGTGACTGTGACTGTGACTGTGACTGCGTCTTTTTTTTTTTTTTTTTCAATTTTTAACTTTTATGTTTCCAGGAATAGAAACAATTTTGAACACCGGGAAAAAAAATAATAATTAGGGTTTAGAAAAGGGAGAATTTATTTGTGACTTTAAAAGTGTGTCGCTTGTTTGTTCTGTGCCAGAAAGGAGGCGGGCTGAAGCTGCATGCATTAGGGAAATGTATCCGGACAGAATCCCAGTATGTCATGTTTGATTTCTGTCTCTTTAAATTGCA
Organism: Adansonia gregorii; assembly: GCA_038382025.1. Taxonomy (NCBI): domain Eukaryota; kingdom Viridiplantae; phylum Streptophyta; class Magnoliopsida; order Malvales; family Malvaceae; genus Adansonia; species Adansonia gregorii. Next base: position 12,087,560 of record JBBYHO010000005.1, read on the forward strand.
ACTTTTGTTGGTTTTCTCCTGTGGTTAAGTTGTTACATTTGTGCGTTTGATTGTTTGGTGTAGGTGATCGTTGAAACGGCCTAGAAGAGTGATGTGCCTGATATAGACAAGAAAAAGTCAGATATTGTTTTCTCTAGTTGTTTTTCTTTTAAGAATTTTTGATATTATTGATTTTAATTTTCTTACTTATTAATTTCTATTTGGGTTTTGTAGATATGTGTTACACTTCAAGCTGTTCAAAGTATTTAATAGCAATGTTGCTATTGAATATTAGTTAATTTATGATTTGAAAATTGGAAGTGATCTCTTGTAGTAGTTTTTATTGCTGACTGTCCCAATTTGTCCTTCCATTTGTTATATATTGTGATTGGGATTCATCAAATTCTCTGCACTTTTTGAATTCTTGATTGCTGTGGATTCTAAGTTTTTAACTAACGTGGATCAAGATTTCCTAGCTAAAGAAAGAGTTGTAGCCATTTTTTCTGCATGGGTCCAGCTCCTCTTTATTACCTGCATGCTGGATATTGGCCAGCAATAAGTTTTAATATAGGCTGGTAGTTATGGCAGCCACAAAATAAATATGTTAAATGATATTTTTGTTAGTCAAGTTTAATGATCATATTTTTTTGCTATCACCATCCATGTTGACCTATTCTGTTGTTTGATATTTATGATGTGACTGTTTCATGTTTTGAACAGTAAAGCATAGTCTTAGGATAAGATGGTGTTTTTAATATGATAATTGGTTTAATGTTTTCCTGGACTGATTCTCTATTCCTTCCCTGCTATGTTGCTATAACTCTTCATTTTTTTTTTTAAATATTTGTGTCTGACACATTTACGTGCATAGTTATGGGGATATAATCTTTCAAGGACCCTTCAAATATATGAAAAAAAATTTTTTAAAAATTGAACATAGATGTATTAGACATATACATTTATCTAACACTCATACTCGAGGCCGAGAAATATAGCTACCTTGTATTTCACTTTTTCTTCTTTTGAACACTGAAGGTTCACCTTTGGGAATAATGCAGATATCTGGTCCGTGCTGATCTAACTGTTGGCCAATTCATCTATGTTGTCCGGAAGAGGATTAAGCTCGGTCCTGAGAAAGCTATATTCATTTTCGTGAAGAACAGTCTACGACCAACTGGTGAGATGATGAACCCTTTTAGATCTCTCACTCCACTTCTGTTGCATTTCTAGTGTTTAAAAGTTTTGCTAAATGGTGTGTATTTATCAAATGTTGGTGCAGCTGCCATGATGTCAGCCATATATGAGGAAAACAAAGATGAAGATGGTGTCCTTTACATGACTTACGGTGGTGAGAACACATTTGGGGGATCATTGAGGCATGTTGATTAAGGGATATATCCATGTGAGTATGACTTGGCAAGATAAATAAAATTAGTTTTAAGATGTATATCCTTTGTTTGCCCTCTGGCTAGGTCTAGGTGGATGTTGGCTTGATATTATTAAGTTCAATATTCTCCGGAAAATGGCCTCTGAAAATTTGTTTTAAAGTTGGTAACTAATTTACATTTAACTAAACAAAGTTTGCTTTGATAATGGATGTGTGCCATGTTGGTTTGATTATGTTAGTAGTTGAAGTTTGACGTCTATGCTGCTTAGATTTTGAGTGTTAGTGTAAGATATAGGTATCTTTTTTAACACGAGATATATTTAAAACTGAAATGTAAATAGAAGATATATTAAAAAGTAAACTTTAAAAATAAATTAAACTTAATTTTTTTTATAAATTTGCGTCGGATCGATTTTTAGATGACAAATTTTTAAGCGGATGGAGATCTATTTTTCATCAACGTTACTGCTCTTAGCTTCTTCGGTTTTGCTAGAATAATAAGCACATGAGCAATTTGTTTTTATCAAGTTTTGTTCTCCAACATGAAGTATGTCGCTAGATTGGTAATTTTAACTATAATTATAAAATAAAAAATACTAAAATATAATACAACATTAATATATTAATGAATCAAATTTTATATAAATAAATTATTCACTTAATAAAATTTATATAAATAATTATAATTATGATATGAAAAAATTAATTTTATAAACTTATTACATTTAAGTACAAAAACATCACCATAAAAATATCAATTTTTTTAAAATGTTAATTAATATTCTACTTGTAATAATATGCGATAATTGACGGTTAATATTCTGATTTCAGATTACGAACTCAGCTGCTTCACCCAAATCAATCAATCAAAGCACTAAGGACGAGAAAGATGAATCTGATCCTCAAAGCTCAAATGATGGGCTTCTCCCACACTTGATGGCGAAAGCAACGGAAAGTAAGTAAACTAAATAAGTACCTCATCGATTTAAAACAATCTTAACGGCATCCTGTTGGGCCCGTCTCAGACTGCAATTTTCAAGGAAAAAAATTTTGCCTTTCTTTTTTTAAGTCATTGTCCGAGTAGATTAAGCAAATATAGTATCTTACTTCACAAGTAGTACGTTTAAATGCTTGAACAGAGATCAAACCTAAGACTATTGAATGGTTGTGGGTCACTTTGAGAGAACTTCGAAAAGAAGTCCCTGCAAGATTGAACAATAGCTAGACCTTGACGTCTATAATATAAAAGAAAAAAAACTACCTCATCCTTGACATCCCGAACTTGTTCTTGTATTTCAATCAATGCATCCGCCAGTAAAGCCACTATCTGCAGTAATAAGCAGCAAGTGCTTGGACCATTTTTCTTGCGTCAAATATTTGCACGTCAATCCCTCTGTCGGACATAATCTCTGAATAATGCCAAGTTTCTTAAGGTCACAGGTTGAATTGTCTTAACATAGTACATGCAAAAATTAACAACTTGGGGACAATGCAGAGAAAAAAAAATTGATTGTACTGAGAAGTTAGGTTTTGCCGTAGGCTTGTAAAATTGTTGTTTGAATGTTACCCACAATGCCAACAAAATTTGATATTTGTAATCCAAACGAAGGTTAGTGGAGGATTAACTTTTACAGCAATTTCTAGAATCCAAAATTTCGCAATCCAAACATAATGTAAAACTCAACCCAGATTAAAATGGTTCAAAAACAAAAGAAAATTGTTTTAAAGACTTCTTCTAGGACCGTAAAAGCCACTAGCTTAAGTTAGTCTCCACCAATTTGTTGGAGAAAAACTCAATTGACATTTACACAACTAACAAAACAAGTAGAAATCTCATGGAAATAAGGATGTATCAACCATTATCTGTCTCACTGTCAAAGGCACACCTCTACGCACCAAAACTTTTATATTGCCTAAGGCACAGCGCGCAAAAATTGCTCATCTGACTGAAGGCACTACGCGTGTGTGAATGTATATTTGTATGTGTCTACATATAAAATTTGTATTAAGATATATAATTCTGATAATAAACTCTAAGAAAGTGATCCAATGAATCCTACAAAAGATGAAAACTTATACTTTTTCTTTTACCACCCAGTGTGCATGATTTCCTTATGATTCCATGTCTGCTATTGAATGCTCAAACATTGAGAAGCAGAGAGCTTGATTTGTCCCCTTTCTTACTATTAAAGGTACAGTTAAAAAAATTAAAGAAATTAAGAACTTCAATCATGTGGTTCTTTTTTTTTTTCCTTTTCCTTTCTTTTGGTGCCTAAGCACATCAAGCATGCACATGATCAAATGCGTGTTGCCTATTACAGTTTAAGGCGGTTTTGTTGTCTAACACTAAGTGCAGTGCCTAGGTGTGCGCCTTAAGAACACCGATCTGTCTCCAATTTTGGACGGTCTATATTGCTTTTTATATTCAAGTTACATCCTTTGCATCTTCATATGCACCTCAAAAGATTACATTTCTTACTCTTTTTTTTTTCTATTATCCTTCATTTTCTCATTCATCTAGCTGGTGGCAAAAAATACAGGTTTAATTATATCTAATTTATAGGCAAATAATTCCCATACCACCAGGTGCAACTATGGCATAATCACTGGGTACGATCACTTACCCAAACCAGAACCTCAGTTCAAGGAAAACTTTATTGACACAAATAACCTAGAAATACCTTTGCTGGAAGTGGCACCACAGTCCACTGATCGAGAGCAGATTTAGCTTTTGAACGAGTGGTTATCTCTGACATAGACTTCACAATAAAGGGATTGAGTTACATAACCAGCAAGCATATCCAAGACAAAACGATGCTCAAGTATTTAAGAGATATCATGAACCTTAATTTGATGGCCTTGGGACATTAGTATTTGTTAATTCAGGATGCCTAGCGGATAGCAGTAGGTCCAAAACACTGGTGGTAACTTTGATTTGATATGCCCCTTGAATCTCCACTGCACTCCGAAGCACATATGAGAAGAAATCTCAAACGCAAGCTTACTTTTCTTGCAAATTAGTAAGGTGATCAAAAGATAATTAACAATTCTTTTTTCTTTTCATATACAATGGCTTTTGTCCGTGACCGCATATTGTTAACAAGGAAGAGAGAAAGACTATATATTCTTTTTATACACTGTAAATCATGAAAACTGCAAAAGGAAGAGGCTAACACCGTAAGTCAATCTAGCTCAGCACACATGCAGTTAGCTTAATTTAAACCCAGTACAACTGTGCAAGTTAGGCATGCAAGCAATACAGGGATAGATCACACTTCTTAGTTAGAAAGCTCCACATAGTTAGACAAGCCAAATTAAGAGTTCGAGAGAGAGAACTTTCCTTTGTTTTTATTTTTCTAATTTTTTTTTATGCTTTATTTTGTTGAATCACATTCGAAACAGTCCTAAGACACCTCTCAAACACTAAAGTGACAGCTGCCAGCATGGCTAGGTGCTAGGTCCAAAGAAAATGAACTAATTATCATGAAATTTCACAAATACATTGATTTGTTTGCATCAGAATAAGAATGTGAACAGAGATTCATATAAATTCATCATCAACCTTCCTTCAACATATACCAACTTCACGTTACTTTGTTTCGTTGCTAAAAGTGGGAATAGGCACAAAAACTTGCCTCGTTGTTTGTTTCCACTCTGACATTACATAAACAAAGGCATTTTGATAGCCTTCAGCTGGGATGGTGATCAGCAAATTGATAAATTGTTCAACATTTGGGGCACTCCAATGAATCTGCATTCTAAGAAATGCAACAGTGAGAAAATTTATCCATGAAAAATGAAGATGAGTGAAGACTGACATCTAAGCTTCAACCTCTAAGAATTGGGAAAACAGAGCTAAGATAGTAGAACATTATGACTTACAGTAACAAGAACCGTAAGAAGGACTACTGCCCTGTTCTAGAAATCAAAAGTAGAAACAATTTCCAGGTTAGCTGGAAAATATTTTCCTTTTTAAGGAAAAAAAGGCTTCTTTATGCAGTTTTTTTTTTTGCACACCTCAACTTGGATCTATAATAACTTCAAAGATCATATTAATGAAAATTCACAAGTTAGTAGCAATAAAATTATCTGTTCTACTTTAATAGTAGCTTCTTGTTATTCATTTTTAACAAAAAGATTGTTCTGCTTGACAATCCAGAGGAAGTAAAATTTCACTCTGTTATAAGGGCCTAGTTTAATCAAGATAAAGTTGGAACTTAGACACAACACCCATGTAGCAAAAATAAGTAGCAATGAGCTTTCCAATCCTGCTATCGAAGCTGATTGCATACGTCTAATAAGAGCAATGATCAAGTCTTGAATGTGCTGCCCCATTGTGAGGGAAGATGCAATATAAGTTGCAGGATATAGCTACCAACAGAAAGAGACCCAGAGCTTTCTAGATCGGGGTTTAGAAGCCTGCAAATAAGATTTCGAAAAGTAAGCATCCAAAAACATGGATATGAGAAAATCTTACTAGTAGAGGTTTAGCTAGACCAATTCAAAGAAATTTGAATTCACTGCAAGAATCCACAGCTTCACCACCATTGCATGAAATACCACCTGAACAACTTTTTCTCTTTCTTCATGCAAAAATACATGTCTTTAACAACATTTCACAAACAAAGCAGAAGTTATCTGAGTATGCAACCTACATATAAAACATAACAACACAATTGAAATTGACAGCTCAACAAGATGGATGGACTAGCGTTCATTATGATGACAAAGTGATTTAAAGAAAACCTGCCACAACTTTCACTAATCTAAATTTTGATCAGCTTAGTATTATTCATCATATATTCCTTAAGAAAGATTGAGCATATTTTACAAACAATAGTAAACAAATGTATATTGATTTCATAAACTAAAGTTACTTCCAAGTAAAATCAGTAGATTATACAAACAACGCCACCCTAAGCTATCAGCAGAAGCATTTATTTAGTGTATTGAAGCTTTCAACAAGCTTTCAGATATATCTTGGCACTATAACGTGAATGTGCAACAATTAAACTATCACCGAGATGAACTCAATTCCCTGTTTACAATCCCTGCATCATGATCCCAATTTGATCCCAAAAGCAGTTGATAAAGCTTACTAAGAGAACCTTAAGTATGTTGAAGAATAACAATTCTAATCTTTTTGTTTTTGGTATTCGCAACAGAACCATCAACTCTTTTGAAACTGCCAGATTCCCACGCACTAAAAACAAAAGCAAAGATAAAATAAAGTTTGGAAGGAGGAAAAAAGGGTGGGGGGCAGGGAGTAAAGAATAAGTAAAAGAATAAGTGACCTTGAAGCTGCATCAAGCAAACTTCGCATTGTAAATCCGGAATCACTACCCCAAGCAAGAAGTTCTTGTATTCTACCAGAATCCAGATGCCAAACATTCTGTTGCATTCTGAACAGTGTAGTAGAAAGCAGCACCTATATCTACATTTTAGATAGACGATTACCATTAAAGAAAAAAGAACATTCAGTGAATAGTTATACCAGCATTTCACGGTGGTCATCACTTTCAAGAACTATCCGGATAATAGCATCAAAACAAACATCATATGCTGCTTTTACCACATCAGTAGGAGCATTCTGTACAATGCTATCACAAACTGTAATTAGCAAAACAATATAAAAAAATTATAATGTTTTTAAAATAAAAAAGAAATTCTAAATTCAACAGAAAACTAAACATATGACATTCTTCCGCCAATTATAACTTACCTTCAATATTACAGTTAACAGATCCAATGACACAGCCACCACTCCATCAGGCTGTCTTTGGGGCTGGCAATTTGCAACCAGAAGATGCATTAATGACAAAGGTAAGTAACTTAAGAGGTCATACTTTGTTCAATACTGGCCCAAGATATGGCAAAATTTTGATATCCATAAAAATATCTTGGTTATTTAAGATATCTTGGGTAATATAGTCGTTTTATTATATTCCACTAATCTAGTTGCCAACTTATCACTTCTGGTACTTAGTTACAAATAACATATAATATTCTCGTTCAATGGGTTTAAATTTTATTGGCAATAACATTCAAGAAACAATCTTTCTACTCCCTGGCCTTACAGCAAGAAAACTGAAGGCCAGCCACTTGACTGAGTCTTGATCCCCATTGCACTGCCTCAGATGAGTTTCTCAATTCTCCTTACAGTAGATTTCTAGTTTGGATTTGTTTCTTAAATCCAACAATTATTAAGTGAAATATTACATCTCTGATAAGTTTATAATTTTAATCAATATGAGATCATTCAGAGGATACATTACCAGTAGCAAATTGACATACCAAGATACAATATCTGACCTAAAAAATCTAAATTTAATAACCATAGAAGAATGGAAAGCGAGTATAATGTAGAAAATTCTAAAAGATTATAAATGGGAGACGACAGTAAGTTTCTAGGGCCTCATTTGCATCAATACTAATGAAAGGATCCAAAACGTGCAACGCCTGCGTATTGAGGATTATTGGAGAAATAATAGGGTCTGCAGAAGCTGTTGACTCATGACCTACAGTAAACGAAAATGAAATATGAAACTATTGAAATGCAAAAAAAAAAAAAAACACCTTAATATATCGTGGAGACGAAAATAATTCATGCATTATATCAACTATATCTAAACCCACCAGCTTTAATTGCTGCTTGCAGTGTTTCAAGTACCAGGTGTAATATTTCATCAGAAGCCTGAAATCATAGTCATATGACAGCCATTACATGTGACTTCAACAACTGCGTTCAAGAATTACACAATTGTACATTGCCTGATGAAGAAGATCTGTCAGTGATGACAATAAACCCATCATCTGAGGCTGAATGACAGTCTTGTTTGCTTCAGGACTGAGCTGTGAAAGTGCCCGACAGGCACCTACTTTCACAGCTGGAGGTCCGTCAATAAAAGCAATCAACATAAGATTTACGCTATCAATTGACAACTGGTGGACAGATATAGAAACGGGGTAGATACACATAGACGCCCTGGCTAATTGTCCTTATGGCAGCCAGGAGAAAAGCGTTCAAGAATTCCACTGCTGACCTGAACAACGTTATAAATAGAATTAGATCTTCTGAAATGACATAACCCATAAGACGCCTCAAAAATAGGGAGATGACATCATTACCACAGAGGAAAACTTAACAACTGATGTAAACATACGAGCATAAACAAAGGTGTATTCATGCAACCCTAGAAAACCTAAATGGCAACACCAAGATGATTCACTGAATCAATGATATAATGTAACTATAAAACACAGCAAAAACAAAAACCAAGTGAATACCAATTCCCATATCTTCAGTAATCATTTGGTCTAAAAGTTTTCTTAAGCTCACTTTTGTATGTCCAGAAACCTGCTACCAAAAATTCAATATAAAATTAAAGTTGAAACATATGAAAAGTCATTTGACATGATGAATAAAGCCCAAGGAAAAAGTGACCACTCATGATTGAAAATTATCATTGAAAGAACAAACCTCTGCCTCAAGTAATTGCTCTGACAAAAAAGCCAAAGCTAAAAAAGTAGCCTCCCTCATCTGTAAAATTACCATGAAAAAATGAGTTATGAGGAAGATTTTTTAAAAAAAAAAAATAAAGGAAAAAGAGAGAAAGAAAGAAAGAAAGAATGTTCTATTAAAATGATTTTAGAAACTGCTTCTATCCGAAAAATGACAAACAGGATCTTCCAATATGATTATAAAGCATTATAAAATAAAAAAAGGAACATTAATGGCACAGCCAAAGAGACAGTAGCAAGTTTTTGACTGGATCCAACTTTTAGACAGATTTCTACCACTATATTAGGGAAAGAAAAGGTTAAAAATTAAACTGATATTGATAGTTTATTACCATCTTTATTCATCCTAGCTTCATGTGAATGTTCCAACAGATATCTGCAGCATATGCCTTGTGGGGAAAACAAAATACCATACATCCTGCTAGCCTTTAAATTAGGAAGTAAGCAATTATGATCTTTATCCTGAAAAATTGATGTGGAACCATCATAAAACTCTTATATCATAACAGATGAATTTAAGTAGACTAGTACCACATATGTTCATACATCAGGATGATTTTATTAGAATTGAGATCTCAAGACCCCGACAGTGCAATCAGGCAATCACAACCATGTTATCCAATTGTTTGTCTCGCCAGACAACTAAAAATAAGATGGTACATTGCATGGGAAATTATTTTGAGAGAAAAAAAATCTGCTTCAAGCATAACATTGTAAATATAACAGAAATTGAAGGCCCATGCAACCCTGTAAATGCTCTGTGGTAGCCAAACATGACAACTAATTGAATAGTTTTGAAACAACAGTCATAATCACCAGGCACATATAATGAAGACGCTACTTGTTATTTTCTGGCAGAGAATGTGTCTTGAGGGAAATAAAAAATGTT
>JBBYHO010000005.1:12154297-12173649 GCA_038382025.1 Adansonia gregorii
ATTTGACCAAAGCTGAGGCTTGCTTAAAGGCTCAGTATCTGCTAACTGTATGGTGGGGCAGTGATTTCATCCTCTTGTTTGATGCATTTAAATAAATATAGAGGGAAATGGAACTTGATTAGTATGTGCCGATTGATGATGGAAAGTTTCTGTGATATAGGAGTTTATATGTTTTATCTACTAGTATTAGATGATCTCCTCTGTAATTTATAGATGGCAATGAGAAATTTTTTTTTTCATTTCAAAGATGTAAACTGCATTAGTTTGTTTATGTTTTGAGGGTATAGTATTCTTCAATCTTAACAACTTTTGGCTTTTCTTATTTGAATTTTAGATTTACTATATATTATTTCTTAAAGATGATTGCATAATCAATTAGTTTAGATTTCATATGCACTGCACCCAGGTTTGATTTTGATTAATGAACTGTTCATCCTCATCCTGGCATCAATGCAGGACCAAGTTAGACATTGGAATTTATTAGAGTCGCAGATTTTTTTTTTTTCCATAGAAAAATATTGACACTTCAGGACAAATCTTCCCTGGAGGGCAAGGGGACAAGAAATCATGGAAAGGTGTCAAATAAACAATGAGGTGTCTCTTGTCCTTTGCTTGTCTTGTCCTGCTTTTAAATCACTTTGAGTATGACAGAATTCTGGTCCTTTCAAGATCTGAGATGCAAATCTATTATATGATTCTATTTTAATAATGGGTGATAATAGTATGGCCAATGACATAAAATTTCTAACTGTCAAACTAACCAGCAATCATAAAATATACACAGATGGTCAGGTATGGACTTTTACTCCATTTTTTTGGAGCAAGGATGGCAGAGTCAGGCTAACATATAGGAAATGCAGAACTTTTAGATTGAGAAATGCTAAAGTATTAGTCAGCCATATTATTTCCACTTCTATTTTTTAAAAAAGTATCTATATCTGAAATCTTTGTTTAACACTTATACCCAACACATATTTAGATATGGGATATGAGAATATAATTTTTCAAATATATGAAAAACTAAAAAAAAAAAAAATGAAATATATTTGCATCCAACGTGTATTCGTAACTTGCCTATAAATTCGGATGATATAAGAAAGTCAAAATCATAAAATAACTGCTGTATCAGAATATTGGGTTTGCTATTTTAATCTTTGGTCATGGTAACATCATATAAAGTTTTTATTTTGTTCTTTCCATCACAACTTAGAATGACTGCTCCTATCTAAAATATCTCTGATATCTTCTTTTTTTTCTTACATGCTGTAATAAGTAGTTGAGGGACTTGGCATCTTGTTTAAGTGTCTCAAAATATTCTCAGCCATCTGCCTCGTACTGCCATTCCCATGATGAAAAGCGGTAATCAATGAAGCAGGCAGCAACCTATCCTGTGAAATATCTGAAGCTGACTTAGTTCCACCTTTCACTAAGAATGTTTCAATCATCCAAAACGACTTCTGCCATAGTCCATCTTGTTTGTGCTCTTTCAACACATTCAGGACATATTGAATTGCATTTACTTCACTCAACAGGCTCACACTCTTGTCCACATCAACCTTGTCGTCCAACAATGTGCATATTGCTGCCATTGAAGCTTCAACTACTTCACCATTTTCATGATCCAAGCATGCTAGCAATCTTTCGACAGCCTTAGCATCAATCAAACAAAATGTGGTTTCTGAAGAGCAAGCACCTCTATGAACTGGGCATAGTACTGGTGTTTTTTTCATTGTGGATGACTTGGAAGATAGGAAATTCGGTAGGTTGAACAATTTTGTGGACTTGGTTTTCTTGATTTGTGGTGGCCTTGATAGATTTATCGATTCTAGTGAGAGATTTTCCAGTCCAATTGCTGACAATCTTTGAACTTCATCACTGGATGTCTTGATGAGCAGTTCTGTGAACACTGATGTTAGGTTGTGAGTTCTAGCCAGGTGCAAGATTTTTGGTTCATACAGTGTAGTTGTGAATCTAACAAGGATTCCTACAAGGCCCTCTAAGTAAAGAGTTGCATGCCTGCTAGTCCTTGTTCCCCTTCTTTGTATTAGAAAGATTTTCTGAAGGATTTTGAGGATGACATTCTTGTTGAGAAGAGCAAGGTTAAGTGTGAGGTTCTGTTGGGGGAGTTTCGCCAAGAATGTTGCTGAAACTGCCTGCCTCTCTGTGATGTGGTTAGTTTCAGTCGGGCTGTCGATTAAATTCTCAGGTTGCCCCCTGGTTTTGCAGAGCCTCTCGGCTAGTGTGTAACCGACATGTGGTGCAAGGTAGATGAGCAGCTTGATTGCAGCAACCCCAAGTTGTTCATGTGGGTTATTGATGAGTTCAATGAGGGTGTAGCTTGCTTGAGTCTCATTCACAACTGAGACAATTGTTGCCATTGATTTGGGTGACTTCATCAGGCATAAGAGAATCCTAATGAGATTGATGTTCAGCTCATCCGGAGTCGAGTTCTTAAGCATGTAGATAATGTTATAGACAACATAATCCGAGCTTAACCTATGGCCATGAGTATTTACTCGGATGCTGTCATGTTCAACCCCAGACTCAAGAATATTTGCAAGTATTGCAGCAGCTTCGTTCTTCGAGTTCATCGGTTCATCATATATCCTACGGGTGAACATCTCATCAGCCATAATGTGGACAATACCAGCATCTACAAGTATCCCGCCGTTCGGATGGTAAGTTGAGATTTGTGCTAGAGCCTTAAATGCCGCCTTTCTGAAAATGGTGTTCCCACTTTGCACCATTTTAATGAGACTAGGAGAAGCCCTCTCGGCCACAATGGTTTTGCTGTCATTGCCAAGTATGATTTCCCCCAAGTAGCTTGTCATTTCCATCTGCACCTCCTCGGAACCTGTTTATTTATATATGTAACTGTAATCAATACTATGTTATTTGGATTTAGGTGTGAGTTTTGATACGTATATGTTTAATTTTTTCTTAGTCTTTTCATTTATTTGGAGGGTCCTGGGAGGATTGCATTCCCACAACTATATTCGAAAATGTATCAGATATGAGTGCTTTATAAAAATGAAAACTCTGAGCAATATAGAATCAGCATATACTTATGTTAGGCTCAGAAACATGTTTGAATTTTATCAGACTTGAATCCATCCTTCAGTCAACCTAACTGCTATTAATATGCAGGTTTAGAAATGGTTTTAAGTTACCTCCTATTAGATGATTTAGAAGAGGTTCCAAGAATCCGTATTCGGCCATCTGCTTTATGTTATCCGGATATCTCTCCAGGTTCTTTAAAATCTCATCTGCTTTTTCTGAAGCAAAGGAATCGAGATGGCGATTGTATTTAACTCTGATCAGCATCAAAATTGCTCCAGTAGCTGACCCAATTTTTTCGACCAAAGCTTGAGACCTTGAAAGCTCAACTAGCAAAAGCAATGATTCATGCCTAACTGGCTCGTGGCTACTTGATAGCAACTCAATTAATGTTGATATATCCATTACATTAGCAATCATTTCCTGCAAATGTATAAATAAGACGGTGCATATAGACTAGATCATGAACGTACATACATGCGGACATATATATTTTCAGGTTAAGCTCCACAATCACGCTATAGAAGTATCAGGAATTCTAAGAATCAAACCTTTCCTTCATCATTTTCCTCGGCCAATTGTCGTAGTAGTTCCAAAGCCCCACATCTGATGTCTTTGTCTTTGTAGCCAAGTAATCTAATAAGCAATGGCAATATCCCAACGCTAAGCACTTGTTCCTTATTGTACTGTCTCCTTTTGCAGATATGTTGCAGGTCTCTTATTGCCTCTAGTATCATACTATCAGAGCTAGCCAAAGATAACGCACAACGGGCAACCTTGATCCTTGCAGCCTCATTCCTATCTTTCCATTCGTCTATTGTGGTCTTTAGAGCGACATTGGTGCTTAAAACTCTGGTTTTTAGCTTCATCCCTGTGGTTGGACAGATTATATAATCTAGATGACTTAAGGTTTCAAACCATTCTGTTATCGCCTTCCTCTCATAGGTCACTCCACTTTCAATGGTGACGGGATCATCCATAATCTGCTTAGTTAATGGACAGAAGAAAGTGTCGTACAGTGGTTCGATATACTGAGCCACCTGTGGCAATGCTGTCAAGGGTTTGTTCATGTTCTCATGTTGCCACTGGTTTCTCCGGCTAGTCATTTTAAGGAAATCAATTAGGCGTGGCATAGTCAAAACTTGAGGACTTTCTGTTGGGACAGATACTTCCGCATCGACTGCGTAAAGATCTGATTCTTCTGGCATTTGTGGCAGCATTTGAAGCATTTCTGAACTTCCGATTGGCATTTGCAACTTTGTAGGTTGCTTTGATGCAGAAGACATCTGTAGTTGAGATTGCTTAACTTCAAAGTGGACATTCCGCATTTCATCTGAAAGAGACCGAACCGCAGTTTCTGCATACTCATGAGCCCCGAATGTCACAGATGGTATCAAGCGCAAACATTCACCTATGTCTCTCACCACTCCTTCTAGCTGAGTTATGATGCTTCCCAGTTCGGTATCAAAGGCTAGATGGTTCATTTTACGGCATTCTCCAACAAGATCTACTGCCAGATTGACATTCTTGGAAAGTGATTGCAGGATCTCTTTTGCATTTTTTGGGGGATTCTCAGTATACTGCAACTCCATTATGGCTGGAAAAACTCGATAAACATAGCACCCGAATTCGATAAAATTTTCCTGCTCAGCTTCTATACATTCTACAGATTCTATGATTGCTGAAATATCTGCCAACAAGGACTCAAAATGACTAGGCAAGGAAGTGTTGTCTATCTGGAAAAAAGATAAGAAAAAAAGGTGTGTTTAATCAATTAAGCTTGGTCAAGCTAGGCCACGTTAAAAGTAGTCTATATTTCTTGTTATTCAAAAAAAAAAAAAAAAAGAAGGTCGATACGCATGTTTCTTCGACTTTATATTTGTCTTGAAGTATTCTTGTCTGGCACCAATGTCCCAACACTTGGTTACTTCATAGGGATCTTTCTTATGAATTTGTGATGGTCTAGTCTAGTTTATGCTTGTACTTTACCACTTCGTACATGTTCCTGACAGGCTAAGCTGATGATATTGGAACCGGGAAATGCTTACATGCTAAGCTTCTTTAAGCAAAGTTTTATACCCAATCCCACGTCAAGAAATTTTGGGGACCCATTGTGGTATATTCATGGAGACTAAAACTCATAGTTAAAACTTTTGGATCAAAGAGCTATCGAGGTAAAACGGGGATTTGTTATGTTCTAAATCTTAGTATGGGGCATGAAATTAAGAAAGGTTTTAGAGTATGATTAAGTTTTTATACTCGAAATCGACAGTTAAACTAGAAACCCAAAAAGAAGGAAGTGAAAGCAGAAAAAGATTGTGAAAAGCTCATACCGTCATCAAATCAAACCAGGGCCTGCAACCACCAAGGATGTTCCTGGTATGGAGCAAGCTTGCAGAACCTGAAAAACTCGAGTTTTGGAGGAACAGAAGGGGTTGTAAGAAATGAAATTGAAATGAAGTATAGGTCATTGAATCAGTCTTTTCTCCATGGTAATTCAACATATATCTGTCTATCAGGTCACCATCCTGAAAGTGACCAATTTTAATTTCTTGACATCGAGAAGTCAAAAACTTCATACATACATAAGGATAAATTGATGAAACAAAACTCTTTCTGTTTGACAAAGGAAACAAAATATTAAGAAACACGGCAAAGACAAGAAGAGTTTGTCAGCTCTAGAACTAGACATTGGTGTTGAAGAATTGGACATATGTTTAATCTATATATAATTTTTAAATTTTTTTTATATATATTTAGAGGATCATACTTGTGTAATTCATATTTGGACTTCGAAAAAAAAAAACAAAAAGTTCAGCTAATATAACCGAGAGAAAGATGAAAAGCTTAGTTTATAAGAAGAAATGTGCAACAAATCATTGAACAAAATGCTCGGATTAGACCAGTCCATAGTTTGGATGGGTACAGGTCAATTCTTGAACAAGGTTTTCATAAATTGAAATCAATCCAGCTCGATTTACTATTTTAATAATAAAAAAATTTATATAAATTTAATTATAAAATATATAAATATTAAAATAAAAATAATATTTTAATATTATTGTCAAAAATAAAATAATTTTTCAGATCAATTCAAATTTGATCAAAAAAATTTTAAAAAATTTGAACTACAACTCGAACGAACAAATATAGTTCAGAAGTAATATATATATATATATATATATATTATAATTACTAGGTTAAAGCAAATGAGTTCAGCAAGTGTCTTACTAATAATTAAATTAAAACCCAGTGACATATAAGACTTTTTTCCCCAATACAGATTCTTCCCTTTTAAGGTTTTCAACTTTATATTTTAGACTGTTTCTTTGTTGATATCTTGACCTATAAAAATTGGGTAACTTGTTATTTTGGAATGAATGAAACTTGGTTTTAATATAATTGTAGTATTGGTCCAATTTCCTGTTAGCTTGAAGACTTTGTCAGAGAAATGAGACTGTGACCTTGAATTTCAGCATCGTCTTCATAACATTAATAAATGAGATAATTAGGAGTAGCTGGATTGTTAACATCTTCTTTGCTTTTTCTTGCACATGGTACCATACTCTTTAGTATGATGCAACAGTTTAGCCAATAACATTACACTGGTTAAATCAATATGACAAGTAGGCCAAGTGGAGACAGACCTAAGTAATCGCTTCCCCAAAACGATTAATGTTTATATATTTTTATTAGTAATCTTGGTTGGACCATATCGACTTTAGAATCATACAAAGCAGCATTACTAATTACAAGATAAAGAACAAAAAAAAATGGTCACCTATAGAAATGACGTCCACATGAAATCAACCCAAAGGATCAGTTAAAGCAATAGCCAACCATTTTTCATCATAAAAATGTTGGATTCTACCAACCAAAGTCAAGCAAAGTGAAGTTCATGATCTTAACAAATAAATTAATTGATTTTAACCCTTTTTCTTCTATAAGTAGAAACTTTGTTTTTAATTCATGGAACAACAACCATTTTAAGATTTCTACATCTACAAAACTCTGTCAAAGGTTAAATATACAACAAAGAACACAAACTGATCCCTGCAATAACTTACTTCCATGAGCCTGGAGAACAATGTGAAAGATATGCTTCCATGCCCGCTATAGTTTGTTGTTCTCATGATTTGCTAAAAGAATGATTAAGTTTCCATTCTTGGTCCGGATTTGCTTCCTCGACCAGTTTTGTAAACAGCTTACACCGAACTCCCTTTGCTTCAAGACCAGCAAAGCTGTTCTTCAACATTTTATTTCTTCAAATCCTTTAAATGAAGTGAATCAATGTCCTGATTTCGACCTTGGGGCAATAAATTTGAAGGGAATCTTCAGCCAATTTGTTTATTTTTGTATATGTACAAAGTACCCACAGGATAAAGATTGTTGTTGGCATCCCTAATCTTGAGATATTCAATTCTGAACTTTAACCCTTCATCGGGTGCAATTTTTGCCTCTTCACAATCTCACGCCCTTGGTGAAAGAATATATGAATGCCATCATATGTTGCTCGATGACGGATAAGATGCATCTGGATCAGGCTAGTTGAAGAAATAGGGTGATTCCAGAACCTCTCTGAGATCAAAGTCTCCTCGCTCGGGTAAGGGCGGAAAGTGTAATGAAGGGAAGGACTTCTGAAAGCTTTCCAACAACTGTAAGCACAAATTAAACCATCATACAATGAGATTCAGCTGGAAACATAACCCAGTAAACACAACAAATGGATATTTCAGTTTGAGAAATTTGTTTTCGTTCATCTATCAAAGATATTTGAGAATTCCGATAATGACACTTAGATAAACAAGACTTATTTTATATGCACAAACAAATAACCAGTTCGCAGATATTCAACTCCAATCAAACATCAGGCTATCCCTATATGCCATTCTATATTACCTTTACGTGTTTACATGAAATCATCATCATCACATTGGAACTTCAGAAAGGGCATGAAAGAAGACAGCGAATGCTATCACCTATTTCTAGTTCAAAAAGTGTTCCAAATATTCACAAATATTTTTAGAAGTTCGATAAAGTCTTTTAAATCTCTCCTCTTTTTTTTGGGGGGGGGGTTTAACTTGAATTTGGCAGATAGACGACGCATTTCACATGGAGAGCCTCTAAAATAACCCCAGCAAGCATACACTTTGATATAAATTACAATACAGAATACAGATTTAGAGATACATTACATTCTCTAATATCGGTGCCTCGTAAAGTTCAACGAACTTTTCTCTTAGTATCCTGTTCATTTCGTCAACATCACATGCATGTGTCCAGTATGAATCATGGACCCCTGTGATGACATTAGCATTGAATTTAGACTTCCTCAGATAGACAACAATATGAACACATGAATGCACTGAAAATCACGCAGGGAAAAAAATCACTAAACACCTGCAAAATTCAAGCCTGCCTTTTTACAGGCAACGGCGGTCATCATCATATGGGAACCATCAAGAGAATGAACAAAATTGGGGGGAAATGCCGTTCTCTGCCGCTTAACCATGACCTACAATCACAGTTTTAGCAGACTTAAAAGTAAGGTGCACATGGAAATATAGCAAATTGGATAGAAATTCGAGCAACTAAAAATTGCACTATCAATGGTGATTATGAAAATAGTTTCTTGCCAGGGACATATAATCAAAGAGTTGACTTTTTTTTTCTTTTATGCAACATCAGATGAAGAAAGAATCTTAAAATATTTGCCGATCTTTTTTTATTGGATAAACAATAATACTCAGCAACCCAAAAGGGCACACACAAAGAAAGAAAATTACCTTGTCAGTTTCTCGTTGTAAAGTCAAAACCTGAAGGGAAGTTTTTATCTGCATCAAATTAAACACGTTAGAATGTTTTTAATGCCTTCTTTCATTTTTGCAAGAAAAAAAAATAAAATATTGCCCATTTTAAAGTTCCATAAATGTCTTGACAATTACAAGATGCCGTCCTAATTGCCGGTAAGGCTGTACAACTGGAAGACCAAGAGGAGTGACCCAACGCACTGGCTGATTCTCAGAAGCTATAACCTGTTTAAATTCACTCGGTCAGCATCTGGAAATATGCCAGAAAAATTATTGGAAAATACAAAATCAAGATAATACTATGAGAAATAGCATATGCTATGTGCAATGAGCACATGTATCACAAATATTAATACAGAATAAACGTAAAACAAAAAATTGCTCACATCACCAAACTCCTAACACGACACATATAAGCATGTGCAAAGGAAGTCATAAAAACATATTAGTAGGGAGTCACAAACTGAAATAGATATTGTCTAAATAAAGAGGATTTTCAATCTGAATTGTTTAATTAATTTCACCAGAAGCTGTCAACAATGGTTATAAAGATCTTCAGACATTCCCCGAAAAAAATACTTCAGTACCAGTTCAACTAACATTAAGTACTTAGGTTTTAAGTCCAGAAATACAAGTGCCAAACCAATGAACAAAACCTGAAAGATAAAAATCTACAAACTTGCTTTTCTGAGCCTAACAAAATTTCTGAATCCCTATAACAAATTACCCCATAAAATAAAATCATGAAACTCAAAACCCAAGACTTCAAAGCACAATCATTTCTTTGTATTCTTTGATTCTATTTTTCTGGCCTCCTCGCATGTGGAATACATTCATAAATCTGTTGGTAGAAGAGCCATTTGCTAACTTCAGAAATATTTATACCAGCATGCACAATTACATAACTACCAAAACAAAACATTACATCAGTAAATGACAGACCTTTGCACATTCGCCAAGCCAACCCATGATACTTCTTGCAGCTTGAAACATCTCTCCCAGGGCAGTCAATGTGGTCTGAACATACAAAAAAATGACCAAGTTAATCCTCAATCGGACAGTGATACATGCATGCATGCACACAAAAACAAGTCCTCACTCTTGCTGCATAGCAAGATGCAGCAAAAAGCTGTGCATCATCTGCAATAGCACATCGCTCCTTCAACCTTCTCTTGATCTGATCACGTGCACCAACATAAGTAACACCATACACAGAGGTCATCACAGTCTGCTTCACTAACTTCCGGTCAACCTAAAGATTTGAAATAATGAAGTTAAAATACTAGTGATAAGATGCAAACAAGTGTGAGCTGTGAAGCTCCTGATATCAGGAACTAACTTTAAGTTGCCAAGTATAAAAATTAGATAATGGAAGAATTCTCAGCAACTATTTACTGTAACTTTCTTCACATATTCTCCTATTTTCATTCAACAGAAGGAATTGAAACAAACCTGATTGATTAAAAGCCGAGCATGAAATGCATTAGCATTTGTTACAGGATCTTCCTGGGCATCTCTCCTCATAATATCAAGAACTCTACACCAGAATAGCCGATTGATTTAGATAGGTCAATAAGAAAATATTGCTTTTGGTAAACTCAACATTCCGAGATGATTTTTATATAAATTCTGAAGCACTGAAAAAGCCAAGCAAAAACATTTATCCAATCAAGTAAAATGTGCAACTCATACAATTAGTTGGACCAGATTGTTTACAGTAACATAAGTGAATTCATGATATAACTCGTACAAATTCATTAATGTGCACTAAGTTGACAGAAATGGACTCCACCTTTGCTCTCAAATGTCAATAATTTAACACAGTTTAAAGCAAAAGTGTAAAGCATCCTTGTCAGAATCAGGACTGGTTTATGTTTTGAATCTTTTCCAACAGCATTTCAGCTAAATTCCAAATTCCCAAATAGAATAGTTTTAAGGCAAATAGATGTACCAGCCTCAAACTATAGTAATATACTGCACAGAGAGATATTGATGTAGGACATAGTTTGGCTAGTCTACCTGCTTGGAATTTAGGAGGGCAATGGTTGGAGAAATTTGGGATTTTAGGTTAAAGGACCATATCTTAGCCTTTGAGATTCAAATAGGTATGAATGATCTAACCACACCTATTAAGCCTCGTTAGTTAGCATTTATATAAAAAGCAAAATTGTCGAGAATGCTGCCCCTGCATGGGTGGCGGAGAGAACTAGAGAGAGGAAGTTATAATTACCGGGCAGCAATTCCAGAATAGACATCAGCCGGTTTGTCTCCAGCAACAAGATTCACTGCAGCTGCTCCCAACTGAAAGCCAAACCAGTTTCAATCAACATACCAAAGAAAGAGAGAAAAAAAAAAAAGAGGGTTATACATGCATATTTAATCAAATTTAGTCGATCATATAAATTTTTCATTCACTATATATACACATTGCACGTTCAGTTACCATGGAGAAGTGCGGACTACCATAATTAATAAATTTTTGATGACTTCTCACTCACTACAAGTAAAAAAGCCATTCTGTTAAAAGAGTGAGAATGAAGATATACCCTGGATATGAATGGAAAAAAAAAACAAACACACACATTCAAGAATCAATATGTGACATGGATGCATGTTGTTGAACATTTTCTCCCCTCTAACATCCTGTAGGTCCCTTAAATCTGTTTCCCTGTATAGCCATACCCTAAATCTTGATTGGATCTTTCTTCATATTCTAATTAACAATACAGTTAAGAGCATAATTGGATTATTGGAATGAATCAGTAGGTAATGCTTTCTGCTTTGAGTAAAAAGAAAAACAATTTGGGACATCCAAAATTAGTAAAGCTGGATAAAAACATGCATATGAAATATGACAAAGAGCAAAAAGCATTACCTTATCCCTTCCCAGGGCAGCATAGTGTTGTAAACCATTGCATGAACCATCCTTGCAGGAGATTAAGACATAAAAACCCAATATTATGCTTCAGACAATTGAAATATGATGAAACACTTAAAGCGGGATTCATCAAAAGATCGTTAACATTGTATAATAATAATAATAAGAAAGGCAATATTATCACATAACATACAGAATATCTCTTGCGGCTACCAGTATTAATCAATGGCATAAAGCAAACACAGTCTCATCTGCCGACACAGTGACAGTGATCACAACAAATCCTAGATAGAGCTTATTGCATCCTCAAAAGGCAAAAAAACCTCCAAAGTCTATTAGAGTAGCAATGCACACGCACAGCTGTTTGAGCGTATATATGTATGTATGTTGGTTTACAAAAACATTTGACTTGCAATCCAAGAAGTTAGCAGATAAACAAGAAGTTCAGTATCTACATTTTTCAATTTCTGGAGGACAAAAGAAATACCTGGTGGACAGGCATATGTGAAATGGTAGTCTCAGGAGTGGAGCTTCTCAATGCTTCAGATAGATTGATACATGCTGCCAAGCATTGGAAAGGATCCTCTGCACTCAACCACCAACGCCTTCCTTCCAGAGGTCTATCCGCTGAATCAAAGATATCATCCAAATGTTGCTCCGTAAATGCTATTCGACCCTCATAGGACAGCTTGTCCACTCCTCCAGCATATAAATTTGCCAAATGTATCTTCAGCCAGCGTAAGCCTGACTTCCCAAGGGGTCGTCCCTCTGCAAATTCCAAGACACCTCGACATAGATCAGAGCCAAGATGATTTAGATATGGATGCATAGGGTATGCTCGGCCTCGAAAATCAAGGTTGTGTGGGTAGTAGAAGCCATCCTCATCCTTCATCTTTCGAGCCACCTATCTCCAACAGAAAAAAGTTAACATGCAATATATCAGAACTTGACATGACACTAAGTAGATCTCACTGATTAAGACAGCTTCTTACAGCAAGTTTAAGCTCAACATCACACCGCTGTGAATGCCTTTCATTATTCTCCTTTTTGACAGCTTTTACCTTCCACTTCCATTTCCGAATTTCTGCTTCATCTTCAGTGTCTGGCTCCTCAGGCAGAGGAACCTATTTAAAATTTAAGAAATAAAAAGTGATGGAAGATCATTAAGTTGAAAAAAAAAATAAGAAAGAACATGATTGCAGATTTTGATATTCAAGCAGCAAGAAAACAATGCACTTCACAACAAAACAAGTGAATTTCTTTCCTTCAGAAAATGAAAAATATTGAATAAAAAAGAACATAAACTAGCTAAAGAAAATCAAATTCAGCTCATTTTGCATGCACTCACATCTTCACGGTCAACCAAGTCTGCGATACGGCCTCCGTTAGCCCATATTCTGTCTACCACACCAAGAACACTTTTATTTATCCTCCATTTGGTATTTCCTAGTGTATCCAAGGCCTGATGCACAAGAAATAAAAGAATTATTGCAAAAATGCAGAGAGGCTATGTTGAACAGTTATATAAAGGTGGTGAGTGACAACAATTTATCAAGCCTCTTCTCATATTAAAATGTAAATAATGGCTTGCTGACACTTAAAAGTGCAGAACATAGAAATAATATAAATCTCAAGGATTTCAAACCTCAAAAACAGGCTCTAATTGTTTCCTTGGAGTTCTTTTAACAGCTTCGCGTTGTTGTTTTGCTCCATGTGTCCGCATGACATATGATGGCAAAAACAAATATGCACCTTGGTCATACCTAAAAAAATATCAAGATTCGTTAGAGATAAACCCAGTGAATAGCAACTGAACAAGTGAATATATATATATATATATATCTGTTACAAGCAGAGATATGAAGATATTTAAATAAATTGGAATAAGTTCGAACCAAGCTGTCAATAGAGTTGAATGAATAGATGGTGGAAATCAATAGAAGCAAGGGTAAATAAACTTTACAGAGACAGAACCTTGAGTACATACCCTGTCCAATTTTGAGGAGGCACTAACATCGGCATATAAGGAATGACCATGTGCTTTGCCTGGTTACACAAGCAGAGATTAGTTTATTGATATTCAAGAATAGGAATTTATTCAAAGGGGAAATTTTTTATGAATGGAATGCTTGTTAAGTGCCATTCGTTAAAGACTATTAGTTATTCACTTACAGTTTTCTCAAGTCCTTTGCGAACTAGTGGATCACATTCGATAACACCATATCTCCTACTGCCTTTGCTGGTGAAGGATAAACAAAAAATAAATAAATACTCTGATGTGAGTTATTAGTGAATGAGGAAGTCAAAAGTGAGAGAAAGCCAATCAAATATAGATGTAGTTACTTTCCATCTTTGCTGACAGTTTTTAGAGTATGCACAAATGCAGGACGAATATCAGGTGGGCCATCTCCTAACTGATCAACTGGTGGTTGTATGTAGGCATTTTCCATCAATAACTGAATCAGACGGCAGCCAACCTACAACAGGCAACACCATGATATAACTTTACGAACAGACAAAGACCAGAATAGGTTTTTTTTCAACAGCCAAAATCACATACCTTAACATGTGCCTCCTGACCCCAAGGCTTTGAAGTATCGTGCCCCTTCACTATTTCCCTCATCTGATGCACCTTTTGCTTTTTCATCAACTGAGTCACCTTTTTCCTCAGCTTTTCCTGGTTTTTGGCCAGTTTCTCTGGTTCATCGGCCACAGGTTCAGATTCAGTAGCAGGTTTTTTATCTGTTGTGTTCTTTTTCTTTGTCTTCTCTAAGAACTTCTGTATCCTGGCCTGATCCAAACAGGAAACAATAAATAAGTTCTCATCAAGAAAAAGCAAAAATGCTCCTTGAGTAATCTATGGTATAAATGTACAATGAGTATCTCTATCTTGCATCTTCAAAAAAAAGAAAAATGTCAAAATCCACTGAAGAGAACCCAAAAACTTCATAGTTTAATCCCCAGCTTACTTTAACAATAATCAATTCCTCTAGTAAAAAACCTCAAAGGGAAAATAAAGCAAAGTACATATTGCTCTTGAGAGATGTGCTTTTCCACAATACTTAAAGTTGGCTGAACCTATATCATCCTGAAATTCATAAATTCCATCCTGTGAAGCAGAAAACAGAATTTCGCTAACAATCTAAACTCCCGGACATAGTCCATCAATCACAAGGCTGAATCTGTGAGTAAGTTCTACTTTACTAACACATGGATATTTTCAACAATAAGATACTATAAACTCCAGAAATAATGTTATAACACACATACATGGATTGCCAAATATATCGAACTCACATAACCCTCTAGATTGTTAAGAAAACAAACTCAATGAGAGTAATGCAGCCAACCCTAGAAAAAGGAAATTTTACTTGAAGAGTTATAACCTCCTCACCTCATGTTCAATGGCTTCACCAATCTGGCAAGCAGCTTGGACGACCCTAATGCCCCCAGTTCCACCAGTACCAGTCATCAACAAGCCCATTAACTTGTGCATAGTAACAACCGCCATCATATCCGCTGACAACTCATTAAAATAAGCAGCATGACTTATCTTTAAATTTCCCTTGCACGCTTCTTGCTCAGCGGCAATAGAATCTCTCAAAGGCTCAAACCAACCAAGAAACAATGACTTAACATAGGGCAAATTCGGAGCAAGCTTTTGCTCACACATATCCGCTAGTAATTCTTGATACTCTTTAGCTGCCTCTTCCCATGCCTCAGTCTCAATTTTTATTTGCCTTCTCTTCAACGTATTGTACTTTGCCACCCCCATTCCTCCGACCATAGTCTTTGGTTGCTTTGAAAAAGATTCTTTCTTCTCTTCTCTAATCATTGCTTCCATTAATTCATTGATTTCTTCAGACCCAGAAAGCTCCTCTTCATTAGAAACAATAGCCTCAGCAGCACTTGCATACCCTTTCAAATCCCAAAATTTCCCAGAAAAACTTAAAGAGTTACACGATTGAGAGAAACTGAATCTGCCCAAACCATCCTTTTGCAAAAAGAACATACCATTTCCTCGGAAACCCAGAACCGGGCACCCACAAAAACCATCGCTTTTGGCCTTGGAAGGTCTGAATTCTTTGATAAAACCCGAACCCTGACAAAATCCTGTAGAAGAACATGAAGAAAGCGAGGAAGTAGATGGTCCATGGACCAATTTAAATTTTTGTCTGTTGGAAGCTTGTTTAACTAAGCTTCTCCACATGCTTGAGTTATGCTGTTTTTTGTGTATAACAAACTACTCCAATTCAAAACCAAAAAATATAAAAATTGGGCAACAAAAGAAAAGCTTTCTCAATGCTTTTTCCTATTGTTTTTTTTTTTTGCCAACAAAAACATAGAAAATAAATGAAAGAAATGGGAAAATTTTGAGGGGTTGAGAAGGGAAGAAAAGATTAAAAATGAAAATGAAAGAAAGATTTGAGAAATAATAAGGGTAGAGATCTTAGAAGAGAAAGATATTCGGAGGGCAACGCGTTACAAGAGATAGCCGCCTTTAAACCCTCCCAAAAAACCTACGTTACTCTGTTTTCCCCTTATAAATGAACATGCCATGGGTTTAATAACCCACCCGTTTTCTTATTTGGGTCAACCAGAGTTCAGGTTCTTCAAGGAGGTGAGCCGGTACCCAGCCCAACACAATTATTTAACGGGTTATGCACCGAAAGGCTACGGCAGAATAGTATGCTCAAAAGTTATATGAAAAAAATATAATATTATATATAAAATAATATAAAAATAATAAAATATATTAATATATTAAAATTTATATAATATAAATTTTTAATATATTAATATTTATATAAATATAAAATATTATAAATATAATTATGATACAATAAAATAATAAATATAGCACGAACTTTTCAATCTATTTATACCCTCCAAAAAAATTCAAACTTTTTTCAGTAGAATATATTCATATTCCAATAACATTGTTTGTCTTTAAAATTTTCAAAGAACCTTAGGTATCACATTTTTAAAATTAATAATATTATTTTTATATTTTTATATTTTTGATTCTTTATGTTAAAAATTCTTCTATTATTACTTTTTTTCAACTTTTTATAAAAACATAATCTAAAATTAAAAAAATATAAATATTAAATTCAAATTTAAAATTTATTAAATATTATTTTTAATATATTAAAAATTATTACATTAAGAGCTAGATTTAATCATAAATAAAACTCACCTAAATTACTTAAATTTAAAAAAAAATTATTTAAGATTAAATTTTATAAATTGAACTTATCGAACCGAATAGGTAAGCAGCTATTAACCATGGCATGCTAAAAATAAAATTAAGAATCATTTTCGGTTGATCTCAAATTGGAGGGTTGAAGTCTACGCAATTCGCCAACAAGTCTATCCAAGTCCTTGACGGAGCTACCCTCTTTAGTCACGGCTTCCAATGCTTTCGCCTTCAAGTCTTTGGCCTTATCCTTCAACCCACTTCCCTCACGCATTGACTCACCAATGACACGGCTTAAGTCGTCCGAGTCAGGAACTGTGTCTGCACCTTCACACACCCTAACCGCCATCCCTATATCCTCCACCAACAGTCTTGCATTCACAAACTGGTCAGCTTCCATCGGCCAAGCCAACATCATGACCCCACCAAGTATCCCTTCCAACACTGAGTTCCACCCACAATGACTCAGAAACCCACCCACCGCGTTGTGACTAAGTATCGAAACCTGTGGTGCCCATTCCCTTATCACCAGACCCCGACCCGCCACCCGCTCCTCAAACCCATCGGGCACATGCTCTTGGCTAGAACCCGTTTTCACAACCCAAACAAACCGGGTTCCGCTCTTTTCGAGCCCAACAGCCAAAGCTTCCATTTGCTCGTTATTCAACAGTTTTTGACTCCCAAAACAAACATAAATAACAGACTCTTTTGGGCATCCGTCGAGCCAAGTCAGTACTTTGTCATTCGGGTCAGACCCTGAACCCAAATTTCCTAGACCCGAAGAACCCGGACCCGTCAAATTAAGCGGGCCAACCCCAAAAATCCGATTATGGTTCAGTTTTTTCTTCAAATAATCCATGTACTCACCTTCCAAGGCTTCAAAAGAATTGAAAATGCAACCCCAACTCCTTGCATTTGCAAGCTTGAGATCCTTGATAAACTCCCAATCAGGATCAGATTTTTTATACAAACGAAGCAAAGAAGGCAAATGATCGGCTTTAAAAACATGGGAACCGGGCAAAGGACGAAGTTCAACCTCGTCCAAAGGTTTAAGCTTCTCAACGTTGTTCCATAAATAATCATCGATAGAAGCAAGAAAAGCACCGGAGGAAAAGAAAGCGAGTCTGGGTACTTTTAATTGGTGGGCGAGGTGTCGGGTCCAACCAAGGAAGAAATCGGATATGATGGCGATGGGAGGGTTAGGGTGAGAGTTGAACCAGTGGAGTAAAGGGTCGTGAAGTTTGGAAAGAGAGGTTATGATATGGAGGACACCGGAGTGGCCAAGTTCTTTGGCGTTTTCGATGCCTGGGGGAATGGAAGGGTGAGAAGGGAAAGGGAGGATGAGGGGAGTAATGGAAGAAGGGTGAGAGGAAAGAAGGGAGGAAAGGTAAGGGAGGTTTTTGGGGGTGATAACGATGGTGATGGTTAGGCCACGAAGTGAGAGGTGATGGGTTAGAAGGAGGAGAGGGAGCATGTGGCCTTGCGCCGGGAAAGGAAATACCAAGACGTGGGGGTTGTTGTCGGACGTTGACATGGTAGGTTTGAAGGGAGGATAAGAGAGATAGCGCAGCGTAGTACGGTAAGTTCAAGGACTCAGGCGGGTTGGATCCCCGGCCTTCTTTATAAGTGAGAATGTCAGTGTGCCCACCACCAGTAACCAACAGCATCTATATTGACTGCCTCGATCTGCTGACGCAGCAAATAAATGTTTTAACATAATTTTAAAGGCTATTAAATCGCAAATCGACAAGATTTTTTACTAAAATAATATTAAATTTTTTTATTTATTATTTTAAATTATTTTTAAATTATTATCTAAATAAGTTAATTTTTTAAAATTATTTAAAAATCAACTTTTAATTAAATAATTTTTTAATTATAAAAAAATTAATAAATAAAATATCGATTTTTCATAAAATTTATAAAAAATTAAAAAATAAAATATCAATTTTTAAAAAAAATAAAAAATTTATACATTTTTTTAATTTTTTTTAATTATAAAGATCGTATATTCGTAATCCTCACACGTATGTGACCTTTTGCAGAGGGAAAGGGATATGACCCTATGCTAGAAGGTCACGACCTTCTGTTATTGGAGGGTCTTGACCCTCCATTATTAAGATTGGGAGCACTCGAGAGAGGGAGCTTTTTATAAAAAAAGTTCACTCGATTTTATTTTTTTCGTAAAAAAATAAGATTAAGTTAAAATGTTATTGAATGTTAAGTAATCAGATTAAATAATTTTTTAAAAAGTGATTTAATTTTATTTATAAAAATAATTTTTAATATAATTATATAAATTTTTATTTTTGAAACTATGCTTTATTTTTATTTATAAAAGTTCATTAATCAAATGATTTAACGACTTATCAATACCTTATAAAAAATTTTTGATCGAAAAAATGAA
>JBBYHO010000005.1:12205218-12215469 GCA_038382025.1 Adansonia gregorii
ATTATTTTTTTATTTCTCTTTTTCCACTCTAAAATAATTATATATTTAGTTTGGACTTAAAATAAAATTATAAAGGGAGCATAATTATTTCTATTTTGAAATAAATTTCTTAAAAAATTTTAAATTTTATATTTTTACATAAAATTTTGTAATGAATTTCATAATAATTTATTTTTTAGTACATCTTAAAAGAATGTACTCCAATAGTATTACAAATGATTTATCTTCTGTTTTTTAATAGTATTTTCATTGAAATACCAAATATTAAAAAAAAAAATCTCAGACCACAATTTTTATAATTCTTACAGTTCCTCTCAATGTGGGTTTTTTTTTTTTTCAAAAAGTAATTTTTTAATCGTAATAGTAATTCTAAAATGAACCTAATTTTGTTCTAAATTTATTTGACGTGGAACATGGTGAATGAGCTAAGCAAATTTACCAAAGGATTGGCATTACCCCCATTCTAAACAAACCCTTGAAGAGAAAGAAAAATGATGTATAAAATTCATTTATATATGAGTTTCAGTGCAATAATCGGTTGATTTCTTTTTTTGGTTAATTATTTGTTCATGAAAGATCAATAAACTTATCAAGTTTTATTGCAAGCTAATTACTCTTTTTTGAAAAGGAAAATGCCCAAGGATCAAAATTTGCTACTTGATTTATGAACAAGATTGAACTTTATAATACATTTATTTATTTTATGAAATTGATCGAATATATATAAGAGGTGACGTTGTCTTATGTAGAGTTGTTCGTTGCCTCGTTTACTACTTAAAATGATATTAAAAAAATAAAAATAAAAATAAAAATATTTTATATTAATATTTATAATTAAATTTAAATAAAAATATTTTTATTATTTAAATAATAATTTAGAGTGATTCGGGTTGTGACAAATTAAAAAATCTTATACCTAAATCCGATGTAATACAAATCAAATAAACTATTTGATCTATGAACAGATCTAATCTTATATTATGATACTCGAATTATTCATTTTTTTTAAAAGTGTGTCCAACAAAATTAATATCTGAAATATTTTTAAAAATATGTATAAAATATAATCTTTAAATGTAGAAGTAAACTTTAAAAAGTAAAAATATTTATATGAAATATATAATTATACGTGAATTTAAATAACGTGAAAATTATTTTAGAAGGTTGGAGGCACTCCGGTGGTGGAGTGACCAGATACACTGAACCCTAGGGGAATGAACCCAAAAAGTCTTGGTCCAAGAAACAGCAAGTTGTCGTTTTTAGGAAACGGTACGGATTTACTGAAACTAATTGTCAGCGAAGATAATGTCGTCAGAGAGTCTGAGGCTGCCTTATAATTGGCTTTTCCGTCCAGAGAATATTATTGTTGTTGTTATCATTATTATTATTATTATTATTATTTCCCGTGGGCGTTTTGCACGGAATCCCGAGGAGTTGCACCTCACGTTTTCGGACTCTGACTCCCAACCGCCATATCTCCGTTTTTCCAATGCATGGCCGTCACGCATCTTGCGTTTAAGCTTGAATTTTATGGAAGTTTATATAAATTTTATAAAAATAATTCTAATTTTCTCTCGAGATTGAATATCAATTATCAAACTTAAAGTTAGACCATTTTGTAAATTTTTAATAGATTACGAGCTTATTCGATACATTTAAATAAATAAATTTTTATTTTAATTATTATATAAAAAAATAAAATTCGATGAAGCTTAAGTTAAAAGTTTCAATCGAACTTTAATTCAAGCTTTGCAGTGTTTAGGCTTTAATTACAATCTCAAACAAGGTTTTGCAAATAATCATTAAAATCCAATGGCTAATAACAGTGATACCATGTATCGTGTTTTTTTTTAATTTACTGTGAATAATTATTAAATGTATATTTTTAAAAATTAATATATTTTAACTAAGTTTTACCAATACTTATGAACATTTGTTAAACAACCTTCAGCTTAATTAGTTATGCGAATTTATTTCTTTGGTTTTAATTTTTTCTAAAGCAAGCGTCCATTAAACGAGATTCGTTGCTTACAAAACAGTTAACTAACATGACAACCCGTTTATTAATTTGTTTATAGAAATCGATTAAAAATTATTTAATTATTATTTTTAATTATATTATATTTAATATATTATTTTTTTAGATATTTTAAAAAATTATTAGTTATCCTTTTGCTAATTAAGTTGTCATGTGAGTGTTCATTAATCAACCTGCCTCAGTCCCTCTCGACATAATTATTTTTGCATTAACTTTCTAGTTGCTAGTTGATAACCCATGTGTAACAGTTTGATATACATATAAATTGTCAGATAGCAAGTTAGTGGCTGGATAAGTGACTGAGCTACCAAGTGGATTTATTTATACACATTTTAAAGTTTCGAAATAAAATTAAATAATTCCTTTAGAAATTAGGAATTCGAGGATACTTCGATTAATTCATACAATCATTTTAAAAAATAATATATATATATTCGATAAGTCTATTATTCAAAATCCAACACCTACAATATCATTTTTTTTATCAATAATCTATAGCATATTTTTCTTTAAAAAAATGATGCAATTTAGTTATATATTTAAAATTTGAAACAAAATTAATAAAAGACGGTGAGTAAATTTGTGAATTTTAACTTGAATTCGAAAAATTCTTTCGATCTTAATCGTGATTATGTAATTTTGATGGTTTTAGATGATGGCGTATAAAATGATTTATGTATATAGAGTGATGAAATACTAGGAAACCATTTGAGATATTTATGGTACCTGTCAATACCTTTGTCTTGTATTCGTGCTTAAGAAAAGAGCAAAGTGTGTTTTTGAAGATGGTTAGCAGTTTCCATTCTTGTATCTGAAGCGAGTGGTTAAATGCTTACAAAAAAAAAAATGGTTAAGAAAAATAGTGAACAAAAATTCTATTTTTATTTTTAAAAATTGATTAATTATTAGTTTTTCCATTTTTATTCTATAGAAAAAGATATAATTATCTCTTAATTTCTATCATTAATTTTTAGGATAATTATCATAGACACATTGCGATAAGGCTAGTGAAATTTAATTAACCAAAATTTAAATCCTAGGAAACATTTTCCATTTCTTGCACCTAAAAAAGACTTTCGAAAATTTTTTAAACTTTTTTTTTTGAGGTTCATGTCTTTCCAAAAATCCATTTATTATTTTTTAATATTATTAAAATAATATTTTATATTAATATTTATATATTTTTTATAATTAAATTTTTTTAAAAAAATTTAAAGATCAAACTAGCTCGAATTTATGACAATCTTGTCTGAATCGGGCCAAGACGACCGGGCTACAAACACTTCTAAGTGAAGGATATTAATATTGTACCCTAAATTGAGAGGCATTGTACAAGAAATTATCTCCTACATTGTTAGTAACATTTTAAATTTCATAACCGAAATTAATAAAATAACACATATCCTTTAATTATAATAAAAAAATAAAAAATTAAATAAAAATAAAATATGTAATAATCTCTTAATTTGTTTATAAAATTTTAAAAATTATAATATAATATAATATATAAAAATGAATAAACAGATTTTTTTTTTTGGGTGGGTTAACAAAATTATATCTTGATGGTCCATTGCATATAAATGACATGTTTGGTAATTATAAATGTTGGAGGGAACTTTCGTGCGTTAATTAATTCACATTGAAGCATCATTGCAATTTGTTGGTGACTTTTATAACGAAAGGTGGCGTTGTAGTTCAAGTGAATAAATTAAACATGTCTTATTAAGCAATTTATTTATTGATAAATACTATTAAAATAATTTAACATGATGTTAAAAGTAGAGCTATCTATCATAATTGTGAAATTAATTTTTTTTAATTTTTTGCAATCGAATTTAACAAAAGGAGATGAGATTTTAGTATGTATTTTTATTTATATAAATATAATAATTTATTAAATCATCAAACAAATAAAATAAATAAAAATTGATTGGAACGAACAACAATCATGTGTGTACACATACGTGACACATTATTTTATTATTAGTAAAATTTTTAAATTTTTATTTAAAAAAATTAAAAGTGATATGTGATATTTTTTAATTTCTTTTATAAAATTTAAAAAATTCATTATTCGTATATAGAAAAACGAAGGCTATATATTACCTTTTTATTTATTTATTTTTATTTAATGAGGTAAGAAAAATAGTTGTGGAGTTGTTCTATTTGCTTAAACAGTCAACAAACAATGAGTAGCAATTAAGAATAAATATGAGAGTTATTATTAATATAAGATACGATTATACAATAAAATACTAAAAATGCACCACAAAATGACATGAATATATGTTTCAAAATTTATATAATATGGTTTTTAAGCATCAGAATTAATATTGTTGATGCTTTTCTTTCGAGGGGTCGAGCGTAGTCCCACAGTACAGAGAGGATCAAAAGGGTGTCGGAGTTGATACTCTGGGTCACTTTTCGATGGTTAAGTTAATTTTTAGACTTTCAGATGTTAATGTAACAGAGAAGACTAAAAATAGGAAAAAGTCTGCCTTTACCTTAGGTTTGCTCACCCTTTTATATGGTATATGCTGTCAGATGACGTAACAGGGAGACAGTTAGAGCCGAGCTAGCTGATGGGTTATGGTGCCTTGTGACTGGGTCTATCAGTTGGCCATTATTCAGAAGAAAGTGTCAGCTTTAAGGTCATGCTTGTTGTTAGCAATCAACAAGATAGCTTTGTAGCCTTTTTGTTTGAAATGATTGTTTGGGCGATGAAACCGATGGTCAAGCATCCAAATGGTATAACAAATATAAATATAAAATATTTTAAATATAATTATAACACGATGAAATACAAAAATATAATAAAAAATAATAAAATTAAACAAAAAGCATAAGTTTAATGCCTTGCTTAAAACAATGATCAAAGCAATTTTGATTGTACATTGGATAGGTCCAACTACTTCAAGTTAGATCCAATTAATTAGGAGGAAGAAAAATATCTCCGAACACCAAACTTTGTTTGATAATCTCTTCTCATAGTCATTATGTTTTATGGACAATAAATTAAGGGTTCAATTAATAAATGCTTAAATATGTTTGGTTTATAAAAATGTTCATTTCGATGTGAGAAGGGGTTTTCATCGTGCCGAAGTCAACTTAATCTTTTTTTACGGATATTTTTAAGAAAATACTCTTTCACATTGATACAATGCATTTAAGATTTTATTTTTATTTTTTTACGAAGATTGAATCCATATTAATAAAAATAATATTCACTTTTTAATACCAACTAGGCCAACCTTTTTTTTAGGGTAGGATGAATTGTTTTATTATGTAAATAAATATATATTAATTTGTTTTGTGAAAACTGAAAAGTATTTAGTATGAAATAAAATTAATATAAAAAATGCATTTAATGGATTTATAACATATAAAGTTTGGAGCTAGCTGGTCTAAATATAAACCATGAGCCCAACCTCAAAAGGCCCAGAAATGGAGAGACATGGAGAATCCTAAAATTAAATATGTTCAATTATTTATGTTCTAAATCTTAATAAAAAAATTTCTAAAATTAAGTAACAAAAATAATAAATATTTTTTAGAAAAAATAATATGAAAAAGAATTGTCGAACCGAAACTATCCATTTACAAATTTGAGAAGACTTACGTAAAATTTGACTCAAATTAATTGGACCAGACTTAAAAAGTGAATATAATGTGATAATATATATAAGTCCGACCCAACTTGATCCATGAACCCCTATAGATAGATCTAAAAATATTAGATATGATTTAATAAATAGAATATCAAAATAATAAAAATATATCAAAATTTATTAATATAAATTATTGATATTTTTATTATATTTTTTGTTACGATTGTTGGGCCTATGTAAAACATGAAGAACAAAATTATGGCCCAATTTAAAGTAAACCTCACGGGAAATGCAGGAATTCGCTCGCATGACTCGCATTCCACCCTTTTGTTGTTCTTCATTTCCTCCTAGCAAACAAAAGAAGGAAACAGCCAAAGAGACACCAAAGAAACTTGTTTAACAAAACTGCCGTTGCGCCGGGGACCAACCAGCCAACCACAAAAAACTCCATATATATTTTTTTCCTGTCCACTTTCTCTCGAATTCCTTCCCATTTTCCCCTTCCTTTTTGTCTGTCAATCTAACAAATTGTCTTTACTTTCAATCTTTGCCTTTAGGGGTTTCCTTTTATAGTATATATTATTTTGTTTGTCACATCTGGAGAGGAAAAGAAATGAGAACGGGAAAGAGAAGTCAAGATGAGGAAGAGTGCGAGGAAGAAGATTTTGGTTCCAAAAAAAGAGGGCTTTCCTCTTCTTCTTCTTCTTCTATTCAAACTGTGTCCGTCAACGCCAATAACAACACCAACACCAACAAGGGTATTTTATTAGATTGGATCTCACTCTTTAACCCCAGATCCCCATTTTCCCTTTCTTCTTTATTAGTATATTTCTATATGATTGTTTCTTAAAGGGTATTTTTCCTTTCTTTTGTTGAATTTGGAATTCTGGGTATTTCTTTGGTTCCTGTCTTGGGTTTGGTTTCATATATGTTTCTGTTTTGTTTTTATGGGGTTGTAGAAGCAGATGGGAAAGACAGTGATAAGGCTAGAGCTTTACGATCAAAACACTCTGTCACGGAGCAGAGGAGGAGGAGTAAGATTAATGAAAGGTATCGTCTTTTCTTTCTTTCCACTTTTAATGCCCAACATTTCTTATTACTATTATTGCATATATTTTGGAAATTGTGTGTTTTTAGTCATACCCTTTAAGTAATTCTATATGTTTAGCGAGCTAAGTTTCTGGTAATTGCATACACTATTGATTGTAATGGCTTCGGGTAGTTTGAGTCTAAGATAGTTTTGAACTTTATTAGTTTAGGTTTGCTTTTGTTATGGAAATATTGATGATTGAGACGTAAGTGGATTGTCTAGCTATTTGACTGTATTATGAATCGATGATATTATTCTACCGAACTCTTGTCGAAGAGTTCTCTTTTTTTATAAAGCTATTCAATTGTGTTGGAAATTGGAGGTGCAGATGTACTCGTTTAAAAGAATTGTGAAGTTTGGTTTATAAAATGTTTAACTTGAAATGGCATCAGAAATTAAGATGTTATGGCTGGGTATAATAGGGGACTATAGATGTTTGCTTCTTCTTTTTGCTAGCACTGAGTTAAGTGCTTGTTCTAAATAAAAGCTTGGAACCAATATTAAGTGCTGTTGAATTGCAATAGATGTACTGTTGATTCATGAGAGGTTGTTAATTGATGATGCTTGCTTAACTTTGTGAATAGTAATACTGATAGCTTTTGCTTCTTTTAGATTTCAAATATTGAGAAATCTTATACCAAACACTGATCAAAAGAGAGATACGGCTTCATTCTTGCTAGAGGTATGTCTTGAATCCAGAAATGAAAATATCATATATGTTATTTATCTAACTATTTGCCTTTTGAAAATTTTGTTTTGGGATCAATATTCTTTTGCAGGTCATAGAGTATGTCCAATTTTTGCAGGAGAAGGTTCAAAAATACGAGGGTTCATACCAGGGATGGAGTTCAGAGCCTACGAAATTAATGCCATGGGTATGTTCTTATACTGAATGCTTTCTATTCATGAGGTTTAAGTAATATGTTCTTTGTGGCTTAAGCAGTTAATTTCCAGTTTAAAAAGACATGCTCGTGATGATACGTGTCTATCCTCTTCGTTAAGCAATTAGATATTCTATGATTTTTTTTAATTATTGTTTTTGATGGTTAATTCAGTTCATTAGGCTTGTTAATGCTGTACATGATATTGTATTGGTCTTATTACTGTTTTTTTAATAGGCATAAAATCTTTGCAGCAAAAAATTGCGCAAGTCATTACTGCAATTCTTTGTTGAAGGAACGAGATAATATACTCAATTATTTATTTGTATAGTACTGATTTTTAAATTTTATATTAATTATTTCAATAATTTAATGTGGAGGAATATATATTTATTAGTCCTTGTATGATTCATTTTAATTAATTTCTGGCTATGGTACTTCTTAGAATTGCAATATTTCAGTGCTTTGTATTGCTTATTTTCAAATTGTTAATTGCTTGCGTTATTAATTTACTTGGTCTTGAAGAAAGTGCTTGTATATGGTGCCCACTTATTTTGTTGTTTTAAACTTCTGATTAATAACTTTTGCCTTACTTGAATAGCGTAACAGTCACTGGCGTGTTCAGAGTATTGTTGGTCATGAACAAGGTATTAGAAATGGTCCTGGACCAGGGTCAACATTTGCCATGAATTTTGATGAGAATAACATCAATATCAGCCCCACAATGATCACGAGTGCACAGAATCCTGTAGAAGCTGAACCCATCAGAGATGCTGCATCCAAAGCCATGGATCAGCAACCTGAGTTGGCAAACAAGGGAATGCCTCTGCCTATTCGAGGTGATAATGTGCTTGTGCACCCCCTTCAGAGACCAGTCTCTGAGGCTCAATCAACTGAGTGTCTTATCAGTAATGATACACTGAACCAACAGGAGGATCTCACTATTGAAGGAGGAAAAATTAGCATCTCTAGCGTCTACTCTCAAGGGTGGGTATATCTTCTTTTTGCTTGTTCCTTCCGGAAAGTGTATTGCACATCGGTTACATGGTTAGCTTCTGCTGTTCATATAAATTCTGTTCTTGATTGGATTTACCCCCTGCAACTTGTACATCATTGCTTGTTTTGCACATATTGTAAAGCACTTGAGTTCTTCAATGTTTTGGTCCTAAGGTTACGATGCTTACTTTCGTAATTCTTGCATCAAGGTTTACATGTCTATTGATCTTCCTTTTCATCTTGTTTGCAACCAAATGTATTAGAGAGTTTCATAATCCTTGATTCATAAACATGATGGATAGTTGAGGCATGAAATTGTCCTATTTGTTTTTATATATCCATTCCTCTTTGAAGGAGTGAGGAATTGTTCTGACATTTGTTATTTACTTTTTCATTTTGATGGCTCGTTTTTGTTCGTTTTTAAGGGCTTGGGGATGGGGTTTCTGTGTTGATTCTAGTGATCTGTTTTTTTTTTGGATGCCTTAAGCCTTTTTTAACATTTGATAGTGGTTCAATTCCAATTTAGTTAGTATTTGAAAGCTCAAGCATGTATTGAGTCCCAAGCTTTGCCAGTGCCACTTCTTTGCGTCCATTATTTTTGGTCCAGCTTTCAGAAGTTGAGCCCTAGCTTGAAATCTTTTGCAATGCATGTGCTGCTATCTACTTGTTGCTCAACTTTTTTGATGGGGAATGGAGATGGTAGCTTCTTCTTCCAATGTTCATTGGTTCCTTAAGAGCCGATCTAATACTTTCTGGCTTAAATAATTTTCATTTAGGTTTTAGTGTGCTGAACAAGTTGGTAATGTTTATGGATTTTGATGTCAACCAGGTTATTGAACTCTCTAACACAAGCACTGCAGAGTGTGGGTTTGGATCTGTCACAGGCCAACATCTCAGTGCAGATAGATCTTGGAAAGCGTGCAAATAGAGGGCTAACATCAGGAACATCTGCTAAGGTACAACCCAAATGAAGAAAGATCTTCGCATCCTCCTGTTGGTTGATTTTATTACAGGGTTTATTGTTCCTGTTCTTTGTTAAACCATTCCAATGATTTCAATGAGATTAGTTAATATACACTAGATCTTGTATGAAGTTGTTCCAGATCTTATTCGTTTACAATATTTTTTACAGGATTCCCCCAACCAGGCATCGACCCATCTTAGAGATGCAAGCAGCAGAGAGGATTCCGATCCTGTTCAAAAGCGGCTGAAGAAATAGGACTTGCAACTGCTTTTCAACTTCATTTTTACTCGTGGTTATGTCCTCTGTTTCTTTTTGGTTTCATTTGGTTGTATATGCTTCAGTTTTGGGTTTTTTGGGTCATAGTATCAATTGTATTCGTGATAAGAGTAGCATCCCATAGATCATGTGTTTTTATTGGGGTGGTTCCAGATTTCTTATCAGGGAATATCGATAAATCATGGATGTAAATATATACATAGAGAGAGAGAGAGAGAGAGAGAGAGAGAGAGCAAATCCTCTTTGATGCCGTGCTTTCCTTTGGAACAGAACTCAATTGTTCTTTTCGCCTGCGTTGTTCCAATGGTCTTAAGTTATCTTAAAAAACCCTAAAAAACTCAGAAGGAAAATTAAGGAGAGAAATAATGAAAGTAAAAGCCCAACATCTTAAGTCATCT
>JBBYHO010000005.1:12262526-12275355 GCA_038382025.1 Adansonia gregorii
AGTTGTTGATAATTTATCATTCTGAGCACCCCTTAGCAACAACATCTATGCAGATGATAGGACAAATGTTGCTTCAAGTGCAAGGGAGACAACTAGCAGTATGAAAGAAGAGTTAACTGCTGCTAATGTAGTCATTTCTGATGGCTTGGTGATTGAGTCTTATCAGGAAGTAAAAATAGGCTCATCTAATTCAAACAAAAGTTCTGAAAAAAGTGATTGTGATTCAGTCGGTCAGGAATTGGCTGAGTTGATGATGACGGTTTTACTTCCTCAAGCTATTCCATTGCTTAAGAAGTCTTCAAAGAAGAAAAAAGAAACAATTAGCCCATGCAAAGTATTGCCTCATTTGGTGGATTCTCAGGAGGACAACATTGAAACTAACCATTTGTTGAATCTTCCATCTTCTGGTACAGTTAATCTTATAAAATTTGAAATTTTCTCTGAATATTTTAGTCTTTGACATTTAGGACCCAACACCTTGAAGAGCTCATAAGTTTTTTCTGCTAAAATTCCAGCCATCATTCTAACCAAGGATGCACGTACAGAACAGGACACAGGAATGCATATTCAAAGTTTAGACCATGGTTTAATTATGCCAAATCTTGAACACCTGAATACTGTTATTCTTGACAGTTTTGAGGATGGTCGGGGCGGGGATTGTGTACCTAGGCAAGCTATATTTTCCTCAAAAAGTATGGAGGTTGATCAAACTAGTTTCAATAAAGATGCATTTGATTCCAACATTCAAGAGCAGCTTGATGGTATCAATTTGAAGAAGGAAACATTAGTTTGTTCTGATGAGATCTGTGGGAATCAAGATACTATCTGCCACAATGAAGTAAACACGGCTTCAAATAAAGAGCCTTCGAAGAGTGACATATCTGAGTCTGTTTTAGGGTATGATTTTCCAATCATGAAAGCTTTTTCTGAAGATATCCAGGGTGTTTGTGTAAAATTGAATGAAAACTCAGCAGATATTGAAAACCATTCTGTGGAAAAGAAGCACAAGAATGCACTTTATTGTGCTGAAGGTAATGACATTCAACCAACCTTGAAATTTTAGTTGTCAAATTTGCTTTTAAGTCCTCAGAGTGCAAGCAAATATCCCCTAAACTGATTGACAAGATATTAAGTGTAGCGCAGAGTGAAAACTTCCTAGTTTCCTACTAGCCTGCAACCTTTACTTAAATTTTAAATTAACTTCATCATTAGAAACTATGTCACTCATTGGAGCCATAAATAATGCAATTGACTGATTTTTTGATCGTCAGTTTACATGGGACTCCATGATACTTCTATCCTTTCTAACTCAGTTAATCATGATTTTAATGATTTTCAATTTGATGCAAATAATCATGTTTCTGCAGTTGTGGATACAGATGATATCAATCCTAGAGGCATTGCAAGTCCAGTGAAACTAAATGAGAAGGACAGCAGTGCTGAAACCAGGGCTCCT
Organism: Adansonia gregorii; assembly: GCA_038382025.1. NCBI lineage: Eukaryota > Viridiplantae > Streptophyta > Magnoliopsida > Malvales > Malvaceae > Adansonia > Adansonia gregorii. Next base: position 12,263,983 of record JBBYHO010000005.1, read on the forward strand.
AATACTAACTCTTCCCATCAAGCTCAGAATAAAGTATATGCCAGAAAGAAAGTCTCGAAACAAGCTTATTCAACTAGAAAATATGCTATTCCTCTCTCTGAAAGCATCATATGCAGAAATTCTGGAGATGATTGTACCCTTAATAAGTCTGCTAAAGCAGGAACTTCACTTTTTTCAAAGAGTTCTTACTCTTCTGATGACAAACAATGCAATAGAGATATCTTTGGTGCTACACCCATGCTTGAGGAGAAAACTACTACAAATTGCAAACCTGAAATCAGTAATATCCCGCCTGTTCTATCTAATGAAAATCAAAAGTTGACTTGTGTCTCTAAAGCAGAGGATGCATCGTGCTTGCTTGATCCATCTGTTTCCCTTGAAAGGGGATTTCAAGAAAATTGTCACAAGGAGAGGCTTGAACATAGAATTATTGTAGAAAATGGCTGTTCTGCATCATGTCAAAACCAGGTGACTAGTTTTTGTGACAAGAACATATCTATAGCAAGAGAAGTTCAAGGTAGTTCAGATGTCAATCATTACAGGGATGTAGAACGTAATAGTGATCTAAGGAGCATTGTCAACCTTGTAGGAGGCTATTTCCATCCTTCGCCTATTACATCAGTATTTCTGGGTAAAAAGGGAAATGAAACTCTTATTTGTGTTTCATGTGGTCTTCTTGTAAATAAGGACAGAACCTTGTTTATCTACAAGGTAGCTATTGAAGAACCAAGGATAGGATGCCCCTCTTTTGTTGGTTACACATCAGTAGCATTGCCATTTTCTGAAGTAAGCTTTGATGGGTGGATATGTTTTCATACATATACTCTTTAGCTATTTCTATAGCACTTACTGATCCCTTGACTGGTTCTTACCTGGTCAATGATAAATTTTTTGACATTTTTTTTTCTTGTTCTTCCCTAGATTGATGTAGAAAGATGTGGCTTACAGTTCACCCCAGACGGGCAATGTCTTGCTTTACTTGACAGCATTAAAACTCCTTATTGCAGGTTGACTGTTTCTTTGGGTTTCTATAATTTTAAACAGATTTGAAGCAAATATTATACTAATATAAGATTTATTTTCTTAGGGAAGGAAGAATGGATTGTATCTGCTTGATGTGTTCTTCAGGCTGCTCGAAGGAGACTGCAGTCAAAATTGTGCAAGTAAATCCTGGTTATGTTTCTTTGGTTGCAAAATTAGAGACAGTTGAAAGTGTGCAATGTATATTGGTTTGCATGAATGACTATCTTCTTGCTGCGGGAAAGAGTGGGAGACTGCATCTTTGGGCCATGAATTCAACATGGAGGTGAATGTCTTTCCTTTCTCTCTATACAAATTTTATTATTCTTAATGAATCATGCAATTTTACCTATCTTGTCCACTTTTTGTAGTGCAGCGACAGAAGAATTTATTATACCAGCTGGTGACTGCATACCTTCTTGTGTAGAGTTAAAGAGAATTCCAAAGTGTGATCATCTGGTCATCGGGCATAATGGTTTTGGGGAATTTGTTCTATGGTATGTTGCCTTCTGTTTAAAAACCATATTCTTTTATATTGTTTGGTGATTCTGAGTGTATAGTTTGTCTCTAATTGCTGGGTAGCATTGTGGAAACAGCAATATATTAATAGTCGTTGATCTTTTATACCCTTTATGCACCATTTTGTGTATAAGGGCTAAGGCTTCAAGGGAGTTTTCTTGTATTTGCCTCTCCATATAAAATCTGACTGATTAGTCACTGATAGAAAACAGGTTTTACTTCTCAGGAATATTTTGGAAAGGGTCACTATCTCCAGATTTTCCGGTTCTGGCGATCCAATTAAGCAATTCTTACCAGTCAGTTTATTTAGTTGGCAGCCTGTTTTCGGCAATGCTGACATGACTGGTTGCATTAATGAAATCATCACAAGAACAAAATTTTGGTTTTCCGAACATAAGGATTGTTCTTTTCTTCAATTTGAGGGAGAAGATGTTGCAATCTGGCTTCTTGTCTCGACTGATTCTGAGGCTCAGCTTGAACATTTGTCCAGTAATTGCCAAGCAAATGTATCCAGACGGTGGAGGCTAGCTTTGCTGGTGAAAGATAGACTGATCCTGGGGAGTACACTAGATCCAAGGTGCTTTAAAGTTCTATTATATACCTTAAATATAAACCAGGTTTTTGCTTTCCTAAAGAGATGTAGTGTTCAAAGAAATGGAGTCATTCTGTTGTGTTTTGTAAAGGCAGCAAGAAACTTGTTTCTTGTATAAGATATTTGTCTTTGATGCATGCCAATCCATATTTGGGCCTCACAAATTTTCATTTTATTTCCTCCAATATATGTTTCCCTTCTGTGTTGGTAGTAACCAAAAGAATTTGGGAACTGTTTGTACTGAATCGTGGCAGATACTTTGATCTCCTTAGGCTATTCTGTTTCCCTGAGTTAACTTTTTACTCGTTGTTGAGGCATCTGCTAGAAAAAGTGGATATAGGTTGTAACACATAACAACATACAAAGTAGTTTGCCTTTTCAAGGAAACCTAATTTACTGGATTGTTTTCCGAAGTGATAATATAAGTGAGAATGCATTGTGTTTCTATAAAGAAAGGAAGAGAGATTATAGTTGTACCAATTCATGGCTACCGTGTACCCTTAAATTTAAAAGTTTCTGAGACTTAGCAAATGTGTCAAAAATAATTTTTGAACTTTATTTTACAGGGTTGCTGCTGTTGGTGCATTGATTGATCATGGGATCATGGGAAGGGATGATGGTCTAGTTTATATGTGGGAATTGTCCACAGGAACTAGACTTGGCGTTTTGCATCATTTCAAAGGTATGCTTGGATTTGCTTCTGATAACTCTTTACTCCAAGAATAGACTTTGTTTCGTTATTGTCAATTGAAGGAAGGGGACCACTCATCTGATGAACACTAATCTTCCCTACGTGGACAGACCCATTGTTCTTGACAATAATAAATGTAGTTCAAACAACAGAATTTTTACTTAAAATCAACATAATTCTATTGGAGAAAACAGAAATAAATTGTCCTTCAAAATTCTTTTGATTATCCAGTTATAAGAAACACCTCTTGTCATCCCTTTTCTCACCTAGATCAGATTTTTGGAGCCACTTTTTGCCTTTATCTATCTGCCATTTCATTAAATGCAATCTTTCAATTGTTGTCATAGTGAAAACAATGCACATGCATCTAATTGCATCAATGCCCTTCTTTTTCTATTTTAGCTATTAAAATAAAAACCCTTTGATGGGATCATTAATTGTTTGATGTTTTAGGAAGTTGGGTTCCTTGATAATGTATTAAAGCTTATCTGTAGTTTCGAGTATGAACTCTGAATCATGGATTTCTCTATTCTTCCTTTTTGTGGGAAAATGGTTATACCACTGAATAAGGGGAAGCCTCACCCTTTTCATAAACTCCTCATCTCCAATGAAGCCTAGATTCCATCTTAGGTTTGGTATGATCATGATTCATGGAAGGATTTTACCAGGCAATGTTATTTACACTTGACACCTTGGGCCATCTTTAACTTATCAAATTTAAACAAGGTATGTAATTTGCCTGTGCTAGAGTATTAGAGGTTAAATTAACCCATTCATGAGCCTTTACTAAAAAGCTTAAGCTATTAGTTGCACAGTTCTTTGACATTCAATTTCCGATCATGAACATAGAAGATCCTTTGGATAGGCTGTGATATATGATTCTTGATGGATCTGATTTGAACCTAGGAGTTTTTATAATTCAGTTTTGCTTTAATATATGCACATATTTCTGATTTTCGGCTAAGTGATTGCATCTTTTCCTTTATGATTTATCAGGTGGCAGTGTTTCGTGCATTGCAACTGATGATTCAAGGCCAGATATTTTGGCTGTAGCTGCTGATGACGGTCAGTTGCTGGTTTATCTACATAACCAAGAAAACTTTGCAAAGGGGTAAGGAAATGGAAAATAAGCTATTTCTCTTTTGCTTAAATGTGTAGCTATAGCTGTACATCTGCTACTTGTAATAATGCAGATAAATCTTGATACAATTGTCTCAATTTGCTTGGTCACATGTACACTGAGATGCATTTTCTTGTCCCTTGCTTTGTTTGTATATGGAATTGCAATACAACAAATGTTTCTTTCAGCTTGAACGAAATATGGTTAAATCTTTTATCAAAGCTGAAAATGTCATTACCAGTTAATCGCTTGGTTGCACCCAGGAAAAACTGCATAATCAAACAAAGTGCAGAAATGGAGGTAGTAGCATTTGGATCAGTGGCCCAACGCACTTAAATCAAACACTGAATCCCTCCAACCATTCCTTGATAAATCAGCAGCCTAACGCATTGAAATCCTTTGTAACTCAACTTCTTGCTCTTGATTGTTCTGTTGGTCCCCTGCAGCTGCTGTTGCTTCTTGCTCTTCTTTAGCTTCCAAGAATGGTATTTCTTCTCCTTCGGGTCTTCCTGTGATATTATCATAAGAATACCATGTGGAGACAAGCATAGGCAAAACAGTTCAACAGGGCCACTAAGACATGCAAGATAAATATAATCCAAATGACTTTGTTTTTACACTATCACCGAGCCAACTTGATTTATATTTAAAGCTGCTGCAATAATCTAGAAAATGTTAAAAGTATTGTTCCAAATCCAGTGAGTGAGCTAATAAACACCGGTCCATATCTCCTTGAACCTGGTGCTTAATGACCAAAGAAATCCGTGATGCCATCCCGTTGCACCCAGGAAAAAGAATTGCAGAAGCAACCAGGATCCTGAAATGGGGAAGTAGCTTTTAACCTTTTGGACTCAACTGATGATGCAACAGCGCAGCATATTATGGAGGCCAACATGCCTTCGCCTATCTTCACTCCATCAGAGTATTGTCTTTTTATTCGTTTTTCAAACACCATTTTATATCCCTTATTGACTGAAATTTTAGAAATACATTGGATCAACTGATAAACTACGATTGGGATATCGCCCATGCTGTCTGCCTGCTCGATGAAGAATGTGTTACCAAGAGATTTGACCATGCCATACACGATGAAAGTTGCAGACATTGGAATAATATCCAACAGAAGTTTTGCTTGTTCGACTTCTTTCAATGTAGAGAGTCTCCATGTGTGTTTTTCGGGTGGTAAACTGTCATCAGCCAGTGACTCTTTGAGTGCAGCATTGTTGAGCAGCCTGCATTTAGAGAAATCATCAATAGTTAAAGGTACAGTGAATAAATCATGTATTGTCCGAAGAAACAGAGGCTGTAAAAAAAATTGCCGGGGAGAAAGCAACTCACGCAAGATGGCCTGTAGGAACTCGATTTTGATCTTCTCCATCTCTGTGGTGAAGCTGTTGCACTTTGTATTTCAGATGCCTCTTCCGCAAAGCGGCAACCAAGGTACGTAGCATAATTAAAAGCGGACTTGGCTGCAGTTGAGGAGGGCCATAGAAAGGGAAACCACAAAGAAACCAAAGTAACCTAATTACTATGGCAATGGCTGATACGAGAAAATGCTGCTGCCATTTGTCATCAAAAGAGATAAAGCCATAGACTGATGCTGTTATTCCCAGCATCAAGAATGCATAGCAAAGCCATCTGATTACTTTCTGCCGCAATAGCCGCCGGCCTCCGATTTTGACGTTAAACGACCAGCATCCAACTTTAACCCTTTTTGCTTTACAGTCTTCTGGTGCTCTTAAGGCCTTAGTTTGGTCGAAAGAAAGGGAGTCAAGGGGAATAACTTGTGCAGATCTACCAACGATCAGAAGAGCTAAACCTTCCCAGAAAGTTGTATGTTTCAACTTCTTGAAACACTAATAGAGGACTTTCTTCTCAGGACATTTTTTTTTTTATGGAAATAGTATTGAGGCACTGAAAATGCTAGAAGGCCAAGTCCCTGGCATCACAGTAGCAAAATCTAGTTACAATCTACATTTCCTTTCAATGGAAATAACATTTATATTCTATAGAAGTACCAGGTAATTTGTGGAGACAGGCATCCAATGTGCAATTTATAGCTCGTTTTGATAGGAAAGTTTCATAGTTTTATATTATAGTGGATTCTTGACACCTTTCGATTTGGGATTGGAAGTAATACTATTGATATCACAATAAATATTATTTAGTTTTTTTTTTTGGTAGAAGAAAATTGAATAAAATTTGTATAAGATTTTGTTTTCAAGAAAAACAAACCACACTATGCGGAAGGGTGATATGTGCCAATGCTAATTAAAGAATTGTGGTTTTAGGCTATAAGAAAATTTAGAATAGAGATGTGTACAAGAAATTAGAAAAACTTTCTTCTCTTACTTAGACTCGGGTGTTACGGATATTAGTATATGTTTGACACAAGTATATTTAATTTTTTTAAGTTTTTTTTTTCATGTATATGGAAAGTTATTAGATCCAAAAATGTATTGGACACGATATTTAAAAAAAAATATGAAAAATGAAAGCGACATAGTTACAGCAGAGTATAAACCACTAGAAAGAATCAACATCCTTTGATAAACAAGGCTAGCGTCGATGCAGAGGGCAACGTACTGCAACATATTCCTTAGACCCTCTTGGAGACTGACTATAGCTGCAGCTTATTTTAGTTTCAAAATCCAGGAATCTGTGAGGAATGTCATAGGGTTTGCTAGCACATAACACATCAAGCCCTTGCTGAAAACCAGACCTACATACCTACCAATGCCAAAGGAATTTCTTGAGGTCAATTGCTGAGAATTTGGAACTGAGATAAGATTGCAAGAGATTTGAATCTTCACCTTAATTAATGCCAAATCAGTACATGAACTATGAAGTTATAAATCCTACTAAAAAGAGATTAGACTAATGAATAAAAGAATGAATCAAGCTAATGGGTGAAATACCAAAGGTGAATATAACTAGTCGTTCAGGAAATCCAATAACCCATATTCGGAGTTGACCACATGTTCCCATCTTCGCTTTAAAACAAGCCTAATTTGTGCTTATAACTTGAAATGTCGCCCCTTGCCTTCACATGCAGATATTTTCTGCACAAGTAATAAATTTTAGTAACCAAAGAAACCAAAAGAAAGAAAGTTAAACGAATTTCCACGTCGTTATAGCTTTTAGGGTTGTATCAATAGCTTTCTTTTAGCATGCAAAAGCATGGAATCAAAACATAAAATACAGCTGCGACAAATAAAACCAAGAAAAAGGAAATTGCTTTAGAAAAAGCTAAAGACTTTACATGTAAGTGTTGTGCGAAATTACCCAAGAGTGCAAAAGAAAACAAAAAATAGAAAAGAAAAGAGAACACTGAAATTTACCTGGTTTGACAAATCTGCCTACATCAACGAAGGAGCAGATATTACAACTTTTTCTGTTATTTCAAGCTTTCAACTTAATTGTTTTCTCTCCTTCTTCATGCTATCTATCCCATGAATCCATGCCTTTATATAGGCATTTCCCATGGTTGAAGTACAAGAAATCATTTCACCATTTTTTGAACAAAATAAGGAGTGAGCCCAGGGACCCGTAGTTTGCAATATTACAAACAAGGACTACGAAAGGCAAGAGTTAAGACATTGTTCCTACCTTGTAGGAGCTTGCAGTTCAAGGAAGCAGAAGCAGAAGACAACCATATCCCGTAGGTTTTAAGTTCCAACGACCTGGAATCTTGACTATTGATAAGCATGTCTATGGCAACTGAGCTGCATCCTGAAGATTCGTCTCTTCTTTAATTTGTTTCTTTTTTCTTTTGTAACTTCACAGAAGCTAACATTGTCCTTTTAAATTTCTAGCAGTACGGATAGGATCATTTATTCAGGGAAAAAAAAAAACTCGAAGACTAAAGGTTGACCTGCATATTTTGTATATTCACCACCAAAAAGTTTGCAAAATTGCAATCAACGGCCAAGATTTTATATGATAATTGTTGGATACATAATTTTATGGCTGGTGATGAGTTCTGAGTTGCTAATAGATTGAGGCTTCATTTGGATTTTATTGAATCCGCAGTGAGATGGCATTTTGAGGGAATATTTTCTTAGGCTAACTTTTTGTGTCGTTTGGATATCGTTCAGTGTCACACGACAGTGTATTTCCACCATGCCGAAGCTTGCACTTCCCAATAGTGCTTAAGGTACCAGTGGGGTCAAAGACCCTCTGGTGAGAGCGTTTTTTACTTTTCAAAACCCTTACAATTTTTTTTATATTAGAAAATAAATTTTATAAATTTTATTATTATAAAATTAATATAGTAAATAGTAACATGAATATTAAACAATAAATATAGAAATAGTATTTGATATATTGTTATTAAAAAATTATTATTTAATATAAATATTGTTTTTAATAAAATTTTATTATTATTTAATATAAATATAATTTTTATTTATATTTTATTATTTAATATAATATAATCTTTAATAATTTATTATGTATATATTTTAATCAAATATCTTAGTCATCTTTTATTTATATCTTACTACAAACATATATCTCAATATTAATTTTAATCTCACCATTATAATACTCAATTTTACTGTTATAATAATTAATTTCATTTTTAATCCCATCAAAATCAATTTCATTACCAGGCATTTCAATAATTCAAGCGAGCCTCGTGAGTCGTCACACTAAAACGGGTTAGGACTGGCGCTGGAAAGCAGTCAAGCAACTTCAGTGAAGCTTTGGGGTCGTTAACCTTTACTTTTTTAATCTTTTTTTTTTGGATACTGACCTACAAGTTAGCTGATCAAAGAAGACAATATATGCAATTAAACCAGACTTTTGTTTGACCCATCTAAACGTGTTTAGGAAAAAGATCCCCGAACCCTCGATTATCCAAACGTTTCGTGTCTTTAGTTGCTGGTGGGAGATGGCCACTCCGTTTCATCCAGCTTTGCTGCTAGTTGCTAGTTTTAAAGTGCCATTTTACTGCATAATTTGCTGGTTTAGATCAGGTTTGTCCTCAAACAAACGCCACATAAACAATGATTAAAGTCTACAACAAAATTTCCCATTCAATCTGAATTCCAAAAATACTAGTCTTTGGTGTAAACAACAAAATAACGTAACCCCCAAAAAAAACCCTCAACTTAGGGAAATTTCATGAGTTCTTCAGTACAAAACAGGTTAAATAAATTCACTATTTGTTAAGAAGAAACAGTTTAGTAAATCATCTGAAGCGCTCAAAATTTTAGCTCACAAATGCCTGAACTGACATGACCGCATTTCCTGGCATTATAATTGAGTTCTCAGACTCTCTTTCAGCATTGCATCACAAACTTTCACAGCATCTACATTGTCTTTAACATTGTGCACCCTGACAATGTTTGCCCCTCCCAAAATCCCAGCAGTGACGGAAGCAATCGTTGCAGGATCTCTTTCAACTGGAGCAGGACGGTTGCAAATTTCGCCCAAAAATCTCTTTCTTGATGGTCCGATAAGTAGGGGAGCATGAGATGCAGCCAAGCTTCTCTTAGCTATCTCCGAACGAATGGCTGGTAAACCCTTGAGGATATCCAAATTATGCTCAGTCTTCTTGGAGAATCCAATTCCAGGGTCAAGAATAATTCTCCAAGCTGGGACTCCTGATAATTCGGCATCCTTAACTCTTGAGAACAACTCGGAGGCAACCTGTGAACAAACATCATCGTATTGCAGGTTGTCACCACTCTGCATTGTAGTAGGGTCTCCCCTCATGTGCATTGTGATATAAGGAACATTAAGGCTAGCAACCATCTTATGCATGTTCGGATCTAACTGCCCAGCAGATACATCATTTACAAGATGAGCTCCTTTATTTACTGCCTCTGCAGCAACATCTGAATAGAAAGTATCCACCGATACGAACTTCCCCTCCATCTCAGGCATTCCTAGAACAGCTTCTAAGACAGGGATTAACCTGTCCAATTCCTCTTCCGCAGAAATCCTAGAGGCCATCGGCCGTGTTGATTGCGCACCAATATCTACCATATCTGCTCCTTCTGATATCATCAAACGAACATGAGAAATGGCAGTCTCCACAGATACAAACTTTCCACCATCACTAAAACTATCTGGTGCCAGATTAAGAATACCCATGACTAAGGTCTTCTTCGACCACTCCCATAAGTGATTCCTAATTGGTAGAACCCTTTTTATCCCTTCCTTTCCAATGAGGGATTCACCACCCAATTTCTCCCACGAACCAAATAGTCCATCTGAATCTGTTGAGAAAGAATGCCAGCAAGCAATGGTATCACTGTCAATAACTGATCCTAGTAAATCCATTAATGGCGCCATTACAAATGGTCGCTCCCAAATTCTCTCATGGGGCACAGTAAGTATGTCAGAATCAATCCGGTACTTTCCATAAAACAAGATGTCCAGGTCAATTGCCCTTGGACCATACCTTATTCCACCAGTACGACCCATGTCTTGCTCAATCGTCTTAAGCACACCCAAAAGTTCATATGGCCCTAGCTTCGTAACAGCTCTAACAACAGAGTTGAGAAATTGGGGCTGATCAGTGACGTACGCTGGTGCTGTCTCATACAAACAACCATGGCTTTTGATATTGATACCCGATTTCCGCATTAACCGCAAGGCTTCATTGAAATTATTAAGTCTGTCACCCACATTGCTTCCTAAAGCAATTACCACTTCCTGTTCTGGAGAATGAACTTCGACTGAATGATCCGGGGCTGAATGCAGAAACGCAGACAAAGATGCTGCGGTAAATGTTATAAAAATGATTATCCAAAAGCTATATATTGATGAATTTCCATATAATTAAAAAATTCAAGTAACATATACAAATATTCATGTTTTTTTTCCATAGCAATTAGAATAAGGAAAATGGATCGAACCATAAAAACTAGTATTCCATTTAAATAAATCACCACCAGCTTGGACAACTTAAACAAAAAACATTTACTTTCTCAAACTAACTGTTAGAACTATATCAGGAAAACCTAAACTTTAGCATCCAGTTATGAGCAGTATGAAGATTTCACATTGAATCAGTGCAATAGACACATTCAAGGGCTGAATTTGGCCATTGATGTAGAAGCAGAAAATACAACCATTCATGTTAATAAAACCTATAAAAGGGAATCCAAAAGAAGGTTCAAATTCGATATTTACCTCTACAAAACTTTTGGGCACCAATAATCGCATGTTTGGTGGGCAAAAGCTCCTTAAAAAAATTCATATATTAAGAACTTTCTTCAACTGCTTCTCATTATAAAGCAAAAAATTGATATCTTATAATATCATTGACTTGAGCTTTGCTCAATTGCCAGCATCAAACTGCAGTTACAAGTTGCAGAAAAAGATAGAAAGTTACATATTTCCAGATTTACAGGAAGCAAAAGCTTTATATGGGTATCCAATTTTACCACCTAAAAACCAAGAACCAAAAAAAAGTTC
>JBBYHO010000005.1:12275455-12291904 GCA_038382025.1 Adansonia gregorii
ATATATTTTATAATTAAATTTAAATAAAAATATTTTATTATATAAATAATAATTTAAATCAATAAACTTAAATTATTAAATTTAATATCTAAATTCGGACTATTAAGCAATCTGAACTAATCTATATGCGTACATATATATATATATATATATATATATATGTATGGACACGCACACAGAGTCGACGGACAAAGGGAGAGCGCGTGTAAAACTAAAACCCCCCGAGTTCCCTCTATCCTCTATTTCCATTTTCCAATCTTAAAACCCCAGTACCCACCCACGACAAGAAGACACGGTTCTCACTTACTTCCTTACATTATTACACGCTCTGTTTAACTGCAAACTTGTGGGGAGATAAAAATGGCATCCCTTTCTTTCCCTCATTTTCTCTCCCTTTCCAGGTTTATTTCTATCTCACTTTTAGCACTGTTTTCTTTTCTTGTTTCTATAATGTTTCTTTTGCGACTGCTATTGTTGCATATTTCTTTTTTCTAATTTCATTTTGATGGGTTATGTCTAATATTTAATTTGCTATTTTGTTCCAAAGTTATTTTCTTTTCTTCTTGGTGATAGTAGGCAACTCACATGTTAGCCAAAGACACCTGCTTTTGCTTTCCTTACTGTACTATTTTACGCTGAAATGTGAATTTGACATTTCTATTTATCAGAACTTTGAAAGAAATTTAAAATGTTATCTGGGTTTGTTTAGATTTTTCTTCTTTGTTTTTGTGTTATTGGCTTTTGTCTGGTGGTTGGGGCGCCGCGAAGTTGCTGTTGTTGGAATTTGGTATGGGATATATGGTAGTATATACTGGATTTCACTATGTAAGAGTGCAGATTAACTATGCTTTAGCCGCGGCTTGCTTGTAAATCAGAGGGTGATTATGGTATGCTTAGCTATGCTGATCTTTCTTTCTTTCTTTATTTATTTATTTTTGAAATTTCTGGTTATGCAGGTGGAAGTTGAATTCAGTTTGTTACCCGACACTGAACTTGATGCAATCTAGGGATTTCCGGTTGCAGAATAAATGGTGTCTCTCAGCCAAGAAAAATGTTGACATTTCAGCTCAAGAAGAACACGGTGAAAATGGGGCAGTTCTAAAAAAGAAGACTTCTAGAACTACTAGGCGAACTGCCACACAAACTAGGAAGAAAGCAAAAGATGATGTGCCCACTGAAAACCCTGAATTGGCGTTAAATACTGATTCTGAAAACGAGGAAAGCACTACGTCTGTATCAAGCGAAGATACTAAGAAAACCTCAAGAAGGACTAGAAAGAAAGGTATAACCTTGCAATTTCATCAATGTCTTGCCTCATCAAACATTTCTTTTGTAGATGCTGTTGATTTAATTCAGTTAATTATTGTGAAATTTATATTTCTTTCATTCGTAGTGGCATCAGCTTCTGCTAGTGTCAAGGAACAGAAAACTGCAACAAAGGTGAGGAGGAGGAGGAGGACTATGAAGAAGGATGATATGGAAGGGCAGCACAGTGAATCTGAAATCAGTGATATGGAGGAGTCGACTTTAATGACAGATTCAGGTGATGAGAACGAGGAAGACCTCAAATTGAATGTAGATGAAGGGGAGGATATTAGTTACACGTATGGCTGGCCTCCACTTGTTTGTTGCTTTGGAGCTGCACAACATGCTTTTGTTCCCTCAGGAAGACCAGCCAACAGACTTATAGATTATGAAATCCATGAGAGAATGATGGATGCGAGATGGGCCCCAGAAAAATTCGTTAGGGCACCTGGGGGTTCTGCAGGCAGTGTTGCTCTTGCTCTTGCTAGCCTGGGTGGTAAAGTCGCGTTTATGGGAAAACTTGGTGATGATGACTATGGCCAGGCCATGCTATGCTATTTAAACGTGAACAATGTTCAAACACGGTCAGTTCAAATCGATAGTAAAAGGCCAACAGCTGTATCACAGATGAAAATTAGTAAGAGAGGTCGCCTGAGAATGACTAGTCTCAAATCATGTGCTGAGGATTCTCTTTCCAAGTCTGAGATCAATATCGATGTGCTGAAAGAGGTAATAGATGAATCCAAGCAAATTTTTTGACTTTGATCCTTGCTTTTGATGATATATGGTGAGGGACTTTACAATATTCCACCACTATGCTCTTTGAATATTTATGTGTTTCGCTTCTTGGATAAAGAAAATTTTATAATTACAAGGATGATTGTTACTAATATGTTGGAAATAAAACTAGAAACTCTAAGACAGGACATATCTCTATGCTTGAACAATTTTAACGTCTCTATTGTAAGAAAGCTGTAGTGCTCCTAGAAATTGTAGACTTATTTAACAACCTTGTTGTAGGCGAAGATGTTCTACTTCAGCACACATTCTCTGCTTGATCGGAACATGAGATCCACTACATTGAGAGCCATTAAGATGTCGAAGAAATTAGGAGGGGTTATTTTCTATGATGTAAACCTTCCACTGCCACTTTGGCGGTCTGATGAAGAGACCAAGATGTTCATACAAGAAGCATGGAACCTTGCTAATGTTATGGAGGTTACTAAGCAAGAACTGGAGTTTCTCTGTGGAATAAAGCCTACGGAAGAATTCGACACGAAGAACAATGCCAGCTCAAAATTTATCCATTATGATTATGAAGTGGTTGCACCACTTTGGCATGAAAATCTCAAGACTTTGTTTGTAACAAATGGGACTTCCAAGATACACTATTACACGAAGGAGCAAAATGGTGCAGTGCATGGGATGGAGGATGCCCCCTTAACCCCTTTCTCTTGTGATATGTCAGCATCTGGAGATGCTATTGTTGCAGGTACAGTCTTGTGGATCTGCCTATTTATGCTTTATGCTACATGAAAGTGTGTAGGTTATTTTCGAGCCTATTTGGGGCCTTTTGAGCTTGGCACCTTACCAAGCTAACCTTTTTGCAGGAAATGCTGTCTGAGTCTGACAGTCCATTTCAACTGTCTCATATAAGCAGTCCATTTCAATTGGTGAAATGTTATGTTTAAATAGGATTTGAGCTATTTTTGACCCTACCATTTTTTGATTTATGTATCATTGATAACTCACAAACTCCCAAATTCATAGCTTTATGTTAAAAACAAATGTAGAATTTATCATGTTATTAATTTTCATCATGTGTTTATCCTAGTGCTTTAGAAAACTGCTTAGTCAGGGTAATTAAAACAAAAGATGAAGAAAAATGCACCATGCTTTCTATGATAGAAAAATTGGAGATAGAGGTGGATAATCTTAATATGGGTTTCTCATTATTCACTAATGCTTGATGCACGGATATGAAATCATGGTTATTTACTGTTTTTTGAACTTTGGCTTATCCTTCTATTGGATGAATTTTCAGCTCTCCTGAGAATGTTGACAGTTCAGCCGGATCTCATTACTGATAAAGGATACTTGGAACACTCTATCAAATATGCAATTGACTGTGGGGTCATAGACCAATGGCTAGTCACGCGTAAACGTGGCTTCCCTCCACAGGAAGGTAAAGAAGAGGAAGGAGAGGGAGAAGAAGAAGAAGAAGAAGAAGAAGAAGAAAAAGAACAGGAAGAAGAAGAAGCTGTCCCAGATCCAAATGGCATAAGATCGATCACAGAGAGGGAATACCGCACATTGGTGGAATCTGTAAGTTGATCTCAAATGTCATACTGATTCATATAGTTTATTTCATCATATGCCTTGGACAGAAAGTTTCATTTCACTGTAAAGTAAGCTGAGCGTTTCTGTCCCACTCAATTGAATCTTGTTAACTTAGAAACCAATTTTGAAATGAATGAAGAGCACATATATTCCAATCCCAGAAATTGCTCAGCATTTAATTGCTTCAACTTCTACCAAACTTCACTGACTTCACCATCTTAAAAAGATCACGAGGGGAAAAACGAGATTCCCTTATATCTTTGGAACAGTAATGGTTTGAGGGTTTGTTAAATCATCTACCTCATTGCTAATTTCTTATAAGCTTAAAAGTTGTTTGATCATATCTTTGTGGAATATGCTATTTGTTGTAATCAGTAAAACAGTACTTTGATTATGAACAGTTCATTTAGCCGAAGTCACTTTTCCTGAATCAGGAGTTACTTAAAGCTACAGCTTCTGCTAGAATGACATCCCTAAGAAATTTATAGCCATATATGTTACTTTGACTCTAGTGTGAGTGTCAGACACGGGTATATTCGTTTTTTTTTTTCAAGATTTTCATGTAATTGAATGATCTTTAGAGGATTATATCTTTTGCCCTTATCTAAATATATATCTGACATGAGTACTTAAAGAAAAAGAAAAATGAAATGTCGTTTCATTGAAAGTGTTAGTTTTTGCATATTTACTTTCATCGTGGCATATGGTAGCCTGTCCTAATAAAGTAGCAATGAATAGAAGCTCTAAAATAGACAAATACGCAAAAAGAGTCCAGGAGAGTTCTTTGAGAATGCAAGTGATCAAGTAACAAGTGGGAACTTCACAATAATGTATATGTAATGAGGCCAGAAAATAGAGGGCCTTCCATGTCAATTGCTCAAAATTAAATAACCAAAGATACAAGAGGATCATGAAAGTGACTTAATTATTCTACTCTGTGCGCAACGTTTAGCTAAAGAAATGCTTTCACTCATAATTTTCTAGTTTCTATTCCTGGAACCATTGTGTGCCTGCGTGGTGTTTTTTTTTTTTTTTTTTTTTGATACAGAGGTGATTGTAGCTAAAGTTAAAGACGGTAAATTTTAATATTTAAATTTTAAATTTATTAAATATTAACTTATTACATAATCAATTAAGTTAAACTCAGAGTTATCTTTGAACCATTGTATTGATGCATGAAAACATTTAATACAAAACTACAATATTTTTGTCACTTTGGCTTTGTGAAGTTTTTCATTCATATTTTAGTGGTAATATATACTACACTAAGTTCCCTGGCCAAGGCTAAATAGGGAAATACATTTTTTTTCTGTGTACAGAAAGGCCAAAGTAAAAATATTATAAATATTAAAATTTGATATTTATCGGATATCACTTTTTAAAAATAATTATATTAACCAATTAAATTTATTTTAAAATTATTTTCCTATACTCTTTGATTTAAGCAAATGTCCTGATAATATTAAATACACGCAAAACTAACATTAAAGCATGACACTAATACGTCTCAAAATTTATAAAATATAAATTATTAATACATTAAAATTTATATAAATATAAAATAAATTAAATATAATTATGATAAAAAATACAAATATGATTTGAATTGTAAATCCGGCTGCACGGGACGATTTTCACTTGTCTTGACTCAATCGGCCAGCAAACGAAATCTGAACACTAAGAATTAGAGGATACATGCACTTCGCAGCTTTGATTTATCAACTGCCAATCTTTAGACGGAGCATAAGTGACAACTCAAAAAGTAGGGTTACAAAATTAAACACTGCTTATTTTCTTACACAGATGAGGATGGAAAATCGAAGATACAGGAAACTTCGATTGCATTTCATTTTTGCCATCATGTAACTGTAACCTATTATGATACAACATGACCCTACACAGTCTTAGAGCAAAGGAGATCAGATTAATAACATACAACAGAAAGAAATGTAGCTTATGACAATCTACAACCGGAGAATGGTTCGTAGTGTGTCACATAGGTTTTGAATCGTCTGCTGCTCCTGAGTTGCCTGCAACTCTTGAAGCGGCATCTCATCATAGCACCTGCAATGAATCGAAGACAGATTCAGTTAAAAAAAACAAAAGGACAAAAATGTTGGCTGATAATTGGTAAAAGATACCATACTTACATTTTGTGGTAAGCTAGGGCCTGTGCTAGATTCATTAGTGTAGAACTTGAAGTGAGTCTTTGGTAAACACTAGGAGGAAGTGGCACCTGTAGCATGTTAAACTGGCAAATGATTCATAAACCTTGGAAGAGAGAGACAGATAGACAATGAAAAGGAAAGGGAGAAAGAGAGATATGGAAGGAAATGGGAACTGACCTCATTTTGCGCTCTTCGACCCTTTTTCGATTGTCCATCACCGGCAAAAAGTTCCTGCACAGCTTCCACTGCCACGGTTCCAGTACAATCCTTCTGCGTGCCTCCAAGGATATTGTCCGATAAAAGGGCAATTGGGGATATATCCGATGCCCTCAAGAATGGAATGGGTACCGTATTACCAGCTGCATATATTGAAAAGAGCTGCAAAACAATTGACAATCAGGTTATCTCAACTGCAGTCCCAGCAAAATTAGGAACAACATGGAACCGAACAGAAAGCAAGCAATTACTTGATAGTTAACAATTGAGGAATGAGGAAAGGGCAAGAGGAGAAATGTACTAATTAATTGTACATATCAAGATAAACAAACATAAGTTCCTCATCCTTAAATTCAAGCTAATTAAACTTTTAAAAGATATAAAATTTCAAAAGCACAACAAATTCAAACTGAAAGCAGCTAATTTCAGCAAACAAAGATTCACTCAAATTCTAGGGAGATTATCAGTTAAGTTTTGGACTTGTTTTCTCATATAAAGAAATTAGAGTACCAGGTGCATATATAGATTATAAAATGGAAATGACCTTATCTTGTAAAGCAAAAGCATTTTTCTTGCTGACAGTTTCATTCTTCAATGAGCTACTACTGATTTCACTGCCATCTTTTATCCTTGCCTGCAGAACACTGTCCGACCTTAGTTTCTTGTCATGGCCAGATATTGAAGGAGAAGATCCCTGAGGCATTAAGTTTGACTCTTCCATTGTAACATTGTTTCCTGAAGCACCCATTCTGCCATCCAACCTAGAAAACAGACCCAAAGAGTTGAACGCTTGAGTTGGCAACTAGATTAAAGACTTCACTACTTCAGCAACATACACACACGGCATAATAAAATTTACACACACAAAGAAACAAGAACCAGAACTTATTGAACTCGGAAGTGTATAGGGAGGGAAGTACTGCGATTCAGCTAACTGCTGCTCTATGCCATTAATCAACTTGCTTTCAACATGTTCAACAGCAGCTGATGCTTCTTTACCACTTTGAAGTTCAGTTTGAGCAAATGACTTCTCTAATTCATCCCCACCGTGAACTATTACAGTGCCAAACTCCCCTGTAAAACATAAAATCAGAAAAGAGAAAACTGACAAATAGATCTTATCCAAAAACTAACAAAGAAAAAGTTGACAACTCTATACAAGTATAATTATCTTAGTTCCAGTCTTCTCCATTTGAGGTAATGATCAGCAAAGAAAACCTCACAACTTTCTGCTGCCTCCTAAAAATTGCCTTTTTTCTTCTTTTTCATTTCAAGTAAATGCATTTCACTAGTATCCCTAAAATGTTTGAGATGAGAGGACCATGATGACCAGATACTGTCTAACCAAAAATAAATTTGGTAAGCTAAGCTTTCACTATTATTTTCCACCCCTTAAAGCAAAACAAAGAATTAACATTGTCACAGTTCTACCATTCACTTCCAGATCAGGTCCATAACAAACATCCTGAAGTGGTCACCTATTTAAGCATTCTTAAAAGTACCACAACTGCCAACACAGTGTAATTAAGCAGGTGGTAACACCATCCATTTCCCCTTGCATTCTCCATGAGATTTATGAAGTACAAGAAATCCATTGAAAAATCAGTACGCTTCTATCTGACTTCATAACCTCACAATTATCCACATAAATTCGAGCTAAGGCATGAATTCCAAACCCCATTAAAATTATATAACAGTATTATGGCTCAGTTGTTTGTCCATATAACTTGTCTCCATATAAAAATTTCTTTCTAAACTCAAAAGCACATTCCATGAGTTTAATCATAGATCTCCCCAGCAAGCCCCTGTAACTAAAAATGCGTTTGCTGAAGCATTGACTACCGCTTCCATCACTGAAATCCAACTAGATTATTAGCTATGACATACAAAAAAGAACTCCATACCTTCACCTGTCACTTCCACACCATCTAATATGTGATGCTTCTTCAAACTGCCAGTTGCAGAAGCCTCATTTGCAACTTGAAGACCCATATTCTGAGGCATTGAAGGAACAGTATCTCCATAATCTTCATTCAACTTTGAACCTACCGGTGGCTGCTCCAAGTAGGGAGCAGTCAGAACCAGAAGAGATATATATGCATGCACACCACGACACTAGTTAGTGTGTCTGCCTATGTGAGAAAGTGTACATGCCCACAGTTATGTGGTCATGTTCAAAGAGAGAGAGAGAGAGAGATTAACTACATTTAAAACAAGAAAATTCATACATTAAGTCCTGATATGGTAGGAGCAAGAGTTTGTGCTTGTTGAACCATAGCAGCCCTTATTTGCTTTGCCTTCTCAATCTTTGGCAACATTATAGAAGCTCCATATTTGCATTTCTCAATGAATTTGTGCTAAGTTTTAAAACACAGAGGGTGATTTAAGGTAAGAAATAAAAAAAAATAAAAGAAAAAAAAGAGCCAAAGAAAAGGTTATTTAAATGGTTAAAAAAATGTAAATAAGTATATTGAAAAGGAAAAAAAAAAGCCCTTTCCCCCCTAGCTATTAAAAATGCTTCTTTTCAACTCTATGCACTTCATTACATGTAGCGACCAGTATCTAAACTCCGGATAGTCATTTTAGCCCCACAATAATAAAAGACCACTTATTACCATACCTTCAGCATCTCACTAAGAATGTGAATTCTTGTAATAAAGGTAGACAAAATTATCACCACACCTTTAGCATCTCAGATGCAGTAGGGCGTAGACGTGGATCCTTTGTAAGGCACTTAGCAACAAAATCATGAAAGACAAGAGACCTGCATGTCAAAACAACTGAAGTTAGAAAACAGACATATCTGATGTTTTAATGAACTCATATATGAAAGCTGCTTGTAGCTTAAAAAACCCATGATCTACTTCTTATAGCATATAGAACTACTGGAGAAGGCTACCCACGTTAAACAATTTAAAGACAATGATTAACAGATGACGTGTAAAGAGAAAGCACAAGTTTGTTATCTTGATTCTTCTTTGGCGAAGGATCTCTGACCAGCTAATTCGGTGAATGAATCACCATTTCTTAAGCTGTTACAACAAATACTCATAAAATGGAACTAGAAAGACAAACCATTTCTCTTTGTCCTCGAGCATTGGCGCTGGCTCACTCGATATCATAAATATAACCTATTGAAAACAACAGTGATGTTATCATTCAAGGACTTGATTGAGAATGGCAGAGTAAGAAAGCATCATTAAAAACAACAATAATATGGAAAGGCCTGAGGATCCAGAAACACTGAACACAATGTTTTATATATGCTACAACAGTCAATCACAGAAATGCTGTCAAATGGGGGTATATGCATCCCCTGTAAGTGACAAAACACTCATTTTCAGCTGCTAGTCCTACCACAACAAACAAAACCCAAGTTTTCACATTTTATCCAGCACCCACATGCCCAAAACTGGGAGTTAATGTCCTCAGAAAACCAAGAGGTTTGTTTGAACCAATTTGTAACAGTAACAGGGTGCCACAAGTGAAATTCACACTCACATCCTATGAACATAAAAAAAAACAATAGTGTCAACAGATTTGAATTCATTAGAGTTAAAAAAAAAAATCAGTAGAGTTAACAATACAATCCCAAAAAGCTCAATAATTTACTGGAGGATCTAAAGAAAAATAAAGAATCTATTGTCAACAACTCTATTGTTCAATCCATTTCGTCGTCCAGTAGCGACAACCGTTTTTTTGATTGGTACTGCAGTGGCCCTTTGGTTGGGTATTGGAGCAACATTACCGATTGAATAATCCCTAACTTTAGGTCTTTTTTAAATTGAATCAATTTAAAAATAAAATATCATAATGTGCGTATCTAGGGAGTAGTCACCTTTTTACGTGCTTGCTTTAGAACATAGGCCAGAGTTCAGAATACAGCAGCCATACTTAAGCGCTTTTCTTTTGACCCTGGATATATAAATTGCTTTAATTTGTACCATTTCAGAAGATCAATTCCCGGGGCCCTAGTTTTTGAAGAAATCCTATCCTATTTTATAAATCATGAATTAATGTATTTATCAAGGAGAAGTAATTCACACTGAAAGTGTTTATGGCAGGATGTACACATAGTCATGCTTAAAACAACCAAATCAAAGTTTAAATGCTTTGTGTCATGCACTTACCCTCATTGGATGCACCGCCGATCTTGGAGGAAGGCCCTAAAAATAAATCAAAGAAATCAATAAGATTCAAGGGTGGTTATCATTTTCATTCAACTTCAATGATTCGTTCTCAGAAGTCATTCAACAAATACAAGACTTGAGCACTAAACTTCTGAGCAACAGGATAACATTTAAATGGGTGTTTCCCCTATTTTGTCCAGAACAGTTATGACCCCAGCTTCTCAGTCCTAAAAAATGAACCAATAACAACAAATCTTCATTCAAAAATTACTTGGCTGGCCAATAAATTCAATTCAAGTAACAAACTCGACAAGTCCAAACGTCTTCTTTGAGAAGTGCAAAGAGAAGCAATATGATGCATTGCCCTCCCCAGCTTTTGCTGGGAGCTGCAGAGCCAGTAACAGAAATAATATAAATACCTCTGCCATTTCAATTGCAGATATGCCAAGCGCCCACAAATCTACCTGGAAGTAAAATGTTTAAAATGCAAAAGTTAGACAATAGGCAACTTTACTGCTTCAAAGACGTTAAATCCCTTTTATAAGAATCGAATCAATGTTTCATGCTAACATTCCCATTAATTTATACAATATTTACTAGTAAGAAAAACTTTCAAAAGATAATCTGACAAGGCAGTTCCACAGGTTTTATGGAAACTTGGGATTTTACAAACTATTTCTCTTGCTTTTTGGATTTTTGCAAATTTGTTTTACATTCAAAGTTACTTCATGCAATACCAAACTTTCAAACTTCTCGTCATTCTTATGCATCTCCACAAACAAAATACCCCAAACAAACTAAACCAATGCAAGGAAGAAGGAATGTCAAGATCTTCTCATCACGAAGCCCCATCCTCTGAGTACTAAGATCTCCACTTTAGGCGTCATACTTCAGGATTATAATATAGATCTGGATAACAAATTCATTTATACTTTTTGTTTTCACAAGATAACCAAGGTCCACATTTGCACAAAATATTATTAATATTTCACCAACTGATCCCAGGAGACAGAGAAAACTATTAGTTTCCTTTCTTGTTTCTTTAAAAACTGATAGTTTTGAGAAATATTTATGCAATTGCCAACCAAAAGATCTAGTAATGGATCAAAAACACCAACATAAAATCAAATTATCCATTTCCCAGTTCTATCAAAAAAAAAAAAAAAAAAACAAAAAGGGATAGAGGCTACGCATTAAAAGCAAAACCTAAATGAAGATCAAACCATGCAGCTCAATGAATATGATACCTTTCCATCATAGCGACTTTCCTGAATAACTTCCGGAGCCATCCAATGTGGAGTGCCAATAAACTGAAAACAAAATAAGGTTAGTATCCCACACATACATGCACTTCCAGTAACTGAGAACAAATAAATCATCAAATTATGATATCAATAATGCAATCCATCACAATCAAAATATTGTGGAGGTAAAAGATAGCTAGGACTACATGAACGGCAACATTCACCTGCTGAACAGTTATCCCAGCTTCCAGAAAAGTGCCACACACCATAAGGTTCCACAACAAAGGGATTACAGGGTTTTTGGTATGCTTGTTATGTATAGTCTATTGTTTGGTGTATTTAACATGATATGAAAAGGCGCTGACCTTGTAAACTTTTAATTCAGCTTATCATTTTGACATTGGTAAGAAAGTGTAGGATGATACTGATTTCTTTTAAGTCATTTTAAAATTCTTCAGGAGATATTTTAGACACATCAAATTATCTATCTTATGCTCAAAAGAAATGAAAAAAGTTGCAAGCATTGCAAAGTAGCTAGAATACTACATACTGTATTGCGCTTTGACATGGTCCTTGTAAGCTGTGCTGCTACCCCAAAATCACCTGTTCAAAGATCCAAATGACACCAGATTTGCAGATCCAAAAGTCATCAAGGAGTGGAAAGAAAAGGTAAAACATTAAGTCCAGATGGAAATGGCATTCGCATAAATCATTTGACACCCAAATCCAGAATAAAAAGATCCAGAAACCACTGATGAATATATATTTAAATTTAACAATCAAAATCATCATAACAAGAGGCAACAACTACCAAATAAAGCTTGTTATCCATCGATGATAACCTATGGAGCACTAGCTCAAACAATTAGATGGAAACCTTCTTTCAACCAATAAGCACAGAAGAGACTTTAAGCAATCTCAAAATACATTAATAAACATTGTCGTTTCTACTGCATTGTCTTGTATACAAAGGAAGTGACTGACATGTAAATGTGTTTCTAGGGTACTTTCTTTGCCAAGTGATACAGACACAAGTAGACCACATAGAAATTTCATTGTCATGCAAAGTGCAACAATTTACAACAAATAGTTAATAAATAGTTCCTAATCCTACCAAATGACAACAAATAAGAATTTTAACTTCTTAAGTTCCAGTTGACTTAAATTAGATAAAGTTATGCACAGTTACTCACCCAACTTTACCTCTCCTTGTTCAGTTAGCAAGATATTACCACCCTTAATATCTCGATGAACTTTGAAAATTGAGTGTAAATATTCGAGGCCCTGAATAAGAAGAAATTAAAAGAGGTAATATTTAATTAGAAAGTAGATACAAATTAGAGAATGTATGAACATCATTACGTGATAGTTTGCTAGAATTTAGCTGTTATTATCTGGGACCCCAGACCTAACAAACAGATATGAAAACAAATAAGAAAACAAACATGCGCATTGTGAAAAGTATTTATTCACCATGTAAGTGCTATTAATATACTATGACTGCTAAAGATCAAGCATGACATAATAATTGAAAGGAAGAATGTCACTTAGGTGATCTACATGCTTTGAAAGGAACCGGTATAACCATATGATACTAAGGTTCCTTGTAACTAGTACTATTTATTTCCAAACTGAATGGACATAATACCTTTAAAGCTTCCCTACAGATATATGCTATCTGATACTCCTCTAAAGGCTCCTCAGTAACATGAAGCAAATCAGCAACACTTCCCCCTCCGCAGTATTCCATTACTATCTGCCCAAACATGGAAATAAGTTATCCCATAAACCAAATATCAGGAAAAAGCAAATGCTTCGAACACAACTAAACTTAGAAAACAATGCAACCTAGAAACTGAAATCAATTCAAAACTATCCTGCAACAAAAATATGGAGCAAAATGCTTATTGCACTAACCCAAAGATATTCATCCCCTTGGTAGCTCCCAAGGTACCGAACAACATTTGGATGACTGCATTGCTGCAACATCTCAATTTCACCACGAATTTCTTCATACCCTTGTTCCTACAAATAAACAAACTTAAACGGCTCATTCCCAGTGATTCATCCAGCCAATGCCATCAACTACATCAAATATAAACAACAAAATCATACTCACCCCTTCAGATAAAGATAGAACTTTAATAGCAACAAGCTCTGAAGTTCTTATATCTCTAGCCTTGTAAACAGCCCCATAAGATCCTTTCCCTGCCACCCAAAATTCCAATATCAATTAAAAATATTTTCCTTTCGTTTCAATCGCACAAAATCAAGTGATCAGTCATTAAACCAAAAACACAGTTCACTTAGCATTTACATGACAAATGACAATTATACGAGCATGAGGATAATTATCATTCAATTATCTTTAAATTAGAACAAATAAAAACTCACCGAGCTCATTGAGTAACTCATATTTAGTTGAAGGATCTTCTCTTGTAACATTATCAGGAATCGAACTCAAGGAAGCCTTACTATTTTGCAAGAACCGATTCTCTTCCCCTTGCAAAGACGTAGTCGAAGTAGATCTCTTTTGTTTCCCAAGCCCTAGCTCTCCCATACTTGCCACCGCTCTCTTCACCACCGTCGCGCTCCCTTCCATCTCGCTCCTCACCGTCGATCTAACCACAAACGTCCCAAAACCTTCTCCATCACCATCCTCATCCTCATCATCATCAGCGTCGAGTTCATCTTTCCTAGCCCTCCTCGGGCTCACCACAGCCGCTGCCGGCGGCCTAAACGAATACGACGTTTGACCACGGGGATTACGTCCGCGATCTCGTTTCACGATCACGGTCCCAAAATCTCCCACATCATCGTCGTCGTCGTCGACATCGAAGTCGGCAGGACCGCCGCCTCCGCCGCCAAAGTCTTTAGGCAGACGTTTGAGGAGGGGAGGAAGGGAGGAGTCATCTTCGTCTTCTTCGTCTCCGTCCTTGTAAATCATTGTGGCGTAAGGATCCGGTTCACGAGGCCTATATGGTTTAGGTTTGGATTTGCGAGAACCGGAATCGGATTCTGATTCGGATCCAGAGTGGATAACGACGGTCGGATAAAGCTCGGATTTAGCCGGAGCTTTACGGCTCCGACGAGAACTGTGCGGGTAATCCATTTCCTTCGCTTTCCCCGCTCGGAAAGTGTGTGCGCGTGGAAAAGTCAACAGGGCCGAAGAAGCAGTAAACCCAGAATCGCCTGATAGCCGTTGCGCGCTAAGAAAAAACAGGCTGTATATTCTTAAATTGGAATTTTACTGGGCCCCCCGTGCAATGCAATAGATTTTGTTTGGGCCTTTCCAGGCTAGTGTCCACATATTTAACTAAATTGGGTCATCATATGAATTGGCCCAAGAAAAAATAAAGTAATTTTAATTTTGCAATTATTATACTTATTTTTTTGGCATGAATTTTATAATTTTATTTAGAGAGAATGAATTGAGGATATGTAGAAATGATAGGTTATTTATGAAAAAAAAAGTTTAAAATCTAATAAAATAAAACACTAAATCACTTTTAATTTTAAATATACCGAAATAATCTGTTGGATGTATAATTCATCAAATATATATTTTTAAATTTAATTATAAAATATATAAATATTAATATAAAAATAATATTTTAAATAATGAAGTTGCTTTTTGAGATTGATATATTGAATTTTGACAGATAAATTTTTTTATTATTCGAATTTAATCTAATGTAATCTGACTTAACTCGGAAAAACCTCTAAATAGCTTCCTCTTCGTACCAAAACTAAAGATATTTGAGAAATATGCTTCTAATTCCAAGGTCTACGTGATTCATTGGGAGGTCAAAGGAAAGGCTAATGTTCTCTTATTTATGCATAGTGGGGAAGATTTGGTTTGAGCAATGTCCAAATCCCATTCTTAAAAGACTAAGTTAGAGATATATGCTATTGGAAGAATATATATATATGACTTGTTTATCACTTCATCAATAAGACTAAGCAAAGGAATTCAAGAAGGTTATTTGTTCGTTCTTGCTACAAATTTTACGAGAAAAGACAAAACCAAAGCATTTTCTTTTATGAAGAAAGGCTCAACCTAAAAATAAGGTGTTAGAATTCAAATATTGATATCTATCTATATATATATATATATATATTCTTAAAAGACAAAGTTCAAATCCTATTCCTAAAAGGCAATGAAAGTTGGAAACAAATGTTATTGGAAGAATCTTTATATATATATATATATATATATATATATAGCATCAAAGTTTTCATTGTTATTGAACCAAAGGAATTCAAGAAGATTATTTGTTGGTTCTTGTCCACAAAACTAAACTGGAAAAGACAATCAAGCATGTTTTTTTTTCTCTTTATACAAAGAAAGTCTCAACTCGGGGATACAATATGATGTTGCAAAATTAAAATTTGAATATCTGACTTGTTAAATACCACTTTTTAAAATGTAATTATTTATATTCACCGGATTAAATTTCGAATTCAAAATTAATTGAGACACACAAATGCTGGACTCTTTCTTGCCCTACAAACTACAAAACTTTTATTGTTTCTCCTCTTCTTACTTTTCATAACTTAACTTTTCCATCCTTCCAAATCAACCAAAAATCAAAAACCGAATTTGTTAGGGATGATTTATATGCCAACCAAAAGAAATCCTACATTCTCTCTAATTCTTAAATCATGGAATCACTCATATAGAATGATCATTGGTGATCATCAAGGAATACCATATAAACTACTTTTCTAACATATACTAACACCTTTACTTTTGGTTTCATCGGGTTAGCATAGCTAAGTTTCACATGTTCATTTTTCTTTTCTTGCAAACGGATTTATTAAGGTGTGCAGCATTGGTATTCATATATTCAAAGATCATGAATTTCGTATTTGAAACGAGATTGAAACGTTGTACCTACTCCTCTCAAATGCTTGGCATCACAAAAACAGCTAGCTGGCTAGCGATCATTATCTGCGGAAGTACTACTACTCCAAAGTTGTGATACTTCTGATCTAGCTCATAGAAATATCCTATTACTACATAAATATATATATATATATATA
>JBBYHO010000005.1:12302395-12326052 GCA_038382025.1 Adansonia gregorii
AACCAGATAGAAAAACATTAAATCAGGTACAGTAAAAAAATTCATTAGAATTAAGAAATTGACGGCTGAACACTTTGAATGAAACACTAAACCTTCGAAACGCGAAGAAGAAGAGGAGATCTAGGGTTAGGGCTTTGAAATTACCTGAAATTTTCTTTTTGAGATTAGATCTGGAGAACGAGAGAACCAGCAGCTGCCTACTGAAAGAGAAAGTGAAATGTGAGCCCCTTTTTTTATATGTATATATATTTTTAAGAAAAATATTAATATTTTTGAAAATTTGAATTAAATGTGATAAGTTCATTACTAATTTTTGCTTATTCCACGCTCTCAATTTTGTCGTCTCGATGTGGGAAGTGATTTGAAGTTTTAAATTATTTATAGTGGAAGTAGCTAAAAATGGGAGGAGAGTGGAATTCTAAATCTTAGCTCGTACGAGGTGGATCTGGTGTGGGGCTATCATCAGTCATCACATGTGCAACCGCCACTCTGCAAAACAGCAATGATGGTAAAAACTTTGTCGTTTTCTCTCCTTCCAATTTTTAAATATTATAATTATTTATTTTTCCGTTTTTGGTCTTGAGTGCTGTAACTTTTTTAAAATTATTACTTTTTGGGCATTTTGGAGCAATATATATTTTTAGGGAAGTTAAATAACACTACAATGATAATTACCACTATTTTTTCTTTTTTTTTTAAGAGTAAATAATTTTTTTCTATGGCCAATGAAGCCTATGGTACATAGATTTGAGATAGAAAGTTGAATACGGACCCGTATTTAAAAATAATACATTATATTTTTAAAATTTTTACATTAATTTTGAGGGTCAAAGAATAATACCTATATTAATAATGAAACGCTTAAGAAAAATATCATATATAAATAGATTGTAGATAAGATAAAAAATTCATATAATATGGGTCTTAACTAATAACATGCATGATAAGTTTTGTATATTAAAAATAAAAATAATAAAATTATATGTCAATTTTTTATTACGAATAATTTAATGATTGATTAGGTTAAATTTCACATGCATGTATAGTTTTGCTGGCAATATCACAAAAAATATAAGTTTATAGATTGAACCAAATTTGAACTTAAATAAGAAATTCAGAAAAATTATAAACCGCAATTCAGCCACTGAACACCTATAGTTCAGATTGTGTCATACTCCAAAAGACGCCTCAGCTCAGTTGTACTGCTACAGGCTTGCTTGAGTGGAATCTTTGCTATTTCCGCAAGTATCTTGTGCAACCCTTGAGGCCTTGAGAAACAAGGGGCATGATCGGAACCCTTAAGCTGGAAAACTTGTTCTGGTGGACTGTGATTCGATCATGGCTTCCTTTAAAGGGATGGTAATGGCGCAGTCTTCTTGAGTTTTTACATAGAATCGTCGGATCAAGCCATAGTTCAAGTCTGAAAGTGAAAGCTTCTCGATAACCGGCTCGAATGGGATTGGTCTCATTGATACCGATGCCAAGGCAACATTCTGCAGTGAGGAAAAATTGTTTAACATCGATCCCTCTGCAATGACATTACAATATCACAATTTAGAAAGAAACTATGACGGTTTTTAGGGAACGATACATTAGCAGAACTTTGATTGAAAAACAAATCTCTTAATAATGCTTTATGGAGCTCAACAGCTGTTGGAAGGTTATTGTTACCATTGGCATACAAAAATATCTGAGCCTGTTGCATTAGATCATTTGAACCCATCTGATATAGAGTGAAGTGTTGGCTAACTATTACATTGCGAAGGAGTTCAATGATTTTTTTTCAAATAATGTCGTAGTCTCAAGATAGAAAACGAGTTTGCAAATAGTGTGATTTTAACTCCAAATCTATTCCGTTGCCATCTCTTTAGAATGATTGCATGAACTAAATTAAGTTCTAAGTTTCAGTTGAATGAGCTTTTTAAGGAACTTAGCCTCTGAGTTCTTGTACTTTTTTATCACAACTCTCGGAAGTCGTAAAGATACAGAAATATCAACTTTGTTCTGCTGTTGTAAGTTGAGATCATACTGGAATTAAAAACTTTTTCTTAAGCAAGTTTCAGTTCTCCAAAAATTTGACATTGAGATCAGTTTAGTTCATCAATTACTTGACTTGTGTGTGATTGTTAAATATAATTAATTAGAAGCATTTTCAATCTATGTTACTGGAATTCAAGTGTGAGTTTTGGATATGAATATGTCAATGCCTAATATAAATGTATTTAATTTTTAAAAAAATTTTTTATATTTAGAGGACCTTTGAAAGGTCAAATCTTTTATGCTCATGTACATACATATATATATATATATATAAAGCATGAATTTCGAACATGAATACTTAAAAACATAAAGAGCAGCAGAAGATTTGATCTGTGATTGCTAGCAGATAGCTGTATAGATGGATCAATGCATTAATGGATAAAATTGTCTAATAATATAAACCAAACCTGTTGGGAGAACATATCCAGGGTATCCTGGCCACTAGTCAACATTGCGGCTGCAATAAACACAGCTTTTGCAATTTTAGATGGATAAAACTCCTTGACAAAAGAAATACAAGTACCACCAAAATGACTTGCATTTTGAAACCAAGGTGCCAAATTCTTGCATGATAAATCAACATATGTTAATCCTAAGTTACTTAAACTCCTTTTTTTTTGTATTTGATACATATACGGATATAGATACGGGCCACAAGGATATAATAGTTCAAATATATGAAAAATTTTTAAAAAATTAAGCATATTCATATTAGATATAGACCCATATCCAAAATGCCTCCGAGTTTGAGCAATGCAGTATTAATCTACTAGGTGCTACATATATGTTTGTTCTGAAATTTACTTTGAAACAGGAAAATTTACCAACCTTCTTCCCATCTTCTAGCTTATCAAAGAAGTCAGTGAGTGGCTTAACATAGTGAGCCAAAGAAGTAATGCTGCTGGTATCAAAAGAACTAACCCCAGAACCAGTTAAGTCAACATCATCAACTTTAAATCCATTTCTTCCAAAAGTGTCATTGTCTTATACCAACACCAAGCACCAAAACCGCCTCCATGGACAAGCACAAAATGGTTGGTTTCAAGATCATCGATCTTCAGTTGCTATAGGACGAAATTTGATTAACTTGCTAAGTTCCATGAACAACTCTTATATATCATCGAAATTAGATTCGATGAATTTATTATATGCTTCAGCAGACTTGATTTTGGAAGCCAATATGCCATAGAAAATATAAATATGTATATTTATGTGTGTGTGTGTGTGTGTGTATATATATATATATATATATATACTCTCTCTTTTACAAAATTCAAAGGTGATCCATATACATTTGAATGCGGACCAGGCCAGTTTTATTGAACTTTTCAACCATCTGACAGTTTCCAACACTGACAAAGGGAACTAAGGAAGTGCGTCAATGTTATAAATGATGATGATCAGATTTAATTTTATTAACACTATTGCTTCATTGACGTTCGATCCAAAGGAACTCCCATCTTCAAATGAAACAAAGATGATGTGTACCTTTGAATATAATAGAAAATTTCCTATGACTAGGTGTAGGGCCCTAGCACTGCCAGATTACTGATAGAATAGGTTGATATCAAAGAATCAACAGTTTGACCACCTTGGTCAAGTGTTTTAAGGCTAGAAGCAACCTACAATGATTCAGCGAAACTGAGGGGCAAAATTCAAATGAAAGAGAGTAATTCATTGCCTATTTAAATTCCTATATATCATCTAGATCTTACTATAATTATTTATTGATAACGTAATAAACTTTTGTGAGGTGTTGATGGCTAGACCAAACAACGGTTTGATTTTTTTTTTATTTTAATGTAGTTTGTAAATTTATTTTATTATAAAAAATTATTTTATTACTCAAAAAATAATTTAAATTGATTTAAATCATGAAATATCTATTATAATTAAATTTGACTCAATGCAAATCGAATTTGTCGGATTGAATAAATTGTTCAACACTTAATCTTTAAATAAGTCTCTGAGTTTACTTTTTCTCAGATTGTAGGTATCTATTGAAGTATCCAATTACAACAAATTGGTAGATTTATAACTTCAAAGAAGAAAAGAATATATATGCGGACTAAATAAAAGAAAATTCTAAAAAATATATCCAAGTTTCAATATCCTCGAAGTCAAACCAGCTGGCTGTTAACAAGTTGTTGAGGCGTGATCATATGATCGGATAATGAACGTTGCCTAGTGCTTGAACTCTTCGGAAAACCACCTTGTTTGTTGGAATTAACTGGCGATGGATAAACGAACGAAGTCGATCAGATAAAGTTAGGAAGGGAACCGTTTCTCTGATGATGACTGAACAGCAAAGCAGCTGCAATAGCTTGTTCTTGGATAACAGAAGACGACTCATGGTCGTAGTCAATGGCGCCGTTCCCTGATAATCCCCCCTCGTTCTTCTTCTTCTTCTTCTTCCTTGAAGAAGATGAAGAAAACAAGCTCGGCCATCCCCTGAAGAAAGCAGTTCCGGAGGAGGCAGCGGCGGCGGAGAGGAGGAGGAGGGCAAAGATAGAGGGCCTGTTGTGGGAGGATACCTGGAGGCTTTCGTTTGGATCGACGCTTTTCCATTCTGCATGATGCAATCCAATGCATTTCCCATGCTAAAATTTCTTCTAGCTTAATTTTTTGATAAGTAATCTTAAAGCTTAGACGTCGTTTCGTTTTGATTGCATGAAATTTTGGGTTAGTGCAAAACCATGATAGAAGGGCCAAAAGTACAATTTGTAAATATATATCAAATCAAAGCAAGAATTTACTTAGTCCAAGACAACAAAGTTCCATGATAAATCCCGTTGCTTTGGTTTTTTTAAAGCCCTTTTTTTTAAGAATTTAGACAAAAAGTAGGTTATAATAATAATAATAATAATAATAATAAAATTACTTGGTGATTAGTAATATTGAATAAGATGATATATATATATATATATGAAAGAAAAATTATAATTAATACATTGTTTTCTTGCATTCATTAAGATAATATATTAAATACAAAAGATTTTTTTAAAATGGTTATTAGATAATTCTTAAAACGATCAGTAAAAAAGTTTATTATTTTATTTAAATAAGTTTTATATTTTTATTGCACTTAAATAAATGTTTAATCTTTAATTTGCATTTAAATAAATTTTTAACATTTTAATTTGTATCCAATAATTTTTAACTTTTAATTTATATCTAAATAAATCGTTATTTAGTTTAAAATAAAAACTTATTTGGATTCAAAGTGAACAACAATAACTTATTTAAATACAATAAAAAAACACAATATTTATTTAGTTTTCTTTTGAAAGTAGACATATCTCAATATAACTTTTTATATATTTTTTTTATATCGAAAATGGTGTACTTAATAGAACAAATTATATAGGAAACAATTGAAGCCATGTTTACTAGACTAAAATTGGAAGTTTGAGTAGGAATGAAAGAAAAAAGGTTCGAAAGGAAGGCAAAATATGTTAAATCATATTTTATTTTAAAACTATATAAAGTATTTTCCATGAGATTCCGATTTTGAATGCAAAATAAAATTAAATCAGAAAGTTTGGTGCTGCCTTTTATTGACCTCTTTTATATGAGTTGGGGTCGAAGAAGATGAATATAAAAATATATATATACATATATGTATATATATATATATAATATAATAAAGGTACTTAACACGTGTAGTATAAATTCTAAGCTACCTGGAAAAATTAAATCAGAACAATTAATTATTTCAACGGATTTATCATTTTTTATCATAAATACGATTATATGACGTCATTTGAATGAAATAAATAATTTCAACGGAGTGAATGAAAAAAAAAAAAACTTCTCAATGGAGTAAAGAGTCATCTAATCCAAATATTATATATTATATATTTTAATAAAAAATTAAATATTTCAATGAAAATCACTTATGAAATTTAAAAATTTTACCGACATCAACAATGCATAAACATATAAAATCAAAATAGATGTACGATACAAAATAAATTATATGTAATTTTAAGTGATCTAAACTTATCCACGGACCCATCAAGTGAAACCTGAACAAATTTTTATAATTCAAATCAACAAAACTCGAATTATTATTTATTTAACAATTTTTTAAACATAAAATGTATAACATTAATATAAAAATAATTTTGTTAAAAAAAAAATATTGGAACAGCTTTCGGAGCAGACCTCATCCAAGCTTTGGGCAAACAAATAACAATCATCCACGGAGACAAGCGAAAACTAGGTTTCGCCCATATTCTAAACCTTTCACAGCGCTATTCTTAATTCTAGAAGGGACAAGATGGAAGCCAATTGGCTTTGCAACTTGAATTCTAGGAAGAAAAAAAAGAAAGAAAATTCCAAAAGTTAGCCTGGAGAAAGTGTTCAAGGATCTGCTTCTTGAAAATCTAACAGGTTTGATTCCTTCAACTAATACGTCGGAATTCATAACTCGGATTATTGTAACATAAAAGATATTTAATTAACTCCCGTCACCAGAGAGTCTAGATTGCAGAAAAGCCCTATTATTCGGAGTTCGAGGGTCTCCTTCATCGACCTCCATGTTTGAAAATCCGTGGAACTCCATCACGGAGCTATTACTCTTCAGGAGTCGAGAAGATTTCCAGAACTTCTGAGCTATGCTAACAGTGCCGGAAATATGGAGTGGGAATAGAATAAGTGAATTTCATTGTCAAAATGATTTCGTCACGGCCACTTGTCTCAAAAGCAAACAATAGATCTGGGAATTGTAAGACGTCAAAGGACCACCAAGTACGAGGCAAATTCAAACATGTAAAGAGTCTGATATAAACATAGGAAAAGAGTAAAATAGCTTATAATTATTAAACATGTAACAAAGGATTTTCCAATATTTAAGCTATAAGAGCAAATAGATCTATCCTAAACCTACATTAACTTATGCAGATAAGCATACGTATAGATTTTGCATGTATTATACGTCCATTAAGGCGGTTTAACTCAGATTAAACTGTTTTATTACAGACTTCGGTAAACACATTTAAACTGTTTTATTACAGACTTCGGTAAACACATTCTTTTCTCTGTCTGACCCTTATTTTGGAAAAATATTCAGCACACATTAACTGGTTCGAATGCTAAAGTGTAATGTCATCAATTTAGAGCATCAACTACATGATCAAAGGACGAAGCAAAAGAATACTCGAAGAAAATAAATTACCTGTTGATGTTATTCATACCAGAACTACTACTCCTGCTTAGCATAATAGTGGGAGGCTAACTCAGTCAACCAAAAGCCATCAATTATTGTTATGTTGCGGATGTACTTATTAGTAGTTTTGATAAACTCGTTGAAAATAATGCAGTCGGCTTTTGTCCGGAATAAGACAGAAGTGGGGTGGATCTGCACCACCTCACCACTTGCCAAAGCCCTGCCATTAGATTTAGATAAGTGTGAAAGGTCTTTTGTAAGGCCTTACTGGATAGCTAAACTAACAATAAATGCTAATCTGATAGTATTGAAAGTGAATATAATGCAAAGGGAGAACAAGTAGGAAACATAGGTAAATCCTTAAAAATGAATGTAAAAACTAATATCAAAGTGTATTGCATACCTGTATGTTCCATCAGGCTGCTTTAAAGCCGCATTGAGGAAAAATGCAGCAGCAAGGCATCTGCGGAACTGAAGCGTGTCGTCTCCACAAGAAGAAATGCGAAGGCCCATTTGTTCAACATGTCGGCGGATTTGACTGCAATTAATCACCTAATAGACTTAGCTCACAGGTTTTTTTGGAGACATATTGCCAAGTAAAACAGCATAAGAATTACTAATTACCAATTTATGACCCTGGCTCCTCATTTAACAGAAGCGTGTCATTGTGAGTGAAAAAAAGATAAAAGTCCAACAAATTAAATATGGGTAAATATGGGTATTTGTCTCCAACCTGTGGATGTCACGGGCATGTCGCAAAGAACGGCTATTGATGAAGTTTTCCTTGCACCACTTTCTAAGAATTTTTTCGGGCTTTTCTTTGCCAACCTCAGACTTTCTCTTCTGCAATAACTCATCAGATGTTCGATAGACATTAATCAAAGTGAGGTGGTCTCCTTCAGAACTTGCAAAACATTTCTTTGCAGTTCTTGCCTGTCCAATAAAAAAAAAAACATTTTACGTGTTTTCATCATCAATGGGGAGAAAAGAACATAGAACTAGAGAAAAACATCTAAGTACAAATGCATGACAATGATAGAAGTTTGCATTGCACAAGCACATACCTCATCCAACTTCTCACGTGGCTCGTAAAAAATAGATTCTACCGAAAGCATTGCAACAGCGATTAACATTTCTTCCAGGCAGTTGAACTGGCTAGCTAGGATGAGAGCTTTAGAATAAACGGGATCTAACGGGAGCCGAGCCATTTGATGACCAACTGGATCTGACAGTTTGCATTCATCTGTTAACGCACCTAGCAAGATCAACTCCTCCACTGATTTTTTAATAGCTGCCCTGTTCAAATGCGAAAAAGAATCACTCATCATTATAAACCACATAATTAAAAGGGAATATTAAGCACCAATAAGAAAGTCCACTTTATCCAAATTTTTTGAAAGGCTAATCACATTAGAAAAGGAAGTTACGAATTGATTCAGAACTACCACACATTGTCTGTGAACTATGTGACATAAGGCTCAAACAACAGCCATGGAATTGATGAATACCCAAAAAGACAATTCTAACAAATAAGAAGAAAAAAGAACAAGTACATTTTAGTAAGGCATATTGCAGGTGGGTTCAAGTCTTCAAAGCAGATGCTTGTACAAGAATGTTAAATTATTAGACATGTAGATTACCTCTCCCATGACCATGTTTCAGCAAAGATCCTAGCCTGAAAATGATCTGCATTATGTTTCTCTTTTTTTTTTTGGATAATTAATGATCTGTGTTACGATTTTACATTAAGATCCAAAGAATGCATGGATGTTACTAGATTAACTGTCAAGAACCAACAAACTGCAGAAAAAGATTGAAGTCATTTTTAACTAATAAAATTTTAGATGCAGTGCTTCTTCCGCTAATATTACTAAAAACAGCAAAAAGTAGGCCTGAATCTGGTTTTGTCCACCGTGGATGGATAGCTTTCTAGTTGGGGAGACTACAAGCCACTACAAGGAAAGAGGAAGATCAAACAGATTGAAATTGGGTAGATGTTTTCATCACACACGATATTCTATGATCTGTGACCATAAAAGATAATAAATGTAAAGCAAAAGAGATCTACACAATTAGCTAAAATTAACCTAATCAAGATCTACTGATGCTCAAGGATCAAGCAATAATTGACAGAAAAAAAAAAGCATAGATACACAAATAAATTAAGGAAAACCCCTAAAGAAGTTCACCTTGAGGGTTTCTCTATGAAGTCAAACCCAAATATATCATCGACACCCAGGGCCTTGAGCTGCAAAATGACATTCGAGAGGTTGCACCTCTTAATCTCAGGCTTGGTTGAATCCTCAAGCTTTTCAAACTCGCTCTCCGGGTAGAGACGGAAACACTTCCCAGGTCCTTCACGCCCTGCACGTCCACTACAGCAAGAAGGAATTTGTCATTAATGATTACTTTTTAAAAACCATCATCATAACCATCTGCATTTGCCAAGTACCTTCAATTATAACCACAAAAGAAAAGGGTCATACAAATAAGTGAAACACAAAGAAAATTGAAATGCAGGTCACAGTAAAGAAGCATAAAATAGAATAAAACAGTTTAAGGCAAAATACTAGCAATGCATGCTCCCTCAACTCTTCTTGAAAACCACCCAATAAACTGAGATCAACAAAAAAAAAAAAAAAAAATGCTTATTGTTCATCCCATACCTTCTCTGGATTGCTTGTGCTTTTGAGGTTGGAACAATAATCAATGATTCCATCCCTTTGACTGGATCATAGGAGCGTGCTTTTACAACTCCAGGATCTATGACATACTTAATTCCAGGTATTGTCACTGATGTCTCAGCAATATTAGTTGCTAGTATAACCTAAACAGAACGATGCAATGACATGATTAACTGATTGCCAAACGAAGGTTTGATCAAATACTTTTTCGACTTAAAAGTTTGAGATTCTTACTTTACAAAATAAAAGATAGAGTCAAAAAAGAGAAATGAGATGTCAACCAACAAAAAATGGTCAACAAGACTAAAGTTGATATTCAAGCTAAAGATATCTTTAAGGTAAAATTGCATCACATTGTAACCATTCAAGCAGTAAAATTTACAAGCATGATCTACATAGATTGCATTTGGAGAATATATGCACTTGCTACCCTATTCTCTTCTTAATATTAAGAATAATCTGATAAAAAATTAATTTGGTAATGTAAGCACCTTACAGCAGATAATTCTCATACTGGCAACATTATATACTACATTTTCCTAGATTAGTTACTATATACGAAGATAACCAGTTTGTACATGTAATCCAATAAATTTATGAAGCTACCTTACGGAACCCTGCAGGAGCAGGTGCAAAAACTCGCATTTGCTGTTCTGAAGGCAGAGATGAGAATATAGTAACCGTTATCATTTTTCGATTATCTTCAGGTAATCGTTGTAAATTCTCATGAATTTGTTTTTCAACAGATTCAATCTCTTCTTGGCCAGTCAAAAAAACAAGAATGTCACCAGGGCCTTCCTCCAAGTGAATCTAATAAAGTGAAGATAATTACATATCAGGGTCCAGATTTTACCACGAAAAAAAAAAAAACATTCCAATTCTTTTGAAACATGCATTTTTCAGGAAAAAGGCAAGGAGATGGATTCCCCACGATTATAAATATGCATACAGGTATAATTTCAAGATGTATCACAACTAAGAGCAAAAAATATGATATAAAAAATAATTTATTAATTAAAAATACAACAGACAGGCTAAGAACAGAGTAAATGCAGAACAAGAATGGCTCAATAGAATTGATAAACAAAAGGATTCTGGTAATGAGAAACCAAGTGTCATTAACATTGAACTTTTGAATCCAATAACCAATGCAAAGATTCAGTAACAATGAAGATAATCTAAAGAGCACTGCCAATAAACCTGGAATGTGGTGACAATAGCTGAATCCAAATAATCAGTCTGGGGATCAACAGTATAGAAAATATCCACTTGAAACTGTCGCCCTTGAACATGAACAGCCCTTGCACCACCAAAGTATTTAGAGAAAACATGTGCATCCAAGCTGGCAGACATGATGATTACTTTCAAAGGTGGTAATTTTCTCCCCTGGCATTGCTTTAAAACACTGATGCATGGATCAACATTTTCTTTCTCCAAGATTGCACCATTGTTTGCCCTCTTATGACCAACACTATTTTGGTCTTTTAGATTTTTGGACCTCACATTCTGTACTTTTTTCAGCAAACCCAACAATATATCAGTGTGGACAGTTCTCTCATGGGCTTCATCAACAATTATCACTGAATACCTAGAGAGATATGGATCCAATAATGCCTCCCTGAAAGAGCAAAAAACATATAAAACCAACTAAATATCAACTCACGCAAAACTAAACAGTCCAAAATAACACTTTCAAGAATCGTTAATCCACCATATTACACCTATGTCCTGTGCAACAATTCAAATGTTTATTAACAATTTCATCTACATATTCTAAAACCATATAAAACCAAGACGTCATTAACACACCAACAAAAAATAATTCTAAAAGGAAAAGAAAGTTACCTAAGAAGTAATCCATCAGTCATGTACTTGATCCTTGTTGAGCTAGAGGTGACATCCTCAAACCTAATAGAATACCCAACTTTCTGACCCAACTCAACACCACATTCTTCGGCTACCCTTTTCGCAACAGTAACAGCAGCAACACGCCTAGGCTGCGTTATCCCAATACTTTTCCCATCACGGCAGAGCCCAGCATCGAATAAAAACTGAGGTATCTCTACATAGAAATATATATACTAGCCTATAAATATCAAGACATTACCAAATGCAGCTAAAAATAAAAACCCAAAGAATAGTACTACTCACGGGTTGTTTTCCCACTTCCAGTTTCACCAACAATGATCAAAACATCATGGTTTCGAACCTCCTCAATAAGTCTTCTCTCAACTACAATAGAAAGGAACAAAGCAAAGCATAAACGTAATAATAATTCATGAAAAGAAAGAGACTTTAAGTAATCTAACAAACCTGAGGCAATAGGAAGTGACTTCCGATGCTCTAAAATCTTTTGTCTTCTGCAAATTAAAAGTAATTATTAGATTTAACATACAATTTTTAAAGGACAAAAAGGAAAAAAAAGAAGAGTGAAGAATTGACCTGGCAAAGAAGTTGGGTTTGTTGTTGTTAAAGGAGATGTTGCCGTTGGGTTCTTGGGATTCCGCCATTGATGGCATCTTTGCTCCGGAAGAGAAAAAAGACGGATCACTTGGTGCTTAAAACTCATAAAACCCTTTGCTACCTGGAAACATAATCGCCGCTGCAAGAGAAATCACAGAGTTATAAACGGCGTCGTTTTTTCCTACCCCCAACGAAAAGTACACCATTATCCGAAGTTTTTTCCTTTTTTAAAGAATATAGATATAAAAATTATATTCTAGGTAAAATCCTTACTATAATCTATATTTTAATTTTGTATCATTAAATTCGATATTTTAATTTTTTAGTTTATAAATTATAATAATTAAAAAATTTTAATATGTTAAAAATTATTTAAATGTTTATAAAATATTAATGTATAAAATTTTATATAGAAATAGGTTTGAGCTATTGGTCGGATTTGAGTTTTTTTTTACATAAAATTTAAAATTTTACATCACATAATATATCAATATTTTATAAATATTTAAACATTTTTTAACTCAGTTAATCATTTTTTTCTTATTTATTACAAATTCTAAAGTGAAAGGATTAAAATATTAACTTTAATAATATAATGACTAAAATGCTTCATTCACTGTAATAGAGAAACTGTCAACAAACTTTTATCGATATAAGAAAGCAATTTGAAATTTTTAATTAAAAAATCTACTAGCAGTCGTTATATTATAATTTAAAAAATTATTTTAATCCATGTACAATAAATTTAGTATTTCAATCCTATTAGTATTAGCAAATAAGAAAAAAAATGTTTAACATTGTTTAAAAAATTGATAGAATGTTGATAAATCATATGAGATAAAATTTTAAATTTTATACTACAACACTACTGTCGTGAAAAACTATCATAATATTTTTATTAATATTAAAATAATTTTTTAATATTAATAATTATTTTTATTTATTATAATTTTAAAAATATAAAAATTTAAATACTAAATTTAATAACATAAAAATTAAGATACGTTTTTAATTATAATAAAGAGACTTAAAAGCATTGCATTCCATTTTCGCTTAAAAATCTACATTGTGTTTTAATATGGAATAACAAAGGTGTAGGTATCTGCAGGATTAGTACAGGACATGATTTGTTTCCCCGGTCAACCCCTCACCCAAGCCCGGTTTTGGATGAGTGCACAGTAAATTCATTTTATTATTTAAATAATATTAAAATATTAAAAAATAATTTTTATAATTAAATTTAAATAAAAATATTTTATATTATATCTGATAATTTAAATTAAATTAAATTAAAATTAAAAATTAAAAAAATTAATTTAAATTTAATCTAATAAGAATCTCTAATGGAATCCTACAAAGATAAGCCGTCTTTGTTTAGTGTCTGGTGAGGCTGACCGAAAGTTTGAGGTTGCCACTGCCAGCTAAGCCTGCTGAAACCCCTCCCTTTTATCGCTTCCAGATATTGCCGAAAACATGTCCTGCCCTTAGTGTCCTTTTGCGGTTAACTAAGGAACACGTGTCTTCCTGCTTTGTCGGAGAATCTTTCTAACCCCATTGTCTTCATCACTGACGTGTCCTCCCTACTCTCCATTTCTGACACAAAAATTTTTATGTAAAAAAAAAGGAAAAATATGATACAGGGAAAAGTAAATATTAAATTTAATTATAAAATATAAAAATATTTAAAAACTGAACAGAACTGAGGTTGCATTATCGGGGAAAGAGAAATGGCAAAAAAGAGGAAAACACGTGGCGGATTTCCACACAGATTACCAAAACGACGAGTGGCCAATGCTGCCTGCATGATTGGTATGTCGACACGTGTTGTTCAATCTTCCCCCGCCTCTCTTCCCACAACTTGCGTATTAAAAAACACCGACAAAATTCTCTCTCTCAAAAAAAAAAAAAAAAAACCTGCCAAAAAGGTAATCCTACAAAATAATATGTCAGCTGCATACCACGTGTCGTTTGGGTGCTTCTCCTGATCACCGCTTGTCACCTCCGAATTTTTTTTATTTATATATTTTATAAATTTATATTTAAAATAAGTTATATTTTATCTCTGATTTTTTAAATTTTTTTTTTAAAAAACCATTCGCTAAATTTACAATTTTGTTTTTCATTTTTTTTGGTGCAATAAAAGGAAATAAACGTATTTGTTTGAGTTACACTTGTTTTCAAGTTTGGAGTTTGATAACCCTTATTTGTATTACATAATTAAGAAAACAATCTTTGGTGTGAATAGCCTAAGTTTATGCATATATGAGTAAAGGCTAATTCTGATCAAAAGACTGGTTTTATTTCTGTTACATAGGCAAAAAAAAATTAGCTTTTTTTATGAAACAACAGGAAAGAGGGTTTTTTTTTTTTTTTTTGGTTGGGTTTTATTTTCTTTATTTAACGTTTCCATTAAAAAAATGGGAGAAGCAGATGAGAACCTAAGAAGAATTATTAGCAGCGAAGAAGTGAGCAATGTTTCTTTGCAGATTGAGAAGTACCCAAGAGATCTGTTACAAAGATTCATGTCAAGGGAAGCACAAGCTTCAATAAGAGGTGAAGGAGGAGAAGAAGAAGAAGAAGAAGTGGAGTTGAATCTTGGGTTATCATTAGGAGGTAGGTTTGGGGTTGATAAGAATGCAAAGAAGTTGACAAGATCATCATCCATTGCTGGTCCAATCCCAATATTTCGAGAAGATGGTGCCAATAATACTCCACCAATGGTTCCTTACCCAACTCTAATAAGAACGTCATCTTTGCCCACCGAGACTGAGGAAGAATGGAAGAAGAGAAAAGAGTTACAGGCTCTAAGAAGAATGGAAGCTAAGAGGAGAAGAAGTGAGAAGCAAAGGAGTTCAAGAGAGAAGATGGAGGTGAATTTGTTAGATCAGGAAGAGAGTAGGCAAGCTGGAAGGGCTAATAATATTGGGGTGGCTGGACCACGTTTTGGATTGCACACTCGGGCTGCCACTGCAAGGAATGCGACTTTAGGACGAGGAAGTGAATCAATGGGATTGAAAACGAAAGGTGGTGGTCATGCAACTCCGTTTTCACAAGGGTCGAGGGAATCACAAGGAGGAAGTTCTTCTGGTATGTCAGAACTGGAAAATAAAGCTCATCAAGGTACTTTTCTGCAACACTATCTATAGGTGATTGTACGTGCATTTGGTTCCAATTCTTAGATTTTTCAAAAAAGAAAGTTTTACATTTTGCTTGATACGTAAGAATTTTGGTGTAGAATGAGTCGTTTTATCAATTGGATTGACAATGACATTTATTTTTGGTTAGTTATTTGTAGTTCCATAGTCGAAATGGGGATTGAATTAAGCTGAGAAAATGGTGGCATTCCCGCTTACGTTTTGCTGTCACATTATCTTATTCTTTTCTTCTCCTTTTCTCAATTAAGCTTTGAAGTAGGTATGAACCCAGAGAGCGGCCTTTGGTTTTGACATTCCTTCATAGATCTTTGGAAGTAGGATCACTGATTCACTCCCAGTTTCCTTATGTTAAATGGGTGTGGATTGGCAAATGTGGCAAACATGGAACGATCAGTTTTGAGTAAATCAAATTGAGTGAAAGGTTTGCTTGGGTCCTTTATTTATAGTCTATTCCGATAGACGCTAGTCCGGGTTGGTTAAGGTTCCTCACTTGTGACTGACTTTCACGAATTTTCCGATTTTCCGCGAGGCAGTTAACATCTTTCAGATAGAGTTTTGCATCTCTCTCTCTCTCTCTCTCTCTCTCTCTCTCTCTTAGGCTTATTTAGTCTCTGCTCCCAACTTGCATATATGATTCCATGAAAGATTTGGCCAAAAGTGCTTTCTTATATATTAGATATCAACCTGGACCAAAGGATGTAATCCCTTAGCTCTGATATTGAGTGCGAATCGAGACCAAGGGATTCTAGTGTTCGACATAAGGTTGCAGTTAACGAAACAAAATCCTCGTTCAAGTTTATTTAGCTTATCAACTCGATGTTGGTTTCCAGTGTTTCTTCTAGTATGAGAATTCCCTTCTTCTACCTGGCTGCTTCAGCTTTAAAGCTTGGAACCCTTTGAGGAAAATTCATTATTCAAATTTCCCATAAAGCCATTACCATGTGCCATCTCTTTTACCAACTTCAGTAGGCATTTGGAAAACCATAAACCACCAAGTCAAAATATGATTATGTGATGTAAGCCAGCATAGTATATTTATGTTTAAAAGTTTTGCATTGAGGCCACGCTCAACATTATCTTCAATGGTTGAATCTCATAGTTTCATTTCTGTTAATTTATCATTGTCATAAGTGTTGTTTCTCAACATTCTACTTAATTTCCTTTCTCCGCAAGCAGAAAGTGCTCAGCATGAGTTAGTTATTGCTAGTTAGCACTCTGGAGATCATCATTAGAAGAGAGATTGTTGCACTAGATCAAGCTAAGGTTTAGTCGATGTTGTGGGGATCAAGAATAATTACTAGGGAACATAAATGTTGATATGAGTAGATCCATTATTATGTGTTTTAAACAGCAGTTATGGTTCGTACCGAATGTGCGATTATATATCCATGCCATTAGATATGATGAGTACGAGATGTGGAGTTGTAGACATGATTTGTTTTATGTGAATTGATTCAAAATAGTCAAACATTGGAAATTTTCTAGATTTTGGTTTCGCGTTTGTCAGTACCTCGGTTGATATAAGAAAGTAATCGTATTTGCTTTTTCTGTCATATGTAGACCAGAATGCTGATTTTTCACTATAACCATATGCTTATGAGTAATCTCAGAAACTGAAAAATAATGGATAGTTTCTTGTGGCAACTTGATTGAGAGTAACTGGAT
Organism: Adansonia gregorii; assembly: GCA_038382025.1. Taxonomy (NCBI): domain Eukaryota; kingdom Viridiplantae; phylum Streptophyta; class Magnoliopsida; order Malvales; family Malvaceae; genus Adansonia; species Adansonia gregorii. The sequence goes on from JBBYHO010000005.1 coordinate 12,319,573, forward strand.
ATTCAAATAAGGGAGCACTTACAGATGAAATCATCGTTGATTGAAGTTGATTTCACTGCGTCTTGGATTTGTCAGGTAAATTCTTTAAGAATGATTGCATGGTTTCGCATACCCTGGCTGACACTTTGAGCTAATCAGCAGATCTTGTGCGGGTTACTTGGAGGAGGAACGTATCGGTTTCTCCTACTTTTTCCAGTTAGTTTACTTTCTACTTCTCTCTTTTCGGGTTTAGCCTGTGTCAATTGATCATTTGAAAACATGTGGAAGATTTTGAAATTTAACCCATATGTGCCGAACTGGTTTTATTAATCCTATGTTAATAGCTAGCCGTCTAACCTCTGCCATGCCGGCCATTGGTGTTGAGAATTTATGATCAAGGGGCTTTCAAGTTTCACCCTTGCTTCCCTCCCCTATAGGGAGCAGCTGGTTTTCGTGTTCTTACGATCTCATGCATTGCAGGAGCAAGCAGTTCCAGTGAAGCAAGAAGCTCTGGTAGCACCCAATCCTTTCAAGATCAAGACAATCAAGAGGCTATAGGTTCTTCAGGGACAAAAACAAGTGAAACTTGCAGAACTCCCGGATTGGAGGCCAAAAATAGAGGGAAAGAAAGAGGGAGCGCAATCCAAGATATGCCCTGTGTTTTCACACAGGGAGAAGGTCCTAACGGGAAAAGAGTCGAAGGCATTCTATATAAGCATGGTAAAGGAGAGAAAGTGAGGATAATGTGTGTCTGCCATGGAAAATTTCTATCCCCAGCTGAGTTTGTTAAGCATGCAGGTGGTGGTGAAGTAGATCACCCTCTTAAACATATAGTTGTAAACCCTTCATCTGCTTCACTTTTGTAATGGTGGAGTTTGATGTCATCCCCCTCAAAAACGGATCTGAAATAGGGAAAATTTGAAAGTTAAAAAAAAAAAATTAGGAAACATTTTTTCCCCTTTGGATTATGTGAAAAATTGAAAGATTGGAATATTTTTAGAGATTTTCCAACGCCTGTCTTTGGACTATGCGGTTTATCTTTCCCATGCATGTCTCCAAAACCCTAGTGTTATTGCGCCAATAATCAATAGATTTCTGGGTACATTTATGGAGCACTAGGATATGTTCTCCGGAGTTTTTATTTCCCTCAGTCATATTTGATATCTATGTGTGGTGTATATTCAGATATAATATATATATATATGTCTATATGAGTTATGATCTTTAAGAAAAACTTTTTTAAAGTGTTGCCGACACACCTGAATTTGGACAAGTGTTAGAAAGATATCCAACTTTAAATTTCAATCCAAACAAGGACGGATAACAATCGCAAAACAAAGTCCATGAATCTATAAATGTAAAGCCACATGTCTCTGAGATTTACTTAAAAGCAATAGTTTGCTCTTGCATAAAACTGTGGACAGAAAATATCATCAAAACCATGTAATAAAAGCTCCTATAATTGTTGCAAGATTTTTTCCAGCCAAAAGCTTTACCAAAAAAGTGAAAAAAAAAATTCATGATACCATAAAAATGAAATAAAAGACCAGGATCCATGAAGGTAAAAATCCGATATTTCTTAAAGATTAAACATTGATATCCTTGTAGCAAATCATAGAGAAAAGCTCAAATTTGCAAATAAGGGACAGATTAAATTACCTACTAAACTTGCTTTGGTCAGCATTACAAAAGCTAAGAGAACTGGAATATATGTATACAGCAACCTCCAAAAGCATCTGCTATTTTCTGCAGATTGTTAAGGATTTTAGGTGCGAATGTACAGATTACAAGTTTGTTATGATTTGTACACTTAAGCTTTCCTTCTAGATCATAGCATGCACCTAGAAACCACATTATCTTACTGAAGAGGCTCGAATTCGTTCCAACTTATGGGTGACTTGCCTCATAGTTGGCCTGGTTGAGAGACTATCAACGGTGCATGTAATCGCCAAGTGCAGCAGTTCGACCAGATTGTCATGAGGACCTGTATCCCATAACCTTGTAGTGAATACATCCTTTGCCTGACCCTGTCGCAGCAGCATGCAGGCCCAAGAGACGATATTGAAACCATTTGCATGCGCGGAGAATGAAGGATCCAAAGCTTTCTTATCAGATATCAACTCAAGCAGCACAACCCCAAAGCTGTAGACATCAGCCTTCTCAGATACACGACAGGTCATAGCATACTCTGGTGCAACATATCCAAATGTGCCAGCTACCCCAGTCGTTGCATGGGTTTCAGAGGTACCCAAAAGTCTTGATAACCCAAAGTCAGACAGATAAGCATTACAATCATTGTCCAACAATATGTTACTCGGCTTGACATCCCGGTGCAGCACCTTCGGAGTGCATTGGTCATGTAGATATGCCAGTGCATGTGCTATATCCAGAGCAATCTTGTGAATAATCTTCCAATCTACAGCTCGAGGATCTTTCCTTAATAAAATTTTCTAAATTACCGCCCGAAAAATAATTATATATGAGAAACATCTCCGTTTCACTGGCATGGTACCCTATTAGAGTTACAAGATTAGGGTGCCTCATTGTTTCCAGTGTCTTTACCTCGGCATGGAACTGTTGAACACCTTGAAACCTTCCAACAGCAAGTCTCTTCACTGCAACTAGGGTTCCCGGAGCTATTTCTGCCTTGTAAGTGGCACCAAAACCTCCATTCCCTATGCATTTGCCAGCACTAAAATTCCCTGTTGCCTGGACAATTGTTTCATATGTCAATGGAACCCCAATGTCTACGAAAGCTGTAATTTCCCTTGATTCAGAAACCCGAACCCTGGACATTGGGACCCATTTCCTGGTGTAAAAGAAGAGGACAACTAATACTAGAAGAACCAAAACAATGGCTGAGGCAGATACTATTGACGTAATCTCAATGGAATCTAAACTATCATTAGAAGTTGTGCTACCCGAAGGAGAAGGTGAATCAGTTTGTGAATCTACGGTATTGGTTGTCATATCAGCAGATTGTACGGATAGCGAGAATACCTTGTCCGAATGAAGGAAAGGCTTTTGTTGAACACTAGTAGAAATCACTGCACTACCATTCAGTGGTAATGACCCAGACAGGTTGTTGAATGATACTTCAAGCAAAGAAAGTGATTTCATGTTCGAGAAGCCAGAAGGGATTTCCCCGGAGAGTTTATTATTGTTGAGCCGTAGAGAAGTTAGTTTTCTCAGATTCACAAGGCCTTGTGGAATATCACCAGATAGCGTATTTGACGAAAGTTCTAACACTTCAAGGGAGGGAAACCGCCCAAAGCCAGAAGGAATGGCACCAGTCAGGTTGTTGCTTGCCAAGGCTAGATGTTTGAGATACTTCAACTGATGAAGCCCTTCAGGAATCCGACCTCTAAGTTTGTTTCCACTTAGGTCAAGGAAAACAAGAGACTCCAAGTCCTTGAAACTTTGGGGAATTGCCCCTGTAATCTGATTCTCAGATAAATCCAAAAATATAAGGGATCTGCAGATTGCACCAATTCCTGATGGAATATGACCAGACAATCTATTCTTGCTAACATTAGCAAGCATCCCATGGAGATTGTTACAGTTTCCAAACAGACTTCCAGGAAATGATCCCGTGAGCTTGTTTCCGCCAGCAAGAAATGCATAATCAGTCTGCTTTCCCAATCTTGTTGGTGCAATTGGCAGCCATCGGAGTGAACCAGTGAAGTTATTTCCACCAAAATTGTGAATTATCACCACTTTCGAACCAGAAAATGGCAAAAGCATGGCAAGCTGTGTTTTGTATGTGAAGAATGACAAATAAACGGATGCTGGATCATGTGAGTGGAGAAGTCCATAACTCAAGGAGGAAAAGCCGGGGCATACAGTGTAATTAAATCTGGGGATTGATCCTGACATGAGGTTTCCACTGATATCAAAATGTGTCATACAAGGAACTGGAAGTTTCCCATCAAGCTCCCCTGTTAGCCTGTTTGAGCTCAAATCTAGATGCTGTAGTCTCTTGCATCCATTAAACAGTCCAAATATTTCCCCACTGAAGTGGTTCTGAGCCAAGTTCACAATTTCCAAATTCTCACAACCACTCCAATTTCTTGCTAGCTTCCCCTCAAGATTCGCCCTAGGCGCCCAAAGTATTTTAAGCTTTGGAAGAGTTGTAATTCTCATTGGAATGGAGCCTCGAAAACGGTTATACTCATCAATAGAGGCAAGTGGGAATCTAAACAAAAGCTCTTCACTTGAACTCTGCATGCTCAGTATTGGATCAAAGAGATTAGAAAGGACAAGAACCGACAACTGAACACAATTTCCAAGCTCCGCGGAGATCCGGCCACTAAGGTTGTTTCTAGAAACATCAAGAATCGCAAGCTTATGTAGCTGACCTAGCTGTTTAGGAATAACACCATCCAACATGTTCGAGAACAACAAAAGAGTCTGTAACTGCCGACAATTCCCCAAACTACCAGGAATACTCCCAACCAGGAAATTACCTGACAGATCAAGATATACTAGATACTGACAATTACTAGCAAAAATATCAGGAATCGGCCCATTTAGTCGATTATTAGACAAATGAAGCCTCTTCAACTTGTAGAAACTACCAAAATAACCAGGCATAGATCCCTTCAGCTTATTCCCAGCTAAACTCAAAACCTCCAAATCCACAAATTTGGACAAAGATCCTGGAATCTCCCCTTCTAGTTCATTAAACCCGAGATTCAAAACTCGCAAATTTCTCAACCCCGCAAATTCATTAGGCAACTTCCCAGTAAATGAATTCCCTTCAAGATCAAGTTCTTCTAAATTCTCTAAACCCCATATTTCTAAAGGAATTTCACCACCAATATCATTAAAAGCAAGAGACAAAACCCTAAGTTCAGTAAGTTTCCCAATCAAAGGTGACAAGTTTCCCATTAATTTCCCCTTTGAGCATGCTCTTCTTCTCAATCCAAAACCATAAAATGGAAACTTAGACAGCTTTGAAGAACAACAAAAAGCTTGAGCAAAGTTACCTTCAGAAACTTCACCACAACCACCAGGAATGTTGATGGAGATGACCTGAGACCTTGAATTGCATGAAACTCCAAACCAGAAGCAGTGATTTGGGTTCTTTGAAGAGTTCCAGCTTGAAAGAATCCCAGAAGAATCAAGAACAGAGCTTTTGAACTTCAACAGGATTCTTTTCTCAGTAACCAACTTCCCTGAAACTAAATAGAAGACAACAAACAGTTGAAACGCAAACAATATCAAATCTTTACAGAACAGATAGCATTTCATGTTTGTTTTCTTAGAAAACAAAAACTACCCAACAAAGAAAATATCTCTGTTCTCGAAAGAATCCACCCAAAAAGGACTAAAATTTACTCCCTCTTTGTGTTTCCTCAGGAGAGAAAATATTTGATTATTTTTGGCATAAAAAAAATCAAAATGCGATCTTTTTTGGAGGAAATTGAGAGTCTTTAGATGCCAAAAACGGTTTTTTTCTTCCTCTCTCTTCTTGTTTCCTCTTAGATGAGGCTGCAAAAAGTCTGAGTCCCGCGCTCTGCTCTGTTTTTTCTTTTTGTTTTCATTACTTTCTTTTTTGAATAATTATTTGATCTTTATTTCAATTTTTTTTGTTTTGCAAATAGACTAATAGAGTAAGGGAAGGAGGGGAGGGGCCCCCGTAGGCTAGAAGCTGAGTAAGGTGGAGTCCAACAACACACGGCGGCTCGACCAGGCGGATTATGGGTCCCACTCTTTTTTATCTCACCAAAATTCGATAATTTTATATTAGTAAACCTTAAACCTGAAATTTTAATATATTAATAATTTTATATTATTAATATTATATTTATATCGTGGTTTAATTTTTATTTTACGGTATATTTGTCTTGTTTAGTCACTGTCTAACTCAGTTCAAAATTAGATTTGCCTTCCACAAAATGTCTAGATAAAGAACGAAAACGGCGTCGTTTTCTTTGCGGAAAAAAAATTGAAACTGGAAACTACAAATGAAATTACCCGGACCATGGAACTTAAGTATATGCTGACGCCATCCAACTACCAGTCTGACGCATGAATTTTTTTTAAAAAAAAAGGGCCAAAATTGCAAGCTGTGAAACAAGGTATTATGGGGCTTATTTACGGTAATAATTAGGCAAACATCCTTTTCAAAACAATATTAAAAAAAATTTTGTTGAAATAAAGCATTGGATTGTTGAAATCTGGTTAAGTTTGATTTTCAGTTTGATTATTATGATATTATCTTCCATTAAGATTACCTCAGCTCATTATTGGGTATAAGCTTATGCTGTTGCATCATTAATTAATTATGTTGTGAGAATTTGCTATTGAGCTTTTTAAGATAATTTTTAAAGGTCATCTAATATATTATTTATAATAATAATATTGTATTAATGAATTGGTTGTATTTTTACTGCATTAGATAAAAATATCATTACATATAGGGTTTTTGGATTATTTATTCGCTTATTCATTTGTTTGTGTATCTATATATTTATATATTTGTATATTTATATATTC
>JBBYHO010000005.1:12358328-12370307 GCA_038382025.1 Adansonia gregorii
AAAAAAAAAAGCATTAAGAGTTTAAATAGATTTCATTTATCATGTAGTGCATTGGTGAATGGAACCGGCAACCTAAGCCGTAAAGAGTATGGTTCAGTTTTCATACTTTCATACCTGATCAAACACATCTATATAAACTTGTTGAAGGGTATGAGAGCTGCAAAACTGATTGATCTCATGATGAATCTTATCATATATCCATGTGTTATCATAATGCACACCATAGTTGAGCAGTGTCTCGTACACATAATCTTTTCGAAGCCGATTGACAACCTCAAATAGATGAAATTCAAGCAACATCGATGAGTGAAATGGAGTTAGACCCTGAACTACGCCTGCAATATGAATCAAGAATAGTTTAAAGCCTTACCTCTATCTTTTCAAAGTTGATCATGACACCTCCTTTAGTACCACATGGAATATCCCTCACCTACAATTTTTTTTTAAAATAAAAAAAGGGCATTATAATGAAGGCCAAATGATACGCCACGTTCACAATTTGGGGAAAAAATGTACCAAATCTGTCTGAAGAGTAACTAGAACAGGTTCAAACTGGGTTATCAGAGGCATCTTCAAATGGAATCCTGATTATAGTAATTATAAGAACATTGAAGACAAAAACAACCCCAGCAACCAGCTATTATGAATTAAGAAGAAAAAAAAAAAAACTAGTCTAACCTGGCTCTGTTATCGTCTTTAGAAGAGCACCACCCCTCCAATACACACCAACATGACCTTCTGGGACTTGATGCAAAATGGATAAGCTATTTTTAATATTCGAAGATGATGGAATCATTACCTGAAAATCCCATCATTACACCTCATGAACTTCAGTGCTAAAGTGGTTTTCTATAAAAAATCTTTGCACATTCATTTGATGTTTCTACAATCTTAGAAGCAAGAATTCTCCAGTTGAAGAGCCTAAGGAACTTGTTGCTTTTCATATAAACTTACATTGATGTTAGTTTGTTCCAATTCCCAAAAATAAATCAAAATAATTCAAGTCAGGCCTCAGCAACCTTAGTCTAATTTTTCTTTAAATAACAATTAATTAAGATCTAGGCTAAATCAAGCAGGGGCTTGTAAACGATTCCTAAAGATAAATGAGGATAACATAATGTCCGAAAATTCACTGTCAATCAAACTTAAAAGAAATAAGTTACAACAAGAAATAAATCAAACACTTTCCAGTGGAAGATTAAACTAAAACATAAAACCTAAAAGGATTCAAATCATCACCCAAAAGAATTTACGAAGCGTGATCTGAAAACCGTGTAATAAAAATGAAGTTAAAAACATGTATAAACCGATAAGAACTAAGAAGCAATCAAAAGCATTATTTACGTAGATACAAGCGTATATTCGTAGGGAATGCGGCGACAGAGAAGACGCTTACAGAAGAGGCGATAACTATGAAAGCAAATATAATCATTAGGATTGGAAAAGAATCGCCACTTTGAGATGGCGGTGGCGGTGACGGTGTGGCTGCAGTTCTCTGTTGCCGAGGAGGATCCATTGCAGTTATAAATATAAGCGTTTTTCTTTTATGTTTTCAAAATAAAATGAGAATTTACGTCAACGTATATATAGGTGGTGAAGCTGCTTAATGGTGATCGTTGATGTTGCACACGTGGAGCCTAAGAACATAGTCTTGATGGGCTAAGGCTCAACCTTCAAGAAGCATGACAGTTTGATTCGATTCGTCTTCGTTGAAGCAATCAACTTTATAGCAAAGTCTTGAAGCTAACTAAAGGAAACACAATTATTTTTCATTGTTCATTGCACATTGACCGTCAATTTATGGAATTGTTTTTATAAAATAAGTTTAAATTTAAATAGTTACAATTTTTTTAATGAAATTTTAAAATTATTTCGATTATTTTGACTAGATGATTTAATTTTTTAAAACTTGTTAATTTAATTCGATGAAAATGTTGGTTCGATTAAGTTGATGAAATGTTATCAGAATGCTGCCACGAAGATCATGACCCTATTGATCTTCAATGTATCATTTACACAATTCATTTTATGTACATCCTGCAGAAATGAAATTGATCTTTTAAGTGGTTAAACTATTTTTTTCGCCTAAATTTAAATATGAAAAAAGAATAATAAAATTCAATCAAATTGGAACAATTCTAAAGTTCAACACTAACAATGTTAATAAAAAAAAATTAAGTTTGATACAAAATAAACTAAATATAAATAATGTAAATTAGGATTAGACTTATATACAGGACCAGATCTGGCAAATCGAATTGAGCAATAGATAAGCCATGTTTGCTATCTAAATCTGATTTAACCATGAACAATTTCAATCAGGGCAATTTCCTTTTTTTCTTAAAGAAAATGTAATTTTTTTTTTTTGGGATCATTTTGAACCTAACTTAGCGCGGGATGTTCCTGCGTTTGACCAGCCTTGGTTAACAACAGTAAGGGAAAAAGCTTACGACACGCGCCATTCAACTCGCGTTATTCCAAAATTCCATTATAAAAAATCCAGATTGCGCGGTTTATCGGTTAGCATCGGTTGTAATATGCATGCTTGACCACTCACTTCTTCGAGGACGGAGTTCCGCGGGCGTTGCTAATTCCATTGGCGGGTGACGAAAAAAATGCTCGCCCTCACCCCCGCTGTCACCAGCCCCGCTCCATCCGTGTTCCCGAAATGCAAAACCCAACGGCGCCGGTTCAACGTTTTGGCGGCGGATGACAAGTTCCCTTCGTTTCTACCAAAACAAATGGAAGAAATCAAAGACCCCTTTGCACGAAAACTCGCCACCAGAATCGAGAGACTGCCCGTCAATGTAAACTCTCCTCTTTATCATCTTTTTTGTTTTTTATTTTAACTTTGATTTAATTCGCATTATTATATATCATTTTTCAGTCATTATTTGACTTAAATTAGGTTATTAATTTTATTATTTGCAATACAGGTTAGCTTCTCAGAAAATAGCATTATGAGTAGTTGCGTGAAGCCATTGGTTCAGAGCAAGCAAAATCCAGTAGTTCTCCTTCATGGCTTTGACAGGTTTTTTTTTTTTAAAATAATTATGCTAGAATTGATTACCCGTTTTAGTTATTTGTATGATTTCACTTTCTACATTGCATATATTGAAAGCAATTAGCTAAGAGTTCACCAATTATGTTATTATTGCTCAGTTCTTGTTTAGAATGGAGATATACTTTTCCATTGCTTGAGGAGGCTGGTTTGGAAACTTGGGCTGTTGACATTCTTGGTTGGGGTTTCTCTAATTTAGGTTTGTTTTGATTTGTGTTTGCCTGATTGTTCTTGCAACCTCAAGCAAATTATTTCCTCGAGTTTAGTTCCCGTTATTTATTTATTTTATTTTATTTTTTTCCTAGAAAGATTCCGGTCATGTGATGTGGAATGTAAGCGTGGGCATTTCTATCAGGTAAATCTTCTTATCTTTGGAATGTTTTCATTTCATAGAATGGCATATGATTAAGCCCGTTAATATGGGGTAACCTTGCATAAAAGTGTTAAGCAAAATCCGATCAGAAGCGAGTGGTTGAGCGTATTGGCACCAATGCAAGTTTTATCATGAAGAATATGGTTGTTCAATTACTTTATCAAACCTGTGTCCGATTTCCTCTTGTATTTCAATATGCTGAGACTAAACTGGCTGTCTACGATATACAGCTGTGGAAATCATATATCAAAAGGCCAATGACATTGGTTGGACCAAGTCTGGGCGCTGCTGTTGCAGTTGATTTTACAGTCAACCACCCAGAAGCTGTGAGCATCTTGACAATTGAGATTATGATATTTTCTCCATAAGATTATTTGGAGATTAGATTTATAGTTTGATAAAACCACTAATGAATGACTCTGATGCTCCATGGAACTCATGACCTTTAGTTACTTCCTTTTTAGGTAGAAAATCTTGTTTTGATCGATGCAAGTGTATATGCGGAAGGCACAGGAAACCTAGCAAAGTTACCTCGAGCAGCAGCCTATGCTGGGGTTAGTTTTCTTCGCTACTTGTAAAAGCCTTGAATCTCAATTGTTTTGCCAATCCCAGCTATTTCTATGCAATTTATTTTTTCTGCACCTGACTCTTTCTAGGATCACGTTGTGCGTTACGAAAAAGCTTTTATCTTGTTCCTTGACTAAATTGTTCTGGAATTTCTTTTTGATCATCATTCTGGCTCCTTTTTAACTGAATCTTTCACCTTTGCAGCAAAGCCAACGAAAGGTTTTCATTAACTACTTCTTATCTCTGCTATTTGGGAAATAACAATCAGACATGTCAAGGGACATCATCTGCTTTCCTTAACTTCTTACACCTTAATTTTTGTGAACTTTTCCAATTCTCATTCAATGGTCATTGATGCATCTCGACATCTACTTATAAGTTTACTTGTCCTTTTTCATACTTTTTTTGATTGGCTAAGTGTTTGGTTTTGATACCGGCATCACACTCTAATTCTTTTCATTACATGCATATACATTACAAAAAGTCATTCAAAAATATTGTTTGTGCACTTTTATTTTCCTTTGTGAGATGGGGGAGGGCATGTTAAATATTTTTTTCGCTTGCATATTGATGCTATAACCACAGACTTTTTGTGAATTAGGTATCTATATTGAAGAGTTTCCCGCTACGTTTATACACAACCTTTTTGGCATTCAAGGGTGTGTCATTCAGCACCAGCTTAGACTGGACTAATGTAAGCTTTCTTTGCAAAAATGATGCTAAGCAAAATAATGAAATATTGATCAAGATTAATTATTGTTTATTCCTAGAAGCGGGAACATTTTTCGATTTTGCAGGTTGAAGGGGAATCTAACGGTTGTTCTGTTCTTGTAATCCTGTCCAGATTGGTAGATTGCATTGCCTATATCCCTGGTGGGAGGATGCAACTGTGAATTTTATGATTAGCGGTGGTTACAATGTCAGCGAACAGATAGATCAGGTTTGTCTGTAGCAGTCTTTCCTTCTGACCAGAAGAGGGGGCTATTTTGCATGGCTAAGTATGAGTACTGACAGATTAATATTAATTTCAGTTCTATTATTTCCTTTAATTTCATTTTGGTTAAATTTTCGACTCATTTCCAAATAGGGAACGTGGAGTGGCAGATACGAAATATGAGCTTGATTTTAAACTGTGCTAATGTCCTCTTTGTCATGTTATCTAAGCCTAAGCAAAAAGAAACATATTGTAGCTCTTGACTGACTTAGTTTTATCCTATAAATGAGGAATTCATTTGATTCGTCAACCCCAAAGGATATAATTGCAACATTAGTGAATGGAAAATTATGGTAAGCGAAATATGCCACACCATTCTTGCTTTGTATTCTCCTTGTCTGTTGGGTTCTTCTTTGACTCCTGTAAAGTCTTACATGCATTTGATGAACATAAAAATTGAAGGAATTTTCTTCGTTTTGATTATTGTAAGTTGAGGTTTGTATGCCATATATCACAAACAAATGCATTAAAGTCAGGAATTTTTAATGCAAAATGTATTTTTCTTGGTACAGGTTAAGCAGAAGACGCTTATCATATGGGGTGAGGATGACCACATTATTAGCAGCAAGCTTGGAGTGGTAAGCAACTCTTTTTTTGAACTTCTGTTCCATATAGGCATGAGAATGCGGACAAGGAAGTGGCCAACTTTATTTACTTTTAGGACTTTATTGTGAAATAATACAAGAGTTGAAGCAAGAGCTTTCCGGTGTTAATTTACTGATTTATTTATCTTGTGGGACTGAAACTTTCTTCTACATATTGCATAATGCAGAGATTGCATTGTGAACTTCCAAACGCAATTATTCGCCAGATACCGGATTGTGGCCACCTTCCTCACGTGGAAAAGCCGGATTCCGTTGCCAGATTCATTTTGGAATTTATACAGGATTACTGCCAGAAAAAGGCTCAGTTTATCCCTGTGTAATGAAGGTTCATATTCTATCTCTGCTCTTCCATATTTTAGCTAGGATTGTCACCGTAATGCTGGATCTGATAATGCTTACCTGCAATTTAATGGTCACAATATGTACGTAATATGAGAAAATTTTGATCCTTTTAAGGGATAATAGCACTGATTTCATCGATTGTAATTATTCATAGTAGCAGCAAGTGACCCTTACAACATTTTTCCACTTTGTGTTGCCAATGATTGTGAGATTTGTACGTCATTTTACCAACATAGCTTTATTAGATCTGTCCGTGCTTGCTTCTACTAAACCAAATATAAAATGTTGGTGCTTTTGAAGAGTTAATATTACATTGGGTTCATCGGAAGAATAGAACTGCAATAGAATAGTTATTTTATAAGAATGAAATGGAATAACTGTATGCAGTAATTTGATTAAATGAAATATAACAGTATGAGACTCGAATCTCCTAAAATAATTTTTTATTCCACCTAAAGTCGAAATATCCATTCAGTGAAAGAAGGGCATGGAATGGCTATTCAATTATTTCGTGAAATAAGTTCATAATATGCTATTTTGCGGAATAGTTATTCTGCAAATCAAATAACTATATTAGTATAACGTGTTAGAATATGACAGTAATAGAATTTTTATTGCAGTAAATCGCACACATTGAAAGAGATCAAAGTTATAAGTGTAATCAAACCGAGCTGTTGAGATGAGAGGATTGAGTTCGACTTGAAACTCACAAATCGAGCTCCAAAATTTGAGTTCACTTTGAGATAAAAACGAAACTATTTAAACCTGTTAAACTAGTGAAAAACAATCTATCATGTTAGACTTCAAGCTAGATTGTATGTTTGATATTAAGCTTTAAAATGAAATTTTTTAAATACTAATTAAAATAATATAAAAATATATAAAAATATAAAAAATAAATTAAACTCATAAATTATTTAAATTAAATATAAAAATATTTTAAATAAACTTACACTATAACATAAACTGCTCAAACTCAAATTCAATTTATAATAATCAAATTAAATTCAAATTTTTTTCAAACTATATCTAAGTTGCAAATGTTTGATTTACTTATTTAACAACATAATCACTTGGTTCATCGATGTTTGTTGGATGTCCCCGTTTTTGTTAAAAGCCATTCTTCTTTTGTATTTTTCCTTTTTAACAGTGTAGTTGTGTCAACGTTTATAAATGTCAAGCTGCCATCGTTAAAATCCCAATCCTCTCATAACTCGTGAATATGTTGTGAACCCCCCTAAAAAAAAAAGTTTGCATGGAATGACGCCCATTTGAAATACTGGTGGGTCCATTTGGTTCAGGAGCGGCTCTGGATTTCGGAGCAATTGCACGTGACAGCCGCAACTTAACCAAAAACTAATCTAATTTTCTTTCCATATTTCATTTAACCCTAAAAAAAAATAAAAGCATCACCAACTTATTTTTTCTTTTTCAGAAAATAATAACAGAACACTTTTTCCCAAAATCTTCTTCCATAGCTGAAAATTGGCCCTTCAAATTGCCCTTTTTTCCCTTCGAGTCAACTCTTTGATCTTTTATTATAGTTAATTTAATTATTCATATATTTAGATAATTTAATTATCAAATTATATATTAAATATTATATAAATTTTACTAATTTTATATATTTTTATTAAATATATATTATTATTTTTTTATTATATTTGTGTTCTATCTGCCCGATTTCTCCCCTGCGAAGTCCCTCTTGTTTTCTTTTTTTTTTTTTCCATCTAAATTGAGAATTTAAAAAGCATTATTTAATTTTTTTTTAATTAAAAAAAATCATTTTGTCTACCAGAATTATCCCTTTCCCAACGTTTTCACCCATAGCCAAAAAATGGACGCTTTTTTCTCTTCTTCCACCATAGCCCCTCCTCCCCCGATCCCTGCCCCGCCCCTCATCCCCGTCGTCGCGCCTTTCGTGGCTAACCCCACTACGATGACGACGTCGGGAGCTGGTGGTCTGCCTCCGAGTTTCAACCACCCACCTTACTCGGACATGATATGCGAGGCTATAGGGGCTTTGAAAGAGAGGAACGGGTCAAGCAAAAGGGCTATAGCTAAGTACATAGAGTCAGCTCACAAAGACTTGCCACCGACACACCCGGCCTTGTTGACTCACCACTTGAAGCGCTTGAAAAACAACGGTATTTTAATTATGGTTAAGAAATCTTACCAGCTTGCTTCTACCGCTAGATCTGAAGCCTCTTTTCCGGATTCTACTCTTCCTAACCATCCCGATACTTCTGCTGAACCTAAACGAAGCCGGGGTCGTCCTCCTAAGCCCAAGCCCACGCTTCCTGCTTTTGCCGACCCCATTTCTCAGCAGCAGTCGGTTCCGCTTGTTGATGGGACTAAAAAATCTCCCGGTAGGCCTAGCAAAAATGGACCCGTTGGTCAACTTGGGGTTAGGAAGGGTCGGGGTCGTCCACCCAAAAGCGGGCTTAAGAAGAGTCCCGGTCGACCGAGGAAACCGAAGACGGTGAGGTCAGTGGTGGGGGCTAATGCGATTAAAAGGGGTCGTGGACGGCCGCCTAAGAACTTGAACCAGCTATCTCCACCGGCTGTTATGCCGATCCAGGGTCAGGCCATGGCTGTTCCCTATGCTGATGCCGCTGCTGCTGCTGCTACTGCCACGGTTGCTGTTCCAAGGCCCAGAGGAAGGCCCAAGGGGACTGCCATAGCTGCTGCTGGCGTTGTGGTACCTGGAAAGCGGAGAGGTCGACCACCCAAGATTGGTGGGGTCATCACCACTAATCCCATCCAGCCCAAGAAAACAACCGGAAAGCCCGCTGGCCGCCCTAAGAAGGTATTAATTTGTATACGGTTTTTGGTAGAAGACTAGGAGTGTCAAAAGTCGGGCTCCCCCAGCCAGGCCTTCGGGCCGGGCTTGGGCATAATTCTAAAGATAACATGTCATATTTGTCTTACTAGGAGAAATGGATGAAGAAATGCAGAATATTAGAAGTGAGTAAAAGATGTTATAAATGTGAAGTGTATGAGTTGTTAAATGTTGTGGTTGGTTCAAATTAGTAGCTATGTTAAATTTTTAAAATTTTTTTGATATAGTGAGGATTACACTTTTATACTTGTATATGAACATGTAACAAACCCGAATATTTAAAAAAATAAAGAGTCGGGATAACATGACATTTCATTTTTTGTTATGATGTTGCAACATTCAAGAACAGACTTCTAAATTTTAGACATTTCATTTCTATTTTTTATGTTATTCTTTGCTGGATGTCTTGGTGTTAAAGTCTAATGTCATTGCCCTTGGATAACAAGACAACTGGAGCTGAATCAAAGGCTTTAGCAGCGGCATATGGAGATCTTAAGAGAAAACTTGAATACTTTGTAAGTCTAGTGTTTTTTTTTTTTCCCCCACAAGCAAGTATGCCCGTCCTTTGCAGTGGGATATGATTTTTTTCCCTTAATTCCAAATCATGTTAATAATTGAGAAGACATAGGTCAATAATTGTAAACTATGTAATTTGAAATCAAGTTGAGTGTCGGACATACCTATGTTTGAGACATAATTGTACTTGTTTTTTAAAATTATTTTTTATCTATTATGCCTATGTCTGTAAAGACTTAATTTAGGAAAGCAAAATTGATTCATGGATAAAAACGTTTATTGACAAGCTTAAAATCTTTTCGTTTTGGGTGGTTAGTAAAAGTTTTTAATAATCTGTAAGGTATGCTGTGATTAGTTTTGTTCAAAGGTCGGATAACCTGTTTCAACTTGGATCTGATCTGGATATAGGTTTTCTATTTAGTCTGGCCCGACATTGCTTGAATCATTGTTTAATTAATAAAAAAAATTTGTTTGAATTTATTTATGAAATATATAAATATTAATTTGAAAAGAGCTTAGAATTTTTTTTACAGTAAAATGAGATTTAAGTTTTAGTATATAGTATATATAAATATAATAGTTTTTGCAGTGTAGTGCTACTAATTGTTAATCCTTAAAATTAAAAGGGAAAAAAAAGGGGGAGGGAATTCATTCATCTATGATTGAATAATGTCTGATTTGCAGCAATCAAAAATGAAGCAAGCCGCTGGAGTATTAAAGGCTCAATTCATAAGCGAAAGCAACATCAGTGCAATAGGCGCAATCCAAGAGCTAGAAGGACTTGCGGCATTGGACATTAGCAAACCATTTAGAGAGGACGCTCAACCACTGCATCCTACAGCGCCGCCACCATCAACGCTAACACCACCAATACCGGCAGCGGTGCCACAGAACGAAGGACAAGCGTATTAAACGTTTGTCCCCTGTATGTTTTACTTTTAGCAGAGAGCTGTCGAAATGTTCTGACCCCCTAGACAACAAACTATGGTAATTTCTGTAAAGGGAAAAATCGGAAGTGACAGATCTAATTGTTATATGATGTTGTTAATGTGTGTTGTTTTGTGAAACTTTTTCTTGACCTGAACCTGGCAATTCCTTACTCATTTTCTACTTATTTATCGCACATTATTATTCAAGCATTCTTCTTTGCTTGGCATGATTTAATTGTTAAACTGGACTTGTGCTTGGCATGACCCTATTGGTGGTCTGAGATAACGTCCTGGATCTGTTGAATTACTGTTAATTGGTTGAATGTTTAATTGGTTTAATCAATTCTTGATTCAACCGGTTCAATTGGTTGATGTTATGCCAAACCAGTTTAACTGGTCGACCTTCGCCTTTTAAGAACTGAAATGAGAGATCTTTTGGCTACATTCAATATAGGAAGTCTCCCACCCTATCTTATGAGGAATTTTCAAATTTTTTTTTTTAAAAAATGAATGTCTGAAACGCCTTAATCTTTATTAGATATTCGACGTATTCTGTTACTAAAATTTTTACAGTCTTCGACTAAAATTGTCCGGTCCAGGCAACATAACT
Source organism: Adansonia gregorii (assembly GCA_038382025.1). NCBI lineage: Eukaryota > Viridiplantae > Streptophyta > Magnoliopsida > Malvales > Malvaceae > Adansonia > Adansonia gregorii. The sequence goes on from JBBYHO010000005.1 coordinate 12,369,168, forward strand.
TTCAGCATCTGTTCTCGGCCACTCGACAGTCTTTCCACAGGTCCCCTTATTTACCCTGGTCATAACAAAGATTATACGAAGTGGAGGTAAAAGGTGTTTTTGAAGAACCTTTTGATTTGTCAAACCTCAGCTCACTCTCTTAACTAATGTAATTGTCGTGTCTTGACTCTTCACCTCATCTCTTTGGAGGTTACTTTAAACTTTTCTTTTATTGAAGTTTTTTCCTTGAAATTATTGAGCGAGATTGAGTAATGTGGGAACCATTTCTAGGAAAAGAGCGGCTTTTTGCCGTTTTAGATTCATTAGTTTTGTTACTGTCATTTCTTCTATGTTTATAGTATTGATTTGCATACTTCATGACCGAAAATTTTAAAACAAAATCCTTTGGTAATGGCAGTAAAGGCACGAATTCAATTTCTTCCCTAAACCTTGTTGGCCCTCCACTGTGCTTGTAACCGAAAAAGTAGGGCGTTAGTAGATGGTTCACAAGTCACAATCTGAAGCTCTTGAGCGGTTGAGCCTCCACACAAGGCCTAAAAGAAGAATAATGTCAAATATCATCAACCAATTCCCCCAAAAAAAAAACACATGAGTCCATTAATTGAACCTTCAAAATGAACAAAGTGGTCATTTTCATTAAATTAAAAAGAAAAAAAATAATGCCCTCTCTCTATATAGATATACAGAACAGAAAAATCTAAAAAGTAATGACCACTCAAAAGGGAATCAAATTCCAAAGCTTTTTTCACATAGGCAAGGCCCCAATATACACCAATGTAAGTATTACTGTCCTGGCTAAATCTCGTCTGGATATCGAATCCCAACCCTTTCACTGCTTCTTCTTCTTCTTCTTCGATTAGCGTGTACAAAAAGCGTCAAATCCAAGACTAGGCTAGAATCCAAAGGGTCATTGCAAAAGTGAAGAAAATGTTGTTAGTGGTTCTGACGAGAGACACGGCATCACTTGGTTCATAGATGCCTGTGGTCGCTGTTCCTGTTGGACCAAGGGTGGTGGTGGTGCCAGTGCCAAAGACTGGAGTCCCGGTGGTTGTGCCGGTGTTTGTCCCTGTGGTTGGTGTTGTGGAAGGAGTCCCAATTGTTGGCGTGGTGGTTGGGCTTGTGCTTGTGCTACTGCAAAAA
>JBBYHO010000005.1:12375906-12390868 GCA_038382025.1 Adansonia gregorii
TATCCGACACTTACCCCTAAAATCAAAACACCATAGCTTTTTAATGCAAAGACTTATTTAATAAAGACCAAAGAAATTAGGGTTAGAACTGATTGTTTTTGCCATTTTCACAGATGATGTTACCTTTAATAGCGTAAGTGAAGGAGACAGCAACAGCTGCAAATGATACATTGGATATGACATGTCCAAGGGCATGGCAGAAAGCAACGGGAGTTCATAGTGCCAGCAGCTCCTTATCAATTGGCTGGTAAAATAGATAGAAATTTCTGTGTTTCTTAGAGGAAAGCATAATATGATATTTGAGCAGACAGGACAGAAACGGAAAAAAAACTAACCTTACTGCTCTTTTGGGCAAGCCAACAGCCCAACTGACAAGACAATAAGCCACTCCAACTATCAGACGTATAACTGAAACAAAACTGCAGAAGAGAGAAAATAAATGAAATTTTTAGAATTCTGTTTAACAAATCTACGTTATTTCGAATTTTTATTTATTTATTTATTTATTTATTTTTGAAGTATTCTTATTTGAGTCATTTTAGATTATAAATATGAGGATATAACTCTCTAAGACCCTCCAAAAGAATACTTAGAAAAATTGAATATATTTGCATACTTGTATATGATCATATTAGGGACATATTTGTTTTTGATACTCATACCCGAATCAAAGTAATATGTTATCAAACAAACTTATGTAGCAGTCCTAACATACTAGGGATATGGGAAATAATTGTAGAGTTTCTTGTTGAGTATGTTGAAGATTACATTTAAGAAGTACCTGCGCAGTTCCCACAAAAAAAAAAAAAAAAAATCAATTTGAAGGGTCTTAAGTCAATAACCCACAATGAAATACCAGACAATTCATGGGGGCAAATGAAAAACAATGATACATTCTCGTAGGAGTCCCAAAGTATCCGCATTGCAATTACATTTGCATAAGCAAAGTATAACTTACCACATAAAGAAGAAAAAACCTGTAATCAGAGCTGGGAATATCTCTGCAAAGCTCTTTGAAGGCTTTGTATACCTGCAGTTATATGTTTCAACAACAGCAATCAAAATTTGCCCCATTTTTCTCGGAAGCAAAACAATAATAAAGTAGCGAAAACTAAACAATAATAAAAAATTTGCCAACCCTTCAGAAATCTCAACTTCACGACCACCAGCCTCAGGAGTTGAAGCAACCGGGAACTCAAATTGGCTCCGCCGCCTCATGGTTTTATTCCAACCTGTAAATGTCAACGGCTTGGCAGCGAACGTTTCCACAGGAACCGAGACTTTGTTTTTGTCCGGTAAAGGTGCAAACGCCACACATGATGAGGCTCCTCATGAGCGTGATGATTGAGTCTTGAATAAAAGACAAATAGGCAAAACTTTGTTCGTCGATAAGTACAGAGAAGAAAACGCAGAGTCTGTGATCAAAGAGTGAATTGGTTTAGTTGTTGAAGCCATTGCAAATTCAAAAAGCAAAGATTACAAAACATAACTATGAATCAAATGGCATCTAAAACGATTATAAAAGAGAGACAAACAAGTCAAGGACGTTGAAAACAATGGACAAAAAACTAGAGGAAGCGGAGAAAACAGAGTTTCATTGTTGGTTCCTTTTTATACTTTTTATGGTAATATTACAAAGGATTAAGCTTACGTGCAAATTGTTAAAACCAAGAATCTAGCCATTTTGGATTCAATTAACAACATTAAAAAAACACCCAGAGGAGTAAAAAGAGAGTGAAGGATAGCGAAAATAATGAAACAGAAGAATGTTTGGGCAGTTAGTTGAAACTTGAAAGATAAAGTTAGCTATGATGGGTCAGCTTGAACCTCAATAATGGAGAAAAGAACTTTATAAACAAGAAACACGAGTCAGGGTCAGGGGATGTTTTGATTCGTTTGTCCTGTTACCTAAAATAGAACTTTCCCTCTCAAAACTCAAAACTTGAATGGGGGAGATCAATAATTTTCAGTACTTGAACATGATTTTGACCCAGTTGGCACCATTATTTTGTAAAACAGTTATTGGCCTTGTCCGACGCCCTGTATTTGCAAATCCAAATGGATCCTAAGACAGTTTTGGGAGTGTAATATTGGAGCATTGACGTTGCTCTTTTATCACGTTGGTCCACGGGTAATGATATGATCAATCCAAATGTTGATTCCTTTGATTTGAAGCCAGCGGAAAATAATTGAGCAATCTTTTTGCCAAAACCCTTTATAATAAACTCCATATTGTGTTGGTCTTTGGCAGTAAAAGGACTTGCCTTTATTTCCATTTTTGACTTGAATGCTGGTATCCATAAAAACTTCTAAATTAAAATGAGACCTAAGACAACTAGGGGTTGTAGCTCAAATGGTAGAGCGCTCGCTTTGCATGCGAGAGGTACAGGGTTCGATCCCCTGCAACTCCAGCACTTTTTGGTTCCTACCTATAAACCCAAAAACTGCTTTCCTTCGCTCACGATTCTCTCACCACCTACGAATTGTTGGATGTCGTTGTAAAATCCCTAAATTTTGACCTTCGCGGGGAAATTAGGCAAGAAATGGGAACAGGGAAAGCTTGGTTTTGTCAATGAGGAGACTTTTTGTATAGCTTTAAAAAATCTAGCCTTAAAAGAAATGGGTGCAATTTTTCCATTTGATAAATGATCAATGGGATGGATACAAGTTGGAAGCTTTAAAATAAGGTGAAAGAGGCAAAGTTTGTGACTTTGAATTCAAGAGTGGGTAAATCCAGATGGGGTTACTTATAAATGGTTGATATGTTTTTTTTTTTTTTTAATTTATATGTGAAATCATTTGATTTGGGGCTTTAAAGGTTTGGATTTTGATGGTGGATGAAGGGCTTGATCCTAATGTTGAGGTTGTGAGACAACTATAAAGTTACTTTTTAAGACTAATCAAATATGATGAGGCAATGATGGTTTTCCAACTAATTGATAGTTAATAGAATGGATGATTTGGCTGATTAAGCAAAGTGGGTTTGTTTTGATTTGGCTGATACATTGGAGAGAGAGGCAGAAAATGGCCGCTAGAGATAGAAGAAGAGATGGTGCAAATCTATGTTATTCAAAGATTCAATTTTTTTAAGTGTTGAATCTGAATATCTATTTGACACAAATATATTTAATATTGTTAAATTTTTTTTTAAATTTGAAGATTATATTTTCATATTTAAATATATATATATATAGAATAAAAATACTTATAAAAAATAAAAAATATTTGTAATTATCACATTTCGTGGCTATTGCACAGCAATTATGGTTCAATACAAGGAGTTCAAAATGAAATAATAAAGAAATGAAATAAACTGAAAATTAAGAACAAGGACAAAAACAATATTGATGAATGAATTGCCTTGCTACAAATGCATTGAAGAAAAGTAAAAAGGTCAAAAAGAAACAGAAAAAGAATTGCAGCTACTTCTGCACCAATCCTCACTTTTTTCCCCCTACTCTAGACTGACAGCCCTCCACCATGCCTCATTGTTAAAGTCATTAACATCAAACCTGTTGAGATTCCAGAGCGTTTCTCGCGTTGTGATGCTGGCGATAGTTCCATTCTCTAGCAAAATAACTATATCATCAGTTCTAAAGACATAATAATACCTACTATCTTTTCACAAATGCTAGCTAACTACATGTGAAACTTGCGTTAAGTGTAGATACCAAGGTTTTATAGGAGGTCTCAATTATCTTTTATATGCTATGTTATCTTGATTTTTTTTTAATTTTTCTTGAAGTATCTGTGCCCCGACGTTACTATCAAGATATGATTCTTTAAATACATAAAAAAAGAACTTTGAAAAAAATATATACTTATGTTAAGCATATATCCGCATCCCACACTCATTCTTGAATTTGGATAACATAATTTATGTGTAGTAGGTACAATCATTAGACCCACTATTAGCTCTTAAGCGTGGTACATGATAACACCAAAAACTTAATAGGATTGAGTTAGCTCCATTAAAATAAATAAATAAAAGAATGGATCCCCTTCCCTCTAGTGTTCGTGGCATAAAAATCCAGTTTGCTTTTTATTTGCCGAGGAAGTAAACGACAGCTGTAAGCATAAACCTTTTAGTAAAAAGAGGCTACTTATTCCACGGATGTTAAAGTAAAGCCAACCCAGTTCCAATGTCATGTGATATTAACTAATTTAAGGCTCAGCAATGTGTGCGATATTTTATTTTTACTATGCATGCGTGCGGGTGTGATAGAAGGTGTTTTGATGGAATAGTTTGAGAATTTACCAGTTTAAAAACAATTTCACATCTGTGGTCTCGAGATCTCCTGGTGCTAGATCAATCATTTTTTCACAAATGGTTTCTGGCAAACAAGTAGCCGCCGATCACCACCATTCTGAAGGTCAATCACCCTTGCATCCCATCTTATTTTTGTAGCAAGTGCACGTGCCAATTCTATAGCTCCTAATTTATCAGAGAGCACAACCCAACCCTGCAAAGAAACTCAAGCTCATATTATTAAGTTCAATAGCGTCCGATACACTGTTGGTCAAGTAATAAATGGTTCAGAAACTATTAATTAATACAACATAATTTAGGGCATATTAAACGAAATGGCATTATAGGGCATTGATTAAAAATATTAATTTTTTTTGGAGAGGGGCTCGTTGAGGAGGATTAGGATGTTGAGTATAACATGGTGGTTTTTCCTTCAAACAGTCCAAACCAGTTAAGAGGTCTGAGGGGCAATTCCTGCACAAAAATGGAATGAAAAAAAGGACACTGTATTGAATATGAAGCACAAACCCAGAAGAACTTAAAAATACCTCAGGACGCAGAATTCGATCCATCTCAACAAATAAGTCCATCAAACTGCACCTCTCTGAAGTGAGATGTGATAGGAGCCCATTCGCATGAAGCATGTCATACGTTCGAGGATATGTTGGGAAGGGTTCACACCTGAACACCATCAGATATATTAGAAAATTTAATATGCTTTCAGCATTGATATATAGCCACATGCTGGAAAGAGTAATCTTGAAAAAAGGAAAAAAAAAAAAACTTTTGAACTTTCAACTGGAGCTCAAAAAGAGAAAACTGCACATACAGATTCCAAATGTAAATTAGCATTCTATTACAGTTGACCGTATCTTTCTTTGCCAACTGATTTGAGCTAGTAAGTCAAATGTAGTTCAAACTTCAAACAACTTAAGATTCATTATATACAGAAAAATTATCTGCAACACTAAGATTCAATTTTAAGAATGAATCTAAAGTAAAGCAAACTATTTTAACAGAATCTTTATTTTCCACAAACTTTAATATTAACTTAATCTGGGAACAAAATGGGAATGTTCACTTCTAAAAACTTGTGCAGATATCTACACCTAAAACAAAGATGTTAAAAGTTTAAACCCCAAAACCAGCTCATAACTACCAACTTAAGCAAATTACTTTTATGAAGTTGTAAAAAACTAACCAGTCATGCAAAACGCCAAGAAAGCCTCGGTCAAAAATGAGAGGAAGCGTATTGTGTGCCTTAACAGGCACGACATTCATCACCCACACCAATTTCTTTTCCTCCAGAAATGCGGCATTTAAACCCCCATAATGAGCATTCATGTCCATCACATTGCGTACCATATTAAATGGGGGCAATGGGTCTTCATCGCCTGGTCTCTTGGGATGATCAGAGAAAATTAATGGTGTAAGCAAAGACCAATAGTTTTTTAAAGCTAATTTCCAAACTTGCAAGTCTTCAAAGAAATCTTCTGTACTGACTCCTGCAAGGATTAACTTACATCAATATACAAGGTAAACAGTGGATTGCATGTAGCAACACAAAAGCAAAATGAAAACATAGGCGCAGAGAGAGAAAAAGTTGGGTTGGAACAATACTTTCCATGAACTTCAAGCTCTGCAGAGCTCAAATGTGAGCGAAAGGACCTGTTCTGAATAGGAATCCAGCGTTTACTGGAAGCTCCAAGAATACATGGCATCAAGGTCTGATAATAGGGAGAATCATATCCTTCTTTGCAAAGGGGTACATCATTCTTCTTGCTATATTCAAGAAAACAGAAGTTACAAAAACATCAGCACAGGTCTGACTGTTATAAGTTAAGTGGAACATATACAACTAATTCAAAGTGAAAGGATAAGATAAGACAACCTCAAAAAACCATTTTCATGAATTAAAAGCCTGTTCCATAGGGAAAATAAGTAAGAGTCACTTTGAGAAGAGTGAAAATTATCAGCATATACTCACAGAGAAGAATAGCAATGAGCATCAGCAGTTTTCTGCCAGATGGAAGTCTCATCTTGCTGAGCAATAAGACTCCAACAGATTTTTTCAGTGAATTGCTCCAGTGGTGTTAACATGTTTCTTTTCTTCGTACCTGTTGCACCTCCATGTTGCTTACTTGTGGGTGAGGTTAAAACAAAATAACCTCCAGGCTTGAGTAACCGATCAAATTCTATAAGAAACATCCCCTCTGTTTTATGAAGTCAGAGTCAGAAAGCAAAGCACATGCAATTTTGCAATAGGCAGCTACCTGGCCTATTTATTTGTATGAAGTGGCACGTGCACAATTGATTAAGATCATACATCTAGCAGTAACACTTTAGACAATTCAGGCAACATCACAACAATTTTTCTTCCTTTTTTTTTTTAAAAAATTCTTCTGTTTCATCAAGGTTTTGAGGAGGAACTTTCATCAACCAAATATATTTCATAGTTAGCAGTTGAATTTATCTTAACAGAAACCACTGTTAACAATGCACCACACTGGAACTTAGCGCATCAGTACAAAACACTGCACTTTCAAGAAAACAACCCTAATGAAACATGACATGGAGATTATCAATAAAAAATACAAGGAAACGAATAGTGGTATGGAAATTCTGTAATAGTAAAAATGAAGAGCATAAAAAAAATGGAAGCAATACTATTAAACTCTGAAAGTACCTTTCTTGTCCCAAACAATACCGCACTGAGCACAGTGAACCATGTCAAATGACAATGATGGATACGGTAGTTGTCTTGATATGAAATTGCCAATCATTGCTGGAAGACCTCTCTCAAGAGCCAATTGAACTTGGCTTCCAGTTGCCTCATATGCAGCAATACAAAGAGCCATCAACTTCAGTGAAACTAAATGAGCTCCAAAGCTTCCAAATCCACAACCAATATCAAGAACACTGCGTACCTGTAACCAAAGTAGGAGTATTAAATACCATATAGTGCTGATCGTTTTAACTCCCCTTGGAGACCATACAAAATCTTTCTCATATTTGTAAACATGACAAGCTAAAATGTCGAAAATATTTGATTTCAAAATACCAAACTCTCAAAGCTCGTGGAACCCCAAAAGGTTAAAAATAGTATCATGGCATGAAATAAAGACTTACACCAGCCTGAAAAAATTCAGAGTCACTTCCCAGTCCCATCATCTCTGCAATCTGGCGAGAATAATCTTTGACACCATCAAAGATTAAGCCGTCCTCAGAGTGAAAAGCAATTTGATTCTCTTCGAGCAGCATCATTCTAGACAGTTTGTTAAACGATTATGAAGGTAAATTAGAAAGCTGTTATTGATTACATAAAGAACAAAGAATACAAGAACATATAAGCTGCTGCAAAAACAGATCCTAGCAAATTCTAAAAGGTAAAGTTTGTAACAAAGTTTTTCTCTACTTTCAGAAAGCATCCAAATGCATTTAATAAATACCTCTTTGTTATGCTTCCAGAAGAAAGGAATTGGTCTTTGGTTATCTTGACATTTCCACTCCATATTACATCCCTACCAGCTGGCCAGCGGAGTGGAATCTTATAATCCTTCGGAGGGCGAACTAAACAAAACTTTCCTTGGCTTGATACTTGACAATGCCGATCAAACTCCTCTCCATCTTTAAACCCTAATAACAAATTTGCTGTCACATTGTAACAAGGAACATAATTTTCTCTTTCTTTGCCGCATAGGCCAAGCTCCCTTTGGCGAGTAGCTCCTGATGACAGAGTTCTCAGCTCAAAATAATCAACTGCTGCCTGCTCTTTCAACCTTCTATAGTTTGTATAAATCTCAGGTACCGGAGTGGAAGTTACGGCGTCAAAGGAATTAGAAAAAGATGATCCAAATACTGCAATCAGTGCAAGCACGCTGAGAAAGCATAATAACAACCAACTGACCGGCAGTCTAGGGCCAAAAATGACAGATAGTTTATTGAGCCAAGGGCTTCTCATGTCCAAAGCTTTAAACAATTGAAGTTGGGGAAAACCACTAAATAACCAGTCCCTTGAGCTTAAATCTGGAAGAACTGCAAAAACCATAAACTATCATCACATATAAGCTTCCGTATATGTTACCATGAATGCGGATAAGTCCAACAAGCATTGAAACCACCTCCACTACGCTCCTGCCCGCACCGATCTTTCCCCAACCATCACAAGCAACAGATAACAAGATAGTAGAAAATCCAAGGCTGACTATAAATCCAGCATAACCAGTACAAAGAAGAACTACGAAAATCAAGCTGAATTTCAATTCCTTATTATGGATCACAAATTCAACACAAAATCGAACGGTCGAGAAGTGAATTACACAACTCCTGATCCAAAAGCAAACCGAAATTTACTGCAGTATACAGCTTCGAACATAATCCAAACAGAGCTGATGGAAAGTCAATTTTGAGTGATGTCAATTCCTCGGTCTCCAGCAAGTGACTAAATCGCATCAAGCTGCAAATGATCCACCAAAATCAGTATTCAAAAGAAGGAAATTATGATTCTTTTAGCGGTCCGTTTGCTAGATGAACTGACATTGAATCTAACAACAGTATTCCAAAGGTTAAAACAGAAAATTCAGTATACACAAAGCTCATAATTCCTATAAAAATGTAAAAAACCATTCCCCTTTTTGGGAATCCATTGAAGGAAATTCAGATTTCAAATAAAGGAAACAATAACAGATCAAGATCATTGAAGAAGCAGAAAAAAGTAGAGTAAATCAAAAACTGAAAATTAAAAAGAAAAAGAAGGAAATTAGGGTTTACGTGGGAGCATACCGGTGGAGATTCAAAATCCGAAATTGACAAATGGAGAGAGCGATAGAACAGAAAAAGAAAGGAAAAAAAGGAAAGTTTTTTTTTTTTATGGTTAATATGATTATCAGATCTAAAGGCTAAAGCCTAAAGGAAAATATTAAAATGAATGAAAACGGTCAAGTAAGGAGCAGAAATCATTATTTAACTAATATGAAAATGACATTCAATCAATTGTTTCAGCCACAACAGCTATTATGATAAAAAAATAATAGTTAATATATTAATTATAGTAATAATATTGTATTAAATAAAGTCATTAATAAATTTATTTGTAAGTCTGATTATTGCTTTGGAAAAACAATAATTATTTGCTCAAATCCTATTATTTGTTAAATTTAAAAACATGTTTTATTATTTAAAATATGCTAAAATATTAAAAAATTATATTAATATTAATAATTTTTATAATTAAATTTAAATAAAATATTTTTAATGATTAAATAGTAATATGAACTAAATCGTATTACAAAACCTATCTCAAGCACAACATAATCCTAATACTCGATCTTTAATAAGTCTAATAATTAATAACCTTATTTACCATTTACATTGTATTGGATTAAGATATCATTATATCTAACATGATTTTACTAATGAGTGTTTTAAAACACTTTTTAAAGTTCAATTAATATATTATGTATAATAATATTATATTAAATATAATGAATAATAATTTTGTAATAATTTTCGATATGTTAAATAAAAATAAAGATAATACAATGATAATAATATTAAAAATTCTCTTAAAACATCGTCAACAAAGTCTTATACAAATGAACTTTAAACAATCCTCCTTGACAAACCCTTTTAACTAATTTATAATGTTTTTCAAACTTTTATTTATTTATCAATTAAGCGGGGAGTGTTTTGCTGCTGTGTTTTATGATCTATGCAAAACGATTGGTGGTGATGATGCAGTTGTTGATTGGTCGATTCGTGATCTTAATTTTGTGGGGCCAGGTGGAATAAAATGCTTTTTACTCCTTTAAAATGAGTGCCGAATGGAGGCTATTGCTGCTCAGCTTCACAATAATAATGTCCGTCAATTATTTTGGTCTTATTAATTAAAGCAATTAAGTGTGTCCACTTGTCTGATTAATTTAATCCAGGGGGTTAACTTAGGCCTTATTAAACTAGGATTTTGCTATGTCTAAAATATATTTTAAACTATTTTATATAATAATAATATTGCTGTGTTTCAATGATACATGGTAAAATTTTACTGCTCCAAAACTGTGGATGCATTCCATTTATGCCCAAACTGTCAGTAACAGAACACAGAAAAGGACCTGAGCGATGACGAAAAAGATGACAGTTTCGGGACTTTCGATAAATTTCGAAGGGCTATGGAGCCCATGATATTACAGAATTCCATCTCTGGTTTCCATCGTCATCAGATCTGAGAAAATAGCTGTTCCTGCGGTGTACCGTGGGGACAGAGAGAAGCATCTGTTCAGTGTTTAATTACAGCAATAATTGGTACTTGTTCAGCACCGTCGGATGATTTGATTCATATCAAACCGACAAATTCTGCAAACTCATCAGAAACCTTCAAAATGTAAAAAAAAAAAAAAAATGCAACTCCTTCAGTGAAATATCCGAACGACAATGTCTGGTAAACTAACGTTCATCTCGTCAACTGAAATCATTACATATAAAATATTTTATAAGCTTATAATTACTTAATAATTTTAAATTTAAAGTTCATTTGATTTATGCTTGTCCCGATAAGAAGTTTGAATACAGTCTATAATAAAATAATTTATTGAGTATTTTACCAGAAGGCTCGTTTTTAAGATTTTTTTATAATATTATATTAGTTTTTTAAAAAATAATAACAAATTTTTTTCTTAACTCGTGAATGTAAATAACATTAATTAAATTACATAAATTACATAAATTTTATGTATTTTTATTTTTTCTTGTTTTAATCTTTTTATTTTATTGTGGTTTTTAGGTAAGAGAAAATTTTAAACACATTGAAATTCTAATCACTTGCCTTTATTCCATAAAATCTTATTGAAGCTGGAATGCAACTCCGCTACCTTCTAAGGTTACTTTGCCTTTGCTACTCGACTATTACTTGACAAATTCAGGAACTTACCTCAGCAAACCAAAAAGGCCTCAACAATTTTCAAAGTACCATAATTTATGCTTTGCTGACTAGTTGGATATCTGATCTTTCGTTGAAACAGTTAACATACATCAAGCTCATTACTAGACATTGTGAAACTAAAATTGTTCGCTTCTCTGTGACTCTCAATGTTAATTCTAAGATAATCTTGATATGTCATTCAAACGATTAATAATTTATGTCACTAAAATAACCTTTTTAAACAAAAAGGCTATCGAGTTGCTCTCTGATTGCCAAAACATAAAGAGATAACCTCAGGGCTAACACCTTCCCTTGAATGGCAATCAATTGACAAATCCGACTACAAGACATAGTAGCTCGACAATTAGCTCAGCGCTAGCTGTCTCTTAGTTACGTCATCTGACAATTGTTATGCAATTCGGACAATTAATAATCTGTGTCATCACTCGAGCAGTCATTTCAAACTACTGAGCTACTCTCTAATCGCCAAAACATAAGGGAACATGAATGTAATCACTCGACAACAACATGATTTTAGGGCAAACGCCTTCCCTTGAATAGCGGCTAACTAACAAATCCGGCTGCAAGATACGGTAATTCCATAGTTAGCTAGGAGCTAACTATCTCCCAATTAAATCATTTGACAGCATGTCTAACACCTATAAAAGAGTAAACAAACTCAAGATAAAGGCATATTTTCTCTTTTTAGTCTTTCTTGCTATATTAATATATGAAAATCCAAAAATTGATTTAGCCATCGAAAAGTGTTTGAGAATATCAATTCTGATATCGTTCTGAGTTTTTTGTTCTACAAGATCCTGTTTGATCTTCTGAAAAAAAAACATTAACAAATCTAAAATGGATCTTTGAAGTAACATTTAGAACATACATTAATAACCTTTTCGACAATAGTGATGAAAGTATAAAACTAGGGTATTTCCCTATTTCAAGCAATGCTTCCTAGTTCTCATCCTTTTCGCACTCGCAGCGTCGGAAGGCGGAGGTCCTCCACTCACACTTGTTTCTCAGGCTGCAAATATCGATGCTTGTTAAACCTTGGCCAAAAGAAAAACTAGCAAGAGAGACCCTACATTAATGTCCTCAGATTGCGCTTCAAAAATAGCAATAATTACCTCCTTTGTTGCTCAAACAAAGGCGAATCTCAACCATTTCTTCTATCTGGCTTCTCAAACCTTCTATCTAAATCTTCAAATACCATATCATCATAAGCAGCCTCGCCCTTCTCCCTACGATCTTCATTACATTTTCTATCTCTAACATCGATCATAATATAACACACAGTACCTTAACCCAGGCAAGCACCATAACTCGGATCTATAACCCTTGATACTGTTCAAAGAAATCTTCTACAATGACATTAGTAGAATATACTGAAATTTTTTTAATGAGAATTGTTAGCTACTCTTAATTAGCTGGAATTTGGTTTCATTTTGTTCTTCTTCTTCTAGCAATGATGCTGCCAAATTCAATCAGATTTTCTTCTTTTAATAATGTTACCCTATAATCCCGCAGGTTTCTTGATCCATTGATCTTTGGTGATTATCCAAGCTCAATGAGAAGCAGAGTCGGAAGTCAGCTGCCCAATTTTACTGAATCTGAGTCGGCCCATATTAGGGGGCATTGGAATCATTTCACTAGATATTACAGTTTCTTTTCTGTTTATATTTCTGAATCTTGTTTTTCTAATCTGGGTTGTGTTGCATTTACATTGATAAATAGATAATAACAAGAATCAAGACACTGACATATTAAGTTCAGACAACAGAACTGATCATTGTTAGTTTTTTTTTTCTTTTTTTTCCTTCCTATGCTAGCCACTAACTGATGAGTGAAAAATGATAATGCTTTCTTCTTAATGTATGCAGCTGCCAAAGATGGGAAACCTATAGGAGATAAGGTATCACTTCAAACATTTTGAATATTATTTTAGACTATGTCATCTGGATTTTTATTTTTTCTAACATATCCGTATTTAGTACATCTATCTGATATATATTTGAATATGAGTATGAAGGTATGATCTTCGATTGAATATATGAATAAAACAAAGAAAAAATTGAGTATATCCATACCCAACATTTGTTCAGATAACATTGATTTCAGAACTATTGACTCTGATAAATACCCTTCCAACTTGTTAACTTAATCTAATGATTCATTTGCCATTAGTTTTAGAACCAGATAGAAAATCTGATCTCGTTTTTGGCTTGCTCATGTTGTCCAATTTTTCCACCTAATTATCCCGTTTGCTTAACTTATCATGTCAAATTGCAGGCAAATTCTATATGGTTATACATTGTACTCCTAAGCCCCCAAGCATAATGAAATATACATCTAGGAGATGTATGGTGGACAAAGGTGTGTGATACGACTTCAATTCTTACGTTGCCTTTACCAAAAAAGATACGTTTTCCTTCTTTTCGGGGCTGTTATCACAGTTATGAATGAGCCTAAATAACCCACTTATTCCCATTGAAGATGCTTTGAAAGATAAGCAAAGAATCAAATACCATAATGATCATTACTTAACCAACCAGCGAGCTTTATCAAGTGCGTACGTAATCAACGATGCCTTTACGTCCATCTAACTTCGGCATAGAGGTAAAGAATATTCGTTGAGGTTTACAAAATGGCAGAACGAATCATGATTTTGTCGTGGCTAACGTAATGCAGGGAAGGTATGGTTGCAATGTTAAAGTGGCATTTCATTTGCATGGTCTATATTTTGTGGACTATAATGAATACCTCGAGGGGTGCAATATGGAATTTGTTAATTCCTGGCATCTGCTTAATTACAATGATGGAGAAAATGGAATTCAACACTTAGTTTTACGCTCAGAAACATACAAATAATATATATATATATATATATATAAATGAATGCACATTGAATAAAACATGCCTTTAATTAGCCGATATCGAAGAAAATTATTCTAGCTCTTCTTAATTAATAATGTTTAAATTAAGTGGCTTGTGAAAATGCCAGCCAGTAGCCACTATTCATGGTGCAAAATCTGGGTCCGAGTAATCCCTTAATTAAAATGTTAATCAGTATCATTAAACATGATTTATGATATTATTTATTAAAAAATAATTAATATATTATTTTCGAATTTAATAAAAATATTAAATTTTAAAAAATTTTAAAAAATAATTGAATAATCATTAATACGCACTTATAGGCACCCCTTAAGCAGACCCTATATTAATTATCAACTATTTTTTAATAATAATGAGATCACAAGCAGTATTTGGAAATAGACTTTTTTAGGCCAATAAAAAGGGATTAATCTGCTTATCTTTCAATTTCCCTTCTTAATAACCAGAAAACACAAGGAAAATGAAGACAATTCTGGCGAGTTTAAGACACGCAGAAAACAACCCCTTTGTTCTGGGTAATACTATGAGGAATTACGTGACTTAAAAAGACTCCAAACAGAAAGGACTTAACCCATGAACAGAGATTTGCGAAAGGCAATTTTCGTTTTAGACTTTCGTAGGATCAATATTTTTCAGACGGTTTTTAGGGTGCATATAACCAGATGTGATTACTTTGATTACTTTACGTTTGGTGGAAGAGTAGGATTTGACGAAAACTGAGAAAAAAAAAAGAAAAAAAGAACTGATATAAATTCTGATAATTATTAAATTTTTTGAAAAAAATTAATAATGTTGGGAAGATGTACGTGTCAGGTAAGCACTTTAAAAAAATAAGTAAGGTGTATTAATCTCATATAAAATAAAAAATAAAAATTCTTTGAATATATAAACGGATG
>JBBYHO010000005.1:12395023-12410853 GCA_038382025.1 Adansonia gregorii
TAATTTTATTGAATTCAAAGAAACGTAATACATTAATTACAACATTTTTCTTCTATAAACATCACTTTTCTACCGTAATTTGTATAAGAGTAATGGTGATATATATTATACATAAATACTATAACTGATCAAATGCAATAAATATTAAAAATAAAAAAAGTAAACACGTGAAATAAAAGTTATAATAATGCGACGTCAGTATCTAAGCCCAGAAGATGTTATTTAATAGAAAACCAACAAAATTAGACCATCTTTTTTTCGTCTTTTGATAATCATCTGTCAGCATTCGGCAAGGCAGCCGATATACTCGTTAGTCATGCCTTTCAAACTTCAAACTGACTTCACTTTATTGGCTTCGTTATCGGTGGAATCGTCTTCTTTGTCTCCTTGTTCAAAGCTTTCAAAGATGGTATTGACTTTCAAAACTTGTGAAAAAAACATTTAACTCGGTTTTTGGCCCGTTTTCGTCTGCTCCAAATTATTATTACTTTACTTTACTCCAAAGAATATATATCTATATAGATATATATATATATATATATATAAAGAACCCAATGCCCTTTGTGTCACCTTGAATCCAACCCCCAATTATCTAATGTTAAAATTAAAAATCTACCAACTTCCATCATCAGCTGTTACATTAGTTTTTACCAACGTGTTGCTGTGATTTTTTAATACATTAATAATTTATTTTTTTACTGATTTTGATATAATTATATATTTTTATAATATTCATATTATTTTTTATATTATATTATATTTAAAATTATCAAACTTAATTCTCACTGCATGATTAAAAAAAAAAAAACCTAGTCAAGGAAGTTGCAAGGCACGACAGATACGGGGGGCAGAGAATACTAAATAAAGAAAAGAAGAAAGAATTGCAATACATAACAATCACATTGGGGATCAATACAAGAGGGCCTTGACTTTATCTTGCATGGGAATTGGGTAAAATATTATATATATATATATATATTTATATTCTGGTGTTTAGAAAAGCAAATAGAAAATGGAAAATTTGTCTATCCTTGACTTTTTAATTTAGACATATTATCGTCATTTAAATTTATAATTAATTTAATTATCTTTAAAACCCGATATATAATGAATTTGATTTTGAATACTAACATTCATAATTTTTTTTAATTCGAAATTACCATTTTCTTTGTAAAAGGAGATAGTATTTTTTCTTAAGTACATTATCCCCGCTACTTCAAACTTTGGATTATCAATTTTCAGTTTAGCACATAACTTAGACAATCATTTTATTATCAAATTTCCTTTTCCCATCAAATATAATATATATATATATATATTAATGAATGGATTACAGTTTTTAGCGTTTGGCTTAAGTTGCCATTTTAGATAATGGAAGTCAACAATAGTGATTGCCACTATATATATATATATATATATACACACCCAAATTTAATTTTATAGAGATGACTCGATGGAAAACCTACATTTCCATATGAAAAATAATTAAAATTTTTGACAGTTTGATTCTGTCAAAGGTAGCATAAACATAAAATTCCCAACATATTATAATACAAAAACTGCAACAAAACTATATTTACCACAATATGATATGTAATTATTAATTCATTTTAATCGTAGTCTAATTCAAATTTAATTTAATTAATTTATATAATAATATTGAAATATAATATTCGGCTCGATTTTTTTTTATTTTCAAATGTCACTTTTAATCCCGAAATCTCGACCGTTCAATCAATCACCGAGTGTTTCTCTCTAGAGTACACGTGCTGCCTATCTTTTCCCCCTTTTTAGTCTTTAGCTTCCATGCATGGAATTCTCCTCCAACTACAACACAATAACAAAGGGCAGAGAGAGAGAGAGAGAGAGAGAGAGAGAGAGAGAGAGAGAGAAAGAGTCATGGTTTTTTGCTTTGATTGTTCTTACTATAGGCCTGTTCATCGCCATCATTAACGACCCATCTTCCTTTATTTGGATTTTTTTCTCAATTTCAAAAGCCATTTTTGTTTTCTTTTGTTTAAAACATTGGGAAGGTAATTGAGGTGAATAAAACAGAATGGGATTTTAGAGTCTCTTTTTCCTTGTGGTTCGGATCTCTTTGTTGTACTTAAAACAAGAGAACTGTCACATCTCAAAGCTCCTGATTCTCGTCTGATCATCTCCACTAAAACAAAAAGCAAGAAACTTTGTAATCTGATTTTCTCTGCTTCTTGATCTATGTGCTTGCTTCTTCACCATTCAAGGTGCCTTCTTGCTTACAGCAAATATCATGAAAAACGCAACATTTTTGAAGATTTGAGGTAAGAAATTAGCTACTGATCTTGTTCCTTTTACTGGGTATTTTCTCGTTTTTTTAGTGATCATCTTCCATTGATTTTTTTAATGGAACAAAATCAAGAGAAGAAGTTTGTTTGCAAGTTTTGCAACAAGAGGTACCCGTGTGGGAAGTCCTTAGGTGGTCATATAAGGACTCATATGACCCATGAGAATTTAGCTGAAACAGAGGAAAGAGGAGCGGCTGAACTTCCCATAAACAAACTAATCTCCATCGGTAATGGCAGAAACATCAAGAGAGTTGCTGAGGCTGAAGCTGGTAGTGGTGGTCTCCAATCAGCAGCTTATGGTCTGAGGGAGAACCCCAAGAAAACCAAGAGGTTTTCTGAGTCAGGCAACGCTTCTTTCCTCAAAGAGATTATGACTTGTAAAGAATGTGGTAAGGGTTTCCGATCACTGAAAGCACTTTGCGGTCACATGTCTTGTCACTCAGAAAAAGAGAGGGTCTTTCAGAAGTTTGAGGATCATTCAAGTAATAGTGAAAAACAGAAGCTGATAATGGATAGTCAGTCAGATACTGAAACATCAGCTCCAAATACAAGGAGATCCAAAAGAATAAGGTACAAGACAATTGGAGTTTACTCTAATAATTCACAAAATTTGGCCAATGGTTCTCCATCTGTATCAGAGATTGAGCTAGAACTAGAAGAGGTGGCTATGTGTTTGATGATGCTGTCAAGGGATTCTGGTTGTAAGAAAGGAATGAATAATTCAGTTGCTGACTCTTCAGATAACAATTCTGTTGTTTTGGAAGATAAATCATCGTCTATTGATGTGAGGATTACCATTAAGAATGACATGAAATGTGTTTCCAACGGCATTGAGTTTTTGAAGACGAAACAGCGAAGAGACAGCAAGTTGAAATCTGCTGAGTCTGGTCCTCCTTCAGAGAATTCTGATTCTGGGTATTTTAGGAATGGACCCAAGAAGGTGGAATCAGATTTTTCTGTGGATGGGTTTCTCAAGAATACCGAATTGAAGAAATCTGAATTTGAGGGCTTTGATGCAACACTTGGGAAGAGTTTGAGTAAATTCAAAAGTGTGAGAACCGGAATCCCAAAGGATTTGGTTAGAGAAGTAGGAGATAATCTAGCTGATAGAGCTTTGACTAAGTATGATTTAAGAAATGCAAAGAATAATGACAATTACAATGCTGAATATTTGTGCAACAGTTCTCGAAAGGGAAGCAAATACGAGTGTTTGACCTGTAACAAGACCTTCAACTCCCATAGGGCACTTGGAGGACACCGAGCAAGCCATACAAAGGTCAATGACTCCAATGAATCAATCCATGAGAGTGGTGAAGATAGCTTAGCAAATGATTCT
Organism: Adansonia gregorii; assembly: GCA_038382025.1. Classification (NCBI taxonomy): domain Eukaryota; kingdom Viridiplantae; phylum Streptophyta; class Magnoliopsida; order Malvales; family Malvaceae; genus Adansonia; species Adansonia gregorii. Next base: position 12,398,684 of record JBBYHO010000005.1, read on the forward strand.
TTTCATGTTCCAATGAGAACTGATACCAAAGTTACCAAGTCTTCACATGCCAAAAGCCTTCCTACTGCTATTCGTGGCTCATCTGGCAATGCTGAGAAAAGATTGGGATCAAAGAAAAATAAGGGCCACGAGTGCCCATTTTGCTTCAGGGTTTTCAAGTCAGGCCAAGCTTTAGGAGGCCACAAGAGGTCCCATTTTGTTGGAGTTTCAGATGACAGAACATTGGTGATCAAACAAGACTCCCCCGAGATGCCAACTGTAATTGATCTTAACCTTCCAGCTCCTGTTGAGGAAGATACAATTGGGAACGCTGGGTTCATGCATTGGTAGATTGAAAGCACTGGAAGCATGACTCTTTGCTGGTAGCAAGCAAGTTGGGTTTGATCTTCTATATGTTAAAACTTTTGGGCACAAATTCATCATTATGCAAGAGACTTCAGAATATATAGACAAGTAATTTAGCCCCTTTTTTTTTGTGTTTCTCCTTGGCTTCGGTAAATGTTCCCCCATCTGTTCATTTTGAACTGCAAGAACAGGTTCTTTTGCGTTTAAAAATTGTTTTCATTTTGATTTTATCGACGTTCTTGGATTATATCTTCATTCTTCCAACTTTCAATTCTTTGTTCTATCCATTTTATCTTGAAACATTATCAACTTTGTTTCCTCTTCAGTACACCATGTTCCATGTTAAATGTACTTTCCAGCTTTGGAGTTACTTCAAATCTGTCAAATAGTATCGTCTAGGAAGCAAACTGAAGAGCCAGTGGCTTCTATTCTTGAACTTATATGATTAAAAAAAAAAACTTTTTTAACTTTAAATCCTTCATGTAGGTAGGCAATCATATTTTGTCCTTTGATATAATTAACCAATTTGACTGTTGAAGTATTGTTTTTAAAGAATCAAGGACCACCTACTTTATGGGGAAACATTAAAGAAAGTGTCATTCTATGGAGTGGAAGATAAGTTTCCTCTAAAACTTTACATGCTCCAAGAACTGTACACTCACATTTAATAGTCACACACATATTTGTACATGTTAAGGCAATATTGAAGTTCCTTTTTTCTGTCCCAACTCTCTTTGAAACATACTATTAGGGAAATGCCAAGTGTTCTTCAAATTCAAATTCAGAGTTTAGTTTAATCAGTTCATGCAATCATTTTTAAAAGGTGAAATCCTGCGTATATAGAGTTTAAATTACAACATCTATAACTCTTTCTCCTTCGGTCCGAAAAAAAAGGGAAAGCTTTCTTCCATCCACATCACATTTTGTTTCCTTGTTTACCATAACGTTCTCTCCCATTGAATATATATGATTCAAGAATTTAAGTCAGTACTAAGCATCCATGCAGGCGTGTAAAGTAAGGTTGCTTAGTTCACTTTGTGCAATGAAAATGTTCCTTGTTTAAGCTATTGAGATGGGATTGAAAGAAAGGGAATATATAGAGTAGTTGGACTTACTCTTGAGTTTGAAGACTGTTAGAAAAGAATAAGAGTTTTTAGAATTATGAGGAATCAAAGCCTTGATCATTTGTTCACTTTTTATTATTCAAGAAGAAAATTGTGGCTCTCAAAGGTGGTTGCATTGTCAACTACCATTAAACAAAACAAACCAAATCTCATAGATTTCGTGTTTCTTTTGCTTTCCTTTTTGAATCTTTTTAATTTGACAGGGTGATAGAATTTTTTGTTTTTTAATCTTTATTCCTAGCACACCATGTCCCTTGTGTTTGTTGCTTACTATTGTATTTTGTTATTCTTGGGTTGTGTCTACTTGAGAGATAGAGAAGGGAGCATTTTATACAGTTATATTTAGCTTGAATGGGTTCTTATTTTGATGGCCTCCATTAGAATAGTAAATATTAGATACGATATGAATATAATATAAAAAATAATTAAAATATAATACGATACAAATATATAAATATTTTAAAATTTATATAATATAAATTAATAATTAATTAAAATTTATAAAAAATAAATTAATTTAAAAATAATTATAATCTGATAAAAATATAAATATAAAATAGATACGTGAATTGTTAGATTTAAATCCCAAGTATTCAATCATGAAGCTAGTGACAGAGGCCACTGAATTTTGGGTTCTACAAGGAGCTTCTTCTTTTTTGGGTCATCATCCAATCATAGAGCAGCCCATTATGAAATGATAGATTTGGGGCCCAAATCTTCATAGAAACTTGTTGGTAAAATCAAAAATTTAATATGAAAATAATACTAAAATAAAAAATATTTTAAAATAATTAATATAATAAATTTTATATACGTATTATATTTATATTTAAAATTTTAATATATTTAATAATTTATATTATATTTTTAATTATTTAAATAATATAAAAAATATAAAATAAATATTTATAAATTATTAAATTTAATCGAACTATCAAATTTTCTTTCATTGAAATGAAAGGAAATGTACTAATATTAGAAGTGACAAAATAATCGAAACCTAAAAATCCGTTCTTCTAACACGTGGTATTTGGATAGTTGAACTGGTGCAAATTTACGCATGCGAAACTTTAGCTAACCGCCTAACTGCCACACGAGGAATCGGCAAAAAAGAAAAGACCGCCGAGGAAATGAAAGGTTGGGGATCAATCAATCAATCAACTCCCCAAACAAAGCGACGAATAAAACGCAATTCTTCTGCCACCTCCACGCCGGTTATCGTACGATGATCAGTCTTGTGGGACAGTGAAATAATTGACACGTGTACGGTCCAGACAGGCCGGTTAAGGTCCTAAAACTACACCACATGTTAAAAAAGGATGAGGGGAATAATTACGTTCACGCGCTACATTAAACTTCTGACAAGGACTGCGGACTGCCCGCCTTTAATTTCTTAGGCTTTTTTTAATTAATTTCTTAGATTAAAGGAAATCTATATCTTATAATAAAAAATTCTAGACTCACATTAGGTTATTTATTTATTTATTTATTTATTAGGTATAATAAAAATGATAAATATAATTTACTTATTAGCAGCATTTAAATGGATTAAGTCTTTCTCGTTACCAAAGTCATTATTCAAAATCCAATGTCGTCAAATAATGACGTATATAAATTTTAATTTTAATTTTAAATTTTATAATTCTTTTATTATTTTTATATTCTTATCTCATTTGTAAAAAAATATTGATATATATGAGTTTATTTTTAATACATTAATATTTTTTACTTTTTTAATTAATTTTTTTAATATATGCTTTTAGTGTACGTGTGATCCCTTTGAATATAAAATTTTCATTAATGAAAAATAAGATAATTTATATATGAATTTATCACATAAACTTAATGGGTGATAAAAAAAAATTTATCATATTTTAAATAAAATAATAAATTAAAAACAGGGAAATAGTTTTTTAAATGAGTATTTATTTTTTAAAAATTGGAAATTTTTTTTTAAAAAGGAGTAGTTTTTTAATAGCAATTATTTTTAAAAATTGAAAAACTTAAATCTATACTTTTATAGTATATATATAAAGTTCCTGATTGAGTTTAATGTCATCGAATTAAATGATGGCATCAACTTAATTGGAAATGACAAAAAATCAAATAAAATTATTGTAAAATTTTTTTAAAATTAAAAATATACATATTTATTCATTTGAAAAGATACCCACTTAAAAAAAAATATTTTTTAACTCACATATTTTCTTCCGGTCACTAAGTGGGTGTGCCATAATTTAATATTCCTAATTTTACTACTACACTTTTAATTTATCTTCTATGTAATTTTTTTGATTAAATTAATATCGATTAACTTGTGAACTCGGCAAAAAAAACGTTTTATATAATAGAGATACACATAAAGACTAAGGACTAATGTAATTTTGTAAAGGTTGTGATTAAACTATTTTTATATCAGTAAAGAAAACTCTAAGTCAGAACATCCTCTCTCACTATATTATATAAAATCATATTAGTGAAATTAGAAAGAGATTTTAGGTATTGGAATAAAGTAGGCATACAGTCAAAGAGGGTGTATATACCTTAGATTAGATGACATATTATATTGGTACATGGCTGGCTTTATTGATACACTATGTTACTTGAGTTTTTTTGTTTTTTTAAAAAATATTTATTTCAATATTTGCATTTGAACATTTATTTGAAATAATATATATATTCTTTTAAATGTATAAAAAATTAGAAAATTAAATATATCTATATAACTATATTAATTATATATATTTTTTGATCAGAAATATATATATATATATAGGATACTTAACATAGTTGATATATTCCTTGATGAATCATTGAAAATATAATAAAAGCCAAGGGTTAATCGTTACTTGCACTTTGGGTTTATGGTAAAGAGTAAAGACAAGAACCTCTCATCCCGTCCCATACGTAACCTAACTCAAAAAAGCATAAGGTTTAAAAAAAAATGGTGATAAAAAATGGAGTCAAATAAAGCAAATTCCAAGCAGAAAAAGTACTAAGAAAAAAAAAGGCAGAGGTGAAGAAATGAGAGGGGGGGGGGAAGGCGACGAGGGTTTCAAAAGTAGGCAATGTCGGCTGACTGCCAAACTCTGAAGCAACATTGAAATCCACGCGACTGAGGCAAAAAAACATAAGTGGCCCAATTTACAGCTTCCTTTTCTTTTCTATTCATAAATTATTGATTCCTGCACTTCACACTCACGTGAATAAAAAGCATGAAGAGCTCCCCTAAAGAGTTACCACCCAACAGCACAAAAAACAAAAGAAAAAGGGAAAAAGAAGGCAGCAGAATACATCCAAGATTTGGTTCTTTTCACATTTTCTTTGAATATAAATATATTTATATAAGAAAAATACCAAGTAGTATTACTACACTTCATAGTAATTTAAGCTACGAGAGAGTAGCTTGGTCAGAACCTAATGGCTCTTCTTTTTTTTTGCGGGGAGGGGGGGGGCTAAACAATAGTATGAACTGAAGTAATCTCCTCAACTTCTAAACCTAATAACAGGAATTTCAATATTCAGATGCATATATTATAATCGAAGGTTTGAGATTAGATAAATCTGGCCATGAGAGAATGAAACTCAAGTGAGCAACTTACCTGAGTTGTGTAAGTAAATATAATGGTATTATGGGACTGTGTTCTTAGATAAAGGACTCACTTCTTCCATCTTGAAAAAATTTCCTTGGCTTGCTTGGCCACTCTTCTGATATCCAGAGTTGGTCATCGGGACAAATTTAAAACTCCAGTTTAAACCAAGCACTTACTGGCCTGTATGTACAAAAATTGTTACTATTATTTTAAAGTTTTTTGCTAACATATAATAACATATTCATTTATGCATTTAAAATAATAAATAAAGTTGTATTTAATATAATTTTACTTCTATAACTAGTATATTAGTTATTTTTATTATACAAAAAAATTACATTTTATTCTTACTGGAAGATTCAGGATAATATGTTAGTTAACCTTAAAAAGTGTCTAAGGTACACATTAACAAATTCTTATTTTCTAAAGGAGATAAAACATTATAAAAAAAAATAAAAGAACAGCAAAACCTGGCAATAATCTAAATTCTAAGTCCTATATATATATATATATATATGTGTGTGTGTGTGTGCGTGTGTGTGTGTGTGTTGGATTCTCTTGTGATTTATGCTTTCTTCCAAATAGACATGATATTCTACATATCCCTTGACAAGGCAAGAAAAAGCTACTTGTATTATTATTATTATTATTATTATTATTATTATTATTATTTACTTTTCTTCGTCTTTTAGTCACCTCCATAAGTGTTGAACAAAGACCTAAACTTTCTTTCTTGCTTTTTCTATTGTCGACAAATTGTCATGTGTCTTTTTTTTTTTTTTCTTTTCTCCCACATGGAATAAACCGAAAGTACTGTTTCCCCCTATCATGATCGGTTAGCATAATCATGTTCATGTTGACGATAAAGACTATATAAAAGGAAAACCGCACTTTCCAGATCAAGCATAGGGACTACAATATCTCCTGGTGCAATCTAAAACCACCATTGATGTAATCAGGAATTTGTGTCAGGAGGGTCAATATAATATTTATAATATTTGTTATTTAATATTCAAAATTAATAGAAAAAGAAAATAACCCAAAATACAACAAATTTTAAATAATTAAATTAAATATTTTCTTGCAAATTATTCATAATGAAAATTTATCTTAATTGTTTTATTGTGGTGATAGATAAATAATTTTTTAATTTTCTCTCCTGTCAAAAAATCTTAGAAAACAATGCAAGTGGATAGATGATGCAATTTTTTTTTCTTTTATAATGAAATAACACTTGTATAATCTAAATAATTAACTGCCCATGCAATAATAATTGTTACATCAAGTACAGCAAACCAATCATTTATGAATTGGATCAAACTTTATATATAATATGTATTATAGAGATAATTAAAGAGAAAAATTAATTGTCGGCAAATGTAATGACAAGAAAATAAAAAAAAAAGAAAAAGTAACAAACCAAATTTATATCCGTAGTGAATTATGTTCTCAAATTAAAATGAATATAAAAGTGAAGATGAAATTTGTTTTTGACCATTTTTCTTAACAAATTTTAGTGATGTAACTCAACCGATGGTGGCTACTCCATTAAGGAAGACCTTATATTTAGATCCCATAAAAAACATCTGATAACAACCCCATAGTAAAGCTGAGATATAAGATGACTGGAAAGTTAATGAAACCAACTTCCAAAACTCAAGCAAACCCTGGGATCTTCTTCGACTTCACTAATTACTTAAAGCAACCCCAACCATCTATAAAACCAACTTCCGAAATCTCTTATGCATATAACTCTACCAATAAGAACATGTAAGATGTCAATATAGATGATTCTACAGATTATTAAAAGTCTTTTTCACTAGTATTAAAGTTGCAATCTATCAAACCCATGTCTATAAAGGCCTTTTCCAGATGCCTGATAGGTATAATAAAGCGGGCAACATCAAGAAATAACAAGACAGCCCACAAACACTAAATAGTAGCCAATATAACGACGCTCCTGTCGTTAGTCATGTATGTATTGCTGCCGGGAAACGAGCGAAGAAATCACGACTGTTTATTGGCTGCTATTCAGGGTACCAGTCGTTCCTATTTATTAGCACTCCGTTACATTTAATTGTTCCAATATAGATTAGGACTGGTCGATATAAAAGAGCGTTATATCTCTTGCCTGTGGGGTTATATGTCAATTGTCAAATATTAATCACAGTGGTCCATTAGCTAGTAGCTAAGAAGCTCTAGTCCATTGAAGGTCTATGGGAGGTTGAATTACTTACCAATAACTAAGTTGAAGCCGTAACTAGTAAAAGGGTCACTGCTTAACCCTTTCATAACTCAAGCCACTTCAAGGAAAATGGTACATCTTCCTGGAGCCATCATAAACCATTGGTTCCTAGCTACTTAAGTACTGATTGTTCCTCTTAATTTGAGTTATAAAAATGATGCTGTAGTCCTCTCTTTCAAGAACACAGACATATGAAAAACGCACAGACATATGACAAACGCACAAGACATTCAGGCATATTAAGTGTGTCAAAGTTACACTATGACAGCGTGACAGTAAGTAAATTCGATTTAGTTAAAAGGAAGCTATGCATACCATGTTCTCTCTCATCTGTTACGCATTCCAGGAGGCACAATATCCCCAAGTAACCCTTCATCTGTGGGGTGCTGTGAGGTGGGTTCTGGTTGCGCACGAGATTCTCCTACGTCAATGGGTACTGGGTGTGACTGTGTTCTGCTTAGAGGAATTCCCCTATGTAACTGCACTTCTGGATAATAACATCGTGAGACTGCAGGAGTCAATTGACCAGCAAAGGCAGCTTCATAGCTAATGAGTCCCCCTCGGGGGAATGCGACACTGTGATGACAGTGCTGACCTTCATATGTAGTAATAACAATGGTAGGATCTTCAGAGGAGCGTTCTACCCTCTTCTTCACTGTGCATCTGCTATTTGTGCAACGATAGTAGCTCCTGTGAAACTAAATATGTGGCTCAGAGATTTGCACAACATTCTGAAAATTTTCTTTCCATCAATGAAAGCATGAAGTCATAATTTCACTACCATCAAACATAATCAGCCTATTAAGGGTTTTTGCTATTCTAAATGTAAAAATTTAAGTCATGACGGCCTTTTCTTTTTTTTTTTCACACCAATATTTTTCTGTATTCCTATGACTATTTGCTTTATAAATTTGATCACTTTAGATAATGCAAGGATAAGTGCGTTGTCACATAAAATAAGACCGAAGAAAAATATTTATGACGTTGAAAATTAAGATTAGTGGTTTAAGAAAATAAAGAATCAAACAAAAAAAAAAAGTGGACCTAACATTCAGAGAAAATCTAAATCTGCCATAGAGTCCTAGCAATGTTATAGTCATGAACTGATGGAATCTCCCCCTATGAGGCTATGACAATAGTGGTTTAATAATCAAAATTTAACTTTGTTAAAGAAAGATATCATTAACTCTGGTTTCTAACACTTTGATCTCGGGTATCTTTTGTCTATGAACTGATATAATCTACCGCCTATAACAATGAGAAAAGAAGGTAGAAACTGATCAATAGACAAACTTCTGGAAAGAAAGTTCATTCATGTTTCATTTCAAAGTTTAATTTCTTTAACAAAAAAGGGGAACTGAATCAATTCAAAAAATGGGTCATATGCCAGTTTTCTTTGAATAATAATAGAGAAATAGCAACAGACCTAGGAAATGGACTATTTTTAACAGCTTTTTGTCCATATTTCCGCCACCTGTAGCCATCTTCAAGATTATCAACCTCACTCTTGGTCATAAAAGCAAAACGCGGCTGCCGAATTCGCTTTTGCCCCTTCTTCTTGACCTTACTCCTACAAAAATATTTCCACCTACAAGTATCAAAATGACAAAACAAATTCCTAAATGCATATGTTTCACTTTGCAATAAAGTCAATAACAATTGACGTATTAATTCATATACTTGCAAAATGCTAATGGAGATGTTATTACTTGTTATTTTTCTATGAATCAATGTTTGCCGTTTTTCCATAGCAGAAGGAAGTATCTAAGAAAATTTTACTACTTGGATAATTAACTCCTCCAACTTAACATATTGTGATTGTATATGCAATGAAAGAGATTAATAAGTGAAGAACTAAGAAACTTGCAACCACTAATGAAAAAAAAAAAAAAAACTTAAATTTCGTATACTTCATAGAATGCAAACATTAATGATGTGATGAAAACCAATCATTCTACGAATCACATTCTAAGTAATAAGAAAACAACTTTCTTAGAACATTAAACACATTAACATGCAGGAAACCCATGATTTCATGAGAGACAAAGAGCCTTTTAAATGCTACTAAAATCTTAATAAAGAAGACCCTTTTTAAACTTTAATGTCTTCATAATTATGGGTATATTTTTTTCCCCAATAATGCTTTTCAAATGCTAGTAAATGAAACTATGAAAAATAACTCTAAAATCTCATATAATGAATGAGTTGCCCACACCCATTTCACTTCTTATCTGAGAATGTGTCGCTTTTACCTGAGGGGATGAATTTAGAACAAAAGACAGACTTCATAAAAAAAATAATAATAATGAAAGAAAGTATTAATTAGCAGTAACAAAACTAAGATTTATGTTACCAAAATAGGGATTTTTCCCAGCTATATTTCCGCTTCTTGCCTTGTATTAACGTAATTAAAACTTAAAAAAATAAGAGCCAAAAGGGTTAATAAGTAAAAGAAAAGGGTGAACGGCATATTCCAGCCGCAATAGCGGCGGTGTTCAAGGCAACTTCGTTAATTGCCAAAATGTCCCTTTTGTTTTTCAACCCTATTTTCCCTTAATTGCACCTATTATTTCCCTGAAATTACGAAACTACCTTATCCGATCCCCACTGCATGAAACAAAAGCTGTTTCTTTGTGTACGGAAACCGGAAATTGCACCCTCCGTATGAAAAGACTCTATTTGTTATTTGCCCACCGAAATTGTGCTTAATTACGACTCAGTCCCATAAAACAATAAAAAGAATAAATAAAAATAAATAGTCAATTTTATTTTTATTTTTTGTGATTTTTATTTTTTCATTTTCATCGTTGATGATGGATTTTTGTTCACTACTACTCACGGTATCTCAGGCGGTTTCCCGCCGGAGCCCGTAGATTTCTCGGGCGGATCCTCACTGGAGCTCGACGAAACCGACGGATTCGATGTCGACACGTCAGCTGACCCACCCGGATTTGAAGCCGTCCCTGAAACCGAACCACCAACAACAGCATCAGCTACAGCACAGCTCTTTGAGCCGCTAAAGTTTCCCGCCAAATCAGGCCTGGTTGTACTGTCAGGCCGGTCGAGTTCAGCGAACCGTCCAAACTCTTCGGCGTGGTCCGGTTGTAGATCCCAACCAAACTCACTCAGTATACTACTTTCCCTATCGAAGAAATAATTAACACTGTCGGGAACTGAGTCAGGTCCTCCAGAAAGTGTCCACCTAGAATCGGATGTAAACTCAGTTCCTGGATTGCCCCCCTCTTTATCTTCCATATCAGCAAACTAAACAAAAAAAAGATTAGAAAAAAAGGAAAGAAATTCAAAGGATTCAGAGCATCCAAACAGAATCTGAAAGAAACGCCGAGACAGAATAAAAAGAAAATGAATGAAGGAGAAAGAGAGCGCTAGGGTTTAGGCTTCGGGTGTGTGAGTTTTAGTGTTGGGAAGGCACGCGTAGTTTTTGAAAGCTTTCTTTTTGTCCCATCAATCCGAAGAGAGAGAGGGAGAGAGAGAGACAGAGAGAGAAGTGGAATAGTCGAATAAAGAAAAGATTAAGCTGGAAAATTTGACGTCAACCAAAAATAGTTACGGGTGGTTGATATTTGTTCATAGTTTTTTGAGTTTTTAGTGACGAGTTGAGTAAGCTGTATAGACTACATCTAGGCAATGACCGACATTTTTGAAAAAAAAAATATATATATGACAAAGAGCATCAAGAGTTCGGTCTCCGGAATGTGTCGGTAAAAATAGAATTTTACATAACTTGAAGTCTCAATAGAAACAGATTATGTGTCTTTCATTGCTAGTACTTAATGGAGCTAAATAAGAAATTATGAGCTCGTCAACTGGCTTTCACTTGTCTGTCATACTAAAAACTTAGGACTTGATTATGAGTTTCTTGTTGGATTTTTGCCTTATTGGACTTACCCATGAAAAATAGAGATAAAAATGAGAGATACTTTCCAAATTCCAACATGAGAGAGCACCATGTTTTTCCCTTCTATTGACATAAAAGTATCTTATAAATTGATTTTTTAAATATTAATTGCATAAAAAATTATAAAATCATATTTTATATATATATATATATCATTCAATTGATAAGCCAAGTTGATTCGGTTGCGGTTTCATCTTCAGCTTACAAAACTGGTCCCTCAACATCTAAGTTTGGCTCCCACGTAATTATTTCAATTCTATTATTTAATTCAAAATTTATATTTTTTTAATTAAAAACAAAAGCAATAAAAAAATCCCACCACCCTTGTCATAATCATCTTTAATATTAATTAATGCTTTAAAAAATTGAACATCACGAGCACCTCAAAAATCTTGTTTAATTTACCTTTGATATAATTTGTTATTGTCAAATTGGGAGAGATGTGTCCAAATCCACCATGCTTCCAGCCAAGCCCTGGGGATCAAGGCACTTTTGAAAGCAAGGCAATTTGAATATATGTTTGAAAATTATATTAAAAAAATAATTAATTCCATTGATATTAGGATGAATCAAATAAAAAATATATTGTTTCCTATATAATAATTGATCTTGGACTAATTTGATTCCGTGGAAAAAAGATTTTGTCATTAATTAACTGATAAATCGATGAACCCTAGTTTTGTTTTGGAGCTAGCTATCAATTTATTAGTTATTTTCTGTTTCCATACGCAAACAACAAAGAACATTGTTATTCCTATGGAATATTTACTACAATTTTTATATTGGCAAATTTGAAGACGTTGATTTAATGGATAATTTTATGGAAATTAGAAAAATGAAGTTTTTAAAAAGAAATATATCAATTATTTCACAAATACAACATGTACTATCGTAACTAGATGTTTACAAAAAATTAGATGATGTTAAGATATATATATATATAT
>JBBYHO010000005.1:12476377-12488617 GCA_038382025.1 Adansonia gregorii
AAAAATAAAAGACTTTGACATGAGCTCTGGCACATACAATCGACGGCTCAGGGATCGAGTGGGAAAGCGAGCTCCACGTCGTCGGTCGAGAAGCAGAAGGAGAAGACGAGAGTGAGTAGGACTTCGCTGATCTTATGGCATGCTCATCAGAACGACGCCGGCGCTGTCCGTAAGCTTCTCGAGGAAGATCGGTCTTTGGTTCAAGCTAGGGACTACGACAACCGTACGCCTCTCCATGTTGCTTCACTCCAGGTTGGATCGACGTCGCCAAGTGCCTTATCGAGTATGGCGCCGAAGTCAACGCCCAAGATCGCTGGAAGAACACGGTGCCACTTCAACCTTTCGTTTTTGTCTCCTTTTCTCTAATTTTTGGGCTTCTCTTGTTTCCGCAGTAATTTTTTTTTGGATTTAAATTCAAGTTTGTTCCTTTTTTGTTTGGTAATTGCAGCCTTTAGCTGATGCAGAAGGAGCTAAGAAACATAAAATGATTGAGCTATTAAAATCATACGGTGGATTATCTTACGTAAGTTCAGCTTTTTTACTTTGCAATTTTTCATTTTTTGATTTTTTTTAACTATTTTCTTTCAATATTTAATCTAATTTTAGAGTTCTTAAAATGCCTGTTCTTTAAATTGCATTCTTCATTGTAATGAGCCTTAATAGCCAGCCTTAACAGTATGATAGATGATTAGTTGCTGGAAATGCCACTTTGAATTTTAATAGTATCAGGTATATGTTTCTTTCTTAGTCAACATTTTATACTTTCATTCTTGTTTTGTTTGTCTGACTAAGGAAGGACTCCGAGTATTAGACATTGGGGCTGACTCGAAATTGTTTGTGGCCTTTAACTTTCCAATCAGGTTCCCTATTTTTTATTAATCCATCCTTAAGAATTATTTTGTTTGAATACCTAGAAGGACATCCTTAGTGTCATTCATTTGAAGTTTGCTGACGTTAAGGTATATCATATTAGAGATAGGTGCTTGTTTGGAACGTTGTATCACTTATATGCGGGTTTCCCGATCTATTCTCCAATGACATAAATTTTTCTTTACAGTAATTCATGAACAATTTCCTTAAAAAGTGAATGAACACTGATTTTGACTCTTAATGCTTGTTCATCATCTCCTCTGATCTGATTATACTGGAGCTAGTTAAACAAGTAATCGATAGAAAACCTTTTAGACCTTTTAAGTTTTGCATTTTATTTGCTTTTATGGAATAAAAGTTAAAGTTTTCATTGTTGCAGGGCCAAAGTGGAAGCCATTTTGAACCAAAGCCGGTTCCACCCCCTCTACCAAACAAATGTGACTGGGAAATTGACCCTTCTGAGCTGGACTTCTCAAATTCGATTATCATAGGGAAGGTGTGCTTTCAATTTCTTAATATTGCTAACTTGCGGTGCAGAGCTTGCTTGCCATGCATGCAATGGTTTTTGTAAAATTTCTTGCTCCAATTTTTGCATGATGTATTGATTTTAGGCTTTGCTTGATAAGAAGGATGGAAAAGCAGAAGCCTAGAAAATTTTTTATCCAATGGTTAGGTTTCATAACACCTTCCAAGTTCCAACTTGTACCTTAACGATTGAATTCAAATTTTTTCTTCCACCTTTCAATCCTCCCAACCAAGCAGAGCCTTTATTCACTTATTATAACTAAGATCTAGTGTCTTCTATCGTTTAGTCATAAGTAATTGTGATTTTTAGTCAAATCAGATAGTGCTTATCATGGGTGTAGATGTGTGGTGTTTGCCTAAAGAATATAATAAAGATTCTCTTATGAATAGCACAATGGTAATCACCTCTTTGGCAAGATGGTAACCATTTGATGAAATGAAGATTTAGTCTGTCTGATTTTGACAATCATCATGGACAATTACATCAACACTGGCCCTAATCAGGACATGCACTCTAGAAGTATGATCCTGTCGCTCTCTCTTGGAGATGGCTGAATTTATACATCCTTTTCTGCTTATTAGAAAGGTTAGAAGGGTTGATTATTATTAAATTGATATTTCTGAATATTTTTCTTTGGGTAATCTAAGTTTGAATTAGCTGTTGAATGTCTATAAGGGATTCAGATTGTTGGTGTGTCCCTTTGATGTGCAAGTTCCATCTTTCAATTTGGAACTTGAATTCATATATTGCTGCTTAAATTCTGGAGGTCAAATTCAGCATGCAAGTAACCTTGGTCCATTTTCCTTGTATTATCTGGAATATGTGCTCTCACTGATTATATCTCATACTGTCAGGGTTCATTTGGTGAGATTTTAAAACCCACTTGGCGAGGAACGCCTGTGGCTGTCAAACGCATACTTCCATCACTTTCAGATGACAGATTGGTGATGTAAGCCCTCCATGTTTTAAATATATCTCTATAGTTCACTTCGTAGCCATTTCCAATGAATGTTTGCTGTCTTTGATGTATGTCATATGCTCAAAATTATGTTCTCATTGACTATGAATAGACCGAAGGAAAATGAAAATAAAATTCAGATGAATTCATCCGAGAAGGCATGAAACATTTTCTTTGATGACTCATTCCTCTCCTTGGTGTAATTAGCTTCAATTTTTGAAAGTCACTTCTACATTTGCAGGCTTAATCTGATGCTTGTTATAGCTATGATTAATTTCCTCCCTATCCAGTTTTTTATTGTATTAAGAATGCAATTCTTTGTGTACATTATGCTGTTCTGGTTCAGTCAGGATTTCCGGCATGAAGTGAATTTGCTTGTAAAGCTCCGCCATCCTAATATAGTTCAATTCCTAGGAGCTGTGACTGAGAGGAAGCCTCTTATGTTAATTACTGAGTATTTAAGAGGGGTATGTGAATGCATATATGTTTTTTATTCCCAATAGTTTAGTTCTCTCTGTGGAATATTCTATTAGAGATCTTAAATTTTACTTTAATTGCTTATCATTATATGCTATTACAGGGTGATCTTCATCAGCATCTCAAGGGAAAGGGTGCACTCAATCCATCAACAGCAATTAACTTTGCATTGGACATTGCCAGGTATATATAAGAAAGCTTTTAATTTAAGTTGTATAGTCAGTGCAGCTCTTAGTGTCATGCTCATCATATCTATGTAAGAGAAAAAATAGTGAAAAATATAGAAGCGTTCCATAAATCATGTTGTTTTTTCTTAATTAGGATAAAATCATTAATTTTCTTTGGTTTTGATCAAATTCTCTTCCTTTTTGCTGGAAGATTCTCTACAGAATATGTATTGGCCATGTGACTGCATTTAATTTTCTCTCATACATATGCTATTTTGCTAAGCTGGAATTTATGAATTTTGTTGCTAGGGGTATGGCTTCTCTTCACAATGAGCCAAATGTCATTATTCATCGAGACCTAAAACCCAGGTGAGTCAGTTGTTGCTGTGCAAGCGAACCTTTTTTTGTTCTAATAGCTATTGGTTCAAGGCACTATGCATTTCATCGATTGCATGCTTCTGTTGATGAAATTACTTTTTGAATTTTGAATGCTTACTGGACTTTGGGTTTTTTTCTGAAAGCGCAAAGTACTTTCCCTTTCTCCAGTTGACATCTTGCCTTTTTTTTTTTTTGCTTCCATGATTGAAAACTTTGAATTGCTTTAATTTTTTCTTGTTAAAATTCATTTCTTTTTATCAGGAATGTGCTGTTGGTCAATTCCAATGCAGAACATTTGAAAGTTGGAGACTTTGGACTGAGCAAGCTCATCAAAGTTCAAAATTCCCATGATGTCTACAAAATGACCGGCGAGACAGGGAGTTGTGAGTGTCTCTTATAGATTTCCATTGTATAAAATGTGATCCTCAAATATTTACTTTCTTTACATTTTTTGGAAATGGAATAGATCGTTATATGGCTCCTGAAGTTTTCAAGCACCAGAAATATGATAAGAAGGTTGATGTTTTCTCTTTCGCAATGATACTTTATGATGTAATCTTCTTACCATCTCAAATGATATTGATCAGGAAGTATTTTTGAGACTAGTTCTAATGCATGTTATTCTTACTTGGAGCAGATGCTTGAAGGAGAACCACGATTCTCAAATTACGAGCCTTACGAAGCAGCTAAGTATGTTGCAGACGGACACCGGACTACTTTTCGTTCAAAATCATATCTCCCTGAACTGAGAGAGTAAGCCATCGATAAAATTTCCTACTTTACTAGAAAGTTACCTAGTTTGTGCTGCACAATCTACCTGGTCCAACCATAACTTGAATTTTAAACGATAAGTTGGTTACGTTAGCTACCATATCTGCATGAAGATTTGCTTATTGTCGGTAATTATTTATAACAAATTAGCATCTTGATGCATATTACACCTGAAAACTGCCTTGTATTTCCCTTTTCCAACCTTTTAACTGCTAAGTCTGTTTTCAAAGATGTTTAGGGACTGATGATTGTTTTCTTCTTGAATCTTTTCTTAGCTTAACAGAGAAGTGTTGGGCTGCTGACATGAACCAAAGACCTTCTTTCTTGGATATTCTGAAGAGGCTGGAAAAGATCTAGGAAAATTTACCTTCAGATCATCTTTGGAATATATTCAACACATGACATTCAAGATCCGATGAAACGGATACATCCTGTTTCAACCAGTCACCTCCAGCTCGCCCATTTGTGCTGTTGGTACCGTGAAATACACTTGGTGAGTAGTTACTGTGATAGATTTTTCCATGAATGTATTTTGTCTATTCTTTCCAAATTCAATCATGAAGAAAGTGTGTCTGCATGTTCGAATTCAAGCAAGTGAACCGTGGTCGCTCAAATTGACATGTATAAAATGTTTCGTCATCTACAGAGTTTTATTTTTCTTCCTTCAACTGTAATTCTTTATAATCACCATTGATTATGAGGAGTAATAATAGGCAAGCAGATTGGTATGTTGTTGTTTTAGTGTCTGTTTGGAAATGGTTGGACGAAGCAAATTCCTTAAAAAGAGTTAGTGTATATGTTGTATTCATGTATTTTGTCATGCTATATTTGTTTTTGAGGCATTTTATATTTATGTGGAATTTTTTATACATTAATAATATATGTTATACAGATTTTGAGACATTCAAATATTCGTGTCGTGTTCGTATTATTTTTTCGTGTCGCAACTAATATTGTTAGGTGCATATAATTGCATAAAGTTTGTTATAAATGCATTTTTTTTTTAAAGTTTAATAATCTACCTTTAGCCTCCAGCCCCTGTTTGTTTAATTATACTGCCCTAAAAAAGACATTATGCATTTAAACCCTTTTGAACTTATAATTTTCTGGCGTTTGTTTAGCATGCATACTATCTTGATTTAATGCTCGTTTGGTATAAATGAAGAGTTTCTAGCCTTTGATAACCCTAAACCAAAAAATAAAATGTCCTAATGCCTAGGTCAACCACCAAAGCTTTAAGAGCACTAATAATACTCGCTAATAGTTACTATAAAGAATAACGAAGATCTTGAAAACCAAGAGATGGATAATCGATTCCTAGATGTCAACGATACTCCCCCACAGAACTCCTTCAACTCATGCAGCTTGCTAACGCACAGACGATGGGGTTTTCCTTTTTTTAATATAATTACTGGCACACTGCATTATTTACAAAAGAAACCGAAGAATATAGGTAGTGTGTGTGTGTGTGTATTAAAAAAAAAAAAAAAGAAACATTATTAACATGCTTGGTTCATCCTGAATGCGTAGCTCTTCGAAACGCATGCAAGATGCATCCCATCCAATAAATAAAAGAAAATTCCTAATATCAACAAAAATGGGCATCCATGCAGTTAAAATTCAATCATCTTCTTTTTATACGAGGTTTTAAAAAGAAAGCAAGCATCCAAAGGTTTCTTTCTCCTGATAAACAAAATCAAACCAAACTACATGTATGCACATATATATTAAATAAAGTTGTTTACATTTGTATTATTATTAAAAAGTTTTTACTAAATTGATCAGAATTCAAAAGTCAGGTAACAATTATTCGGTTGAGAAATGAACTAAAAAACAAGTTATATAATAAAAAAAGATATTAATAAAATTATAATTAGTTTTTATTAAAATTTGAAAGCATATTTATTCAGTTTTTCATTTTTTTAACCATTTCAAAAAATATATATATATATATATTTAGACATCAAATTATTTTATTTTTTTATTATTTCACCCGTGAGTATGCTGTATGCATGAGGTTGGTTCTGACAAAGCAAATCATTGACAGGGTCATAGACGTCCAATTTTTTCTTTCTTATAGTTTTATTTTTATTTAATGCCCTCAAGTTTCTCTATCTTCCGTGTAACCAAACGGATCCCTATCTCCCTTTTCAAAATCCAAGAAACTGGAAGAGGAAAAAAATAAAAAATAAAAAACACCTTCCACGGAATAGAAAAAAATAATGAGAAAGATTTTATTTATATATATATATATATATATAATTCTCGTTTAATATGGTATATAGGCTTTAACGGTATTTTCTCATCGTCCCAACAGAAAAAGAAAGATCAGAAAAAGGAAAATTTGCAGTTATTATCTTTTGGTTGGTGTGATTCATTCACATTCAATTTATTTGCTTTCTTCTATTTTAAGGCTCGTGATCTCTTTCTAGGTGTAATTTTTCCTTTTGGGAAAAAAAAAAAAGAAGAAGGGCAAATCATGAATCCTTGATTTTAAAGTCTGAAAAGAATTGATCTTTTTTTTTTTGGGTTCAAATGAAGGGGTGGCAATGAGGAGAGAGGAAGAGAAATGGAGGTTAGATCTGAGAACAATGTACAAGTGAGGTGCGAAAAGATTCCTGGTCAAGTGATTCCTAGGACTCGTCTTCAGCTTTGGTTCTTCAGAGTTTGTTCCAGCATTTTGATTTGGACTTGCTTGGTTCAGCTTGTTGCCGTTGGTGAGCTATGGCACCCCCGTTTGCTTTCCGGTTTTACCGATGGGATTTCCTGGATCACTCACCCTCCTCTTCGTCTTCAACACTCGCTCCATTCCCCACCTCCTTTTCTTCCTCCCAGTGAGTGCCCCCGCCCCCAATCCTTCTTTTTGCTCTTTTGCTTTGAATTCGCTCAATATTTCGATTCATCTTCGAAATTTATGTTGAATTTTAGATAGAGAGAAAAGGGTCTTAGGAAATATGCGTGGGAATTTTATGTTGTTTATGGGTAAGCTCTTTTAGCTTCCATGTTGGCAGATAAATTGTAAGAATAATGATGGTTCACTGTGTTTGATGAAAGGAATATTTTTCTAGTTGCTACCTTTATGTAGGCTTAAGTTCCCCAAAATGCATATCACATATTTGATTTTAGTGATTGTTTTATTTCAATTGTTATATTCTCTATTAAAGATATAGTTTTTCTTGTTCCTCATTATATACCGATTCCTTTCAATTGGCTACTTCTGTAAGCGTAGAAATTGGGTATAGAGCAATGTTTTACAATAAAGAATACAGGTCACCCCCTTTATTTCTCTCTAGTTTTTAATCTAGCAACATTCTGATTGCTTTCATGTTGACATTTGATATATTATTGCCCTAAAGAATGGAGATCATTCCCTTTTTTTTCCTCTCTAGTTGCTGATCTAGCAACATTCTGATCACTCGTTATGTTGACATTTGATATATGTATCTTTCTCTCAATCATTCTACTGATGGGGGGGTCTGGGGCTCATTAAGACTGCTAACTTCTCAGGAGTGCAATCATTGCTATAGGATCTGCTACATTTAACATTTCAAGTAGTTGCGTCATTCTGTTATGCCAGAACACTGAAAACGGCATGGAATTTGTATTGCTTGCTGGAAAACGGCTTGTGCTAGATTGCAATGTACTTTTTGTTTGCGTTTCATTGTAGCCTCCTGAGTTTTATTCGTAATTAGTTTCACCTTGAAGCTCTAATATACTCATTTTTTTTTCAAAGCCATCTATGTTATCTTTAAGGCTGTCAGCAGACTATGGATAATAAATTCCTAGGTTCTTGATCGTTGCTCTGAATTACTTGGGTTAAAGGTATACTTTGTAGGTTATGCTATCTAAAAATTGTTAATGCTTCATGATGCTATCCAAGAACCTCCATATCTTGGTTTCTGTAAATACCTAGGAATTCCATAAAGGCAGAAACTTGTGCTACCAGACAATATTCTGAAATCATGAGCTTCCTTATTACTTAACATGCAGGAAAATCTTCTGGGGCAGTTGAGAATATTTTGACCCAATACATTATGCCTTGTATATGTGTCAATGAATTTTACTGAAGGAAATGTTTTGCCATCTCAATTTGATCTTTGGAAAAAAAATAATAATAATAAGACCTTCGTTCTTGTATATTCGCAGGAAACTATAAAAGTAATGGTTTTCTTGAAGTTTCATGCAATGGGGGCTTGAATCAAATGCGTGCTGCGGTCTGTTCTTTTCTCTGGCTCATCTTTCCCTTGTTTGTGTAGTAAATGTTATGTTATTAATCCAGCTGATTGGGCATTTTTAGATATGTGACATGGTAACTGTTGCCCGACTTTTAAATCTCACTTTGGTTGTTCCAGAGCTCGATAAAACATCATTTTGGGCGGACCCTAGGTATGTTTACCATTCTGAAATTGTTGTTTCTTTCTTTCACAGCTGCTTGAAAAGTCTTTGATTCATGATCTGTTTTTGCAGTAATTTTGAGGACATATTTGATGTGAGACATTTCATTGATTCTCTAAGGGATGAAGTTCGAATTGTCAAAAGGCTGCCAAAGAGGTTTAGTAGGAAATATGGGTTTCAAGCTTTTCGGATGTCTCCTGTTAGCTGGTCAAATGAAAATTACTACTTAGAAAAGGTTTGGTTGCTCAATTTTAATTACTATTTCTTACCCAAAATCGAGTTTCCCTCTCATTTGCTGTTCCAACAACAAATTGGTAATTCTCTCAATGGATGGATGGATGTTTGTCTTCTTTATATATATATACGGTAGAATCTAATGCCTTTGACATTATTTCACAGATTCTACCCCTGTTCAGTAAGTATAAGGTAGTACACTTCAATAGAACAGATGCACGACTGGCAAATAATGGGATCCGGCTTGATCTTCAGAAACTCAGGTGCCATGTTAATTTCCAAGGACTGAAATTTACTCCTCAGATTGAGACATTGGGGTACAAATTGGTTCACATTCTTCAAGAGAAGGGACCCTTTCTGGCGTTGCATCTAAGATATGAGATGGACATGTTGGCTTTCTCAGGTTGCACGCACGGCTGCACTGTTGAAGAGGCTGAGGAGCTAAAACGATTGAGGTTTGTAATGTTTGAGGCTGATATTTTCCAGTCAAAACACTCAAATTAAATTAGCAAAGGAGTGGTGTGCCGTCTGCTTAGAAGACGCGCACTAGTGACCCCGAGCATGCACGAACACACCACAAAACAAGATAGCGGGGCCATGTTCTGCAACTTAAATATAAACACTTTTCTAAAGTATAATGTCAGATTGGGAAGGAGAACAAAGCTAAGACGCCTTCCACCGTTGCTGGTCCTTGATAACCAAATTGTGTTAGTTTTTGGGCAATATGATCATGGTGTACCCTTGCCTTGTTTGTTTGAGTTGCATCAAATGTTTGAACTAGCGATGACGAGATCTAAATCTAAATTTAGATCAATAAATGTATCCTGTGATCTCAGTAACAAGTATCGGGATACAATGATACAAAGATGTAACTAGATGGCTGCCCCCCTTTCTTTCAGGTATGCATACCCTTGGTGGAGAGAGAAAGAGATAGTGTCTGAAGAGAGGAGACAACAAGGGCTGTGTCCTCTGACACCCGAGGAAGCAGCATTAATCTTGCAAGCATTGGGTTTTGATAAGGAGACTCAGATTTACATTGCTTCTGGTGAGATTTATGGCAGTGAACGGAGATTGGCACCACTAAGAGCTGCATTTCCACGCATTGTGAGTTTATGACCCTGTATAATGTTTTGCTTGGGCATTCATATGTTTGTTTAAAGGATCGTCAAAACACCGGATTTCTATATTACCAACTTTTTTTTGGTGCAAATGAAAACTCTTAAGCTTTCGTTAGAATTTTTAAAACCTATTCGCAAATTGTTGTTGAAGTCTTCTTCGATTCCAATTCACTGTGCCATTCACCCATATCAAAGAGACAGCTGGCATTGCTTGCACTGTTCCCCTGTACTTAGTTAAGCCGAAAGAATCTCTTTAAGCCTTGATCAGTTTGCATGTTTACTGACGACATAGTAAGTACTAGTTTTTGCTCTACTTCTGGCTTCTAAAACAGGGACTGTAGTTTCTATTGTGTTTTTTGCTTATGATTCGTGTAGATCTCAAGAGATTATTACAATTTCAGGTTAAAAAGGAAACAATATTAGATCCAGCCGAACTGCAACAATTTCAGAACCATTCATCTCAGATGGCGGCTTTGGACTTTATGGTATCGGTTGCCAGCAATGCATTCATTCCCACATATGATGGGAACATGGCAAAAGTTGTAGAAGGTCATCGCAGGTACGTATATTACCGAATTATGTAACGAGGTGGGTGGGGAGATTATTTTCATAGTCTTGAAGAGCTTTTGTTCAGGTATCTTGGGTTTAAAAAAAGTATCCTGCTGGATCGAAAGAAACTTGTGCAATTGCTGGATTTGCATCAGAATGGAACACTTCCATGGAATGACTTTGCACTAGCCGTAAGACAAGCGCATGAGAAACGGATGGGACAGCCCTTCCATCGTCGGATAATTCCAGACAAATCAAAGGAGGAAGATTATTTCTATGCAAACCCTGAAGAGTGCCTTTGTGAGGGAACAAATTGTGAAGACTTACTAGGCCCTGGTAATTCAAGTTCACTTCAATGATTGTGGGTGATTGGTCCGAACTTGGGCTCGAGATGGTTTCCACACAAACTGTTTTCTAAATGGTGTGGATGATAATCCAGTCAGGTTCAGGTCAGAATGCCCTAATCGACCATGTATACATGCACCAGTTAAAAAAGAGTTTTGTTAGCTCCCCATCTGGGTACCAATTTGTTTTTATTTTTTTTAACCCCTTTGCTTTTAAATTTATTTGTTTTTCTTTTGGCTCTTACACGTTGATTTGTATTCAGCACGGTCACACAATTCTACATTTGAATTAACCAATATTTGTACAATGCCCTTGTCTCTCGTTCCTCAAGGCGCCTTCATGCATAGAGTTGTTGCAGATTTGAGATTTGAATTGTAATATCTATAGTTCTTCCTCTATTCTCATGATTTCAACTGAACCATTGACATGAGAGACCATGAAGTTGAACTCCATCCTAATTCCTATTTCCGCAGACTAAGTGCAAGTAAATTACGATATTAAATTGTTATGAAATATAAGCTGAGAAAGATCTGCAAAGATAAAAAGATGTTAGAGGGCATTGGAGTTGTATGCTTCTTTTTGACAAATGGATGTCTGATTCCATTACTTTTAAGGAACAAAGCAAGAGAACAATAGTTTGACAAATGATTCGGTCTGATCCAATTGTTGTTTAGGCAAGATCTAAATTAATTTGAGATATTGATAGGGTGAATAACCGGTGATGAATATAAGAACTTCCAAAAACACTTTTCTCATCTTATAAATTTTGCAGTATTACGACGTTTATTGTCTAATTTTTTTGTCAAGATGATAGAGACTTCGCTTAGTGGAATGTTTTGGTATTTTAGTAAGATGCAAAAGATAATTGGAAAAAAGGTCAGAATGATAAAGGATTGAAGTGTACAGGTTCCTCTTACTTCAGGCTAACCTTTCACCTATTTATATTTGTTTATGAGCTGCGCCAGGACAACAAAAGTAAGGTGACTTTAAAAGTGGATAATTTCTAAAATGTGTTTTAAAGTATTTTATAACATTATTAGTTAATATATATACACACACATATATATATACATATAAAATAGAAATCAACTAATTACATCACCATACAAATTAAGACGAACAAATGAATTAATATATAATTAGATAAATTTAACATAAAATTTAAATATTCTTTAAGTTTTTTCTTTGTCACTAGACCAAAATAACATTGGCCGAGTAAAAGTATAATTTTAATATAATAATTAAAAAAAAACTAAAATAGTGTTAACAATATCTTTAAAATAATTTTATTGAACTAAATTTGAGGAAGAAATTGCACATTTGTAGGGTTAGTTCATTTATTTCCGGCACCAACTTTTTCCAAATCTTTTTAATGCATTCGGTGATCGAAATCCATAGTTCCACACCAACCGCTTGATATTTGGGACTAATTCTCATCTTTACAATTAATTT
>JBBYHO010000005.1:12488717-12507541 GCA_038382025.1 Adansonia gregorii
CATTCGGTGATCGAAATCCATAGTTCCACACCAACCGCTTGATATTTGGGACTAATTCTCATCTTTACAATTAATTTGCGTAGGAAAAAAAAAATCAATCCACATGAAATGACTTTAGCATTCTTGAAAAAATAGACTTGATAATTTAACTATATTATATTAATATATTTTATCGTAAATATATTAAAATATTTTATATTTATATAAATTTTAATATATTAATACTTCGTGTTATAAAAAATTTAAAACATTCATACATTTATATCGTTTCATATTTTAATTATTTTTTATATATTATTTGTGTATTGTATTTGATATTACTGAGTGGAAAGTTGAAAATTCAAAGTTCAAATTAACCAAGAATGAAATGAAATTAATCAAACCAAGTGGAGTTCACTGAAATTCGTGGGGCTCAGCTTCGTCAAATTTCAGGTTTTAGTTTGAAAACCATTCTTCAGAAATTAACTCCTACACCTCAATTGAATTACAACTTAGAATCCGAAATTTCAGAATGTATGAACTAATAACCAAAATAAATAAATAAATAAATAAATGATAAAAAAGGTATTATTTAGAGTTGCTCATCGATTGGGTTGGATCAAGCCCCGGATAATAAAAAATATTAACCGACTCAAGGCCCAGACTCTCGTATCCAAAAAAATTTCTTAAAAAATATTATATATTCGTTATTTGTTTTAAATAAAAATATTTTATTAATTAAATAATAATCTTACGTAAGATTCAACTCGACCAAGGTCTAATGTATTAGTATAATTGAGGTTTTGATCACTATTAACATTAAAAAAATTAAAAATTGAAGTATTAATTATGATGATAAGCTATAATTACGCGATTACGAAAATAGGGTGATCCTATTTTTATGTGTTTCGACTTTTTCAACATCTTGCACAAATTCGAATAGAAAAAACTTAATGAATTAATTTCTTTGGTTAAAACTTAATTTTCTTTTCCTAAAGGAAGATAAATTAATTTATTATATATGATACAAATAAGTTAATTTTTTATTAAAAAAAGTTATAATTCAAGGTTAAAAAAATTACGGATTTGAAAATTTAAAGTTTTAATTTATTAAATATTTTCTTTTAAAATGTATATATTTAAAATTATTAGATTAAATTTTGGAATCGTAAACAAGTTAAGCAATTTACAAAGCATTGGTGATGGGTTAAAAACTTGCATTGATTTCTTCCGAACATGTTTGTTTTGCCACTTCAAAGTGCAAGAGAAGCCGAGACAAAGTCCTATACTCGGTAAGAATATCAGAATCATTGACCTAAAGAAGAAGGGCAGTTGCTAGTTTGGCCCAGGGGCTCTTCAGGCCGCGAGGGGGCGACGAGGGATCCAAATGCCATATTTCAGATTTTAGTCAATTTTGGTAGAGAACTTCTACGTGTGTCCTTTAAATTATGGCCATAGCAGTCCACAAACGTTTATCGACTAAGGTCAATTGGGTCAAGCCGAAAGCTTTTAGTTTGTGTTTGATCTAAAATTTAAAATTTAATTTAAATTTAATTTAAAATAAAAATTAAATTATTTATTTTTTTAGATTAAATTTGATTAAATTCGTTTATTTAGTTAAAAATTATATTAAATTTTTATGTGTGAATTCTAATTTTATTATTTGTGATGGGTTTTAGTTTGAGTTTTAATTAAAATTTTTTAATATTAATTAAAAATAAAATTATATATTAAAAATAATGAAAAAAAGCTTGATGAGGGTCCTGAGCTATTTAAGTTAAGCACTAAAATATTTAAACTTGGCCTATTCGATAGCTCGAGCTACTTAGGTACGACTCAACAGTGATGGAGTTAAATTTGAATTTTAAGAACTGAGTCCGGATAGTTTACGAGCATAGATATCTCATTTGCACTCTAATTTCAACTCTTTAACTGTTATGTTAGGCCTTTTAATATGTTTTGAAAATGATGATTTAATAAAATAAAACTTATAATGATATTAGTTAAGATGATTTTTTAAAAATTTATAATTATGTATTTTTTTTAATATGATAAATATAATATAGTTATTTTTTTCCTTCTAAAGTTAATGAAGGACATATGGAACTATCTTTTGGGCAAAATACTTGGTCAAAAAGGTACAATCAATGTGTAATTAAAGTAAGGATGAATCACAAAAAAATTAAAAAATAAAATCTTAAAAAAGCGAAGAAAAAAGAACAAAATTTTT
Source organism: Adansonia gregorii (assembly GCA_038382025.1). Lineage (NCBI taxonomy): Eukaryota > Viridiplantae > Streptophyta > Magnoliopsida > Malvales > Malvaceae > Adansonia > Adansonia gregorii. Next base: position 12,490,927 of record JBBYHO010000005.1, read on the forward strand.
TGACTTGAGATTCTTAATTATTATTATTATTATGTTATAGCAAAGTTAAAAGTATTTTAATCCAACAAAATTAGAAGGTAAAAAAATGAAAAAAATTGAGATTATGATTTGATCATATTGGATTAGATTAAGTTTGGATAATTAAAATTTTATTTTTTAAAAATATGAATTAGTAAATAATTTTTATCGATTAAATAATTATTTATATCAATTTGAATTTAAATATTATATTTCAAATTAATTTAACTCAGTTTAGAGAAGATCCACCAAATCGGATGGATTGTTTCTGGGACAAATCTAATCATACATTTTCAGCATTCAGATAAAATATAAATATTCACATATGAATTGTCAATGGTTTAGAATTTAGGATCAATTTAAGGTGATGGACTCTTTTCTATTTAATTGTAAGTAAAAAAAAAAAAATCAAACCAATTAAATTATCACATAATTCATAGTTATGATTATAACAAAAATAAAAATAAAAAATAAAAGATTAATTATAGTTGAATTATAATTGTCCTTTTATATATATATATATATATATCAATAATAAGATATTAAGAAAAATAAAATTTTTTTCTTATAAATTCAGCTCCCTTAAAACTTCTTTAATTAATGCATTGATTTTTTTCCTTGTTATGAACTCATATATTACGTAACAAAAGGCAAATTGGGTAGCTCCTATTATTGGTCTCCTAATAATTAAAATCCAGATTTTTTTAAAAGTAATTAATATGAGAGGAAATTTTCAATAATTTTGATTTCTTGATTGTTTCCGTATTATTAATCATTTATTGTTTCTTGACAACTTTGACATCTTCAATGTATAAATCGTTGTTGGACTGTAAGTAGGGAATTAACAGCGTTGATTCACTATAATCTTTTCGAATTGAGTTTAACTAAGGTGAATTATGTAATTATTTTTAAGGTTATAAGGTTAAGTTTAATTTAATAAATTTAAATTTAAAATTTAAAAACTTTTTAATTTATTTTTTTTATCCTGAGATTATGGTCCAATCCGGTTATGGCTTATTCTTTTTCTTTTTTTTTTTTTTAAAGAAGGATTCTTTTATGATTTATTATTATTTTTTCTGACCAGGACTGTACGTGTAAGTCATGGAACAGACAAAACAAATTATTTAATCATGGGGCGTGGAAGAATATTCAAGAAACAGGTTCTAATTTTTAGTTACACTTTTGGAAAAGAAGTTCCATTTTTTATGCGTAAATTATTAAAATTTTCAAAGATGGAATGATACGACACACGATTTCTTCACCTGCTACTTAAACTAGGATTAAAGTTACAACAGACAGGATTAAAATTGACTCAAGACCCAGGTTTCAGAGCAGGTCAAACAGTGTTTGTCTTAAATACCAAGTGGTCGGAAATTGTCACTGTTTCTTCTTGTCAATAAGTTCTAGCTTTCAACATCCATGCATAGTCAAAAAGCCTTGCCGCACTCAGGCTTCCTCTTTCTTTCTAATTTCAGACTTGCTTTTCTTATTTTTATCTTACGTGCAATGGCCGGATAACAAGTTAATGAACGACCTAGCCAAACTGCCCACCATACAATTCTAGATTTTGGTTTTCTTATTTGCAATTGAAAGTTCTTTATGTGAATAGTGAAACCAGTAGTGCTGAGAATGGAGACCAAAGGGAAAAGGTCAATGCTTTAGTTGTATAAATAGACATTCAATGATGTCAAGTCGAGAACAAGCTCTCCTTCGTTAACAAAGTTTTGCTTTCAATTGTTGTAACCCTTTTTTCAGACATTTCTTAAAGCTTTACGATTACTTTTGGCACTCTGTTATACAGTGAAAAATCCAGGAAAAATAGAGCTAAACTGAGATGAAGTTTGGGAAAGAATTTGCATCTCAAATGGTGCCGGAATGGCAAGAAGCATACATGGATTATGATTATCTCAAAACCATTTTGAAAGATATTCAAACTTTCAGGCACAGAACCAGACCACCGCCGGCAGCAGAGCCGCATGGGCTGAAACGAAGCCTGACAATGTATAGAGCTTTCAGCGGCCTGCTCCATAGACACGGCCAACAACAACCAACCAGTCCACCATCTTCTTCACCAGATATTGAAGACCAACCGATTCTGGTGAATTCCGTCAACCGAAATGGTTCTCTAAGTTACGAAACGACTTTCCTTATGCAAGCAGATAAAGGTGGTGAATACGAGTTGGTGTACTTTAGAAGGCTTGATGATGAGTTCAATAAAGTGGATAAGTTTTACAAGTTGAAGGTGGCTGAGGTGACGGAGCAGGCTGAGATCCTGAACAAGCAAATGGATGCTTTAATTGCTTTCAGGATCAAAGTGGAGAATCCTCAAGGTTGGTCTTGGCAAGACCGGTCGGGCGAAATGACCCGTCTTGCCTCGGATGTTGCAGCATCTACGGCTGCAATGGCAGCTTCCATTCCAGCTGGTGCTAGAGCAAGCAGCAGTAAGTCGAGCACAACTTCCTCCGGCTCTTCTTTTTCCTTTAAATACCCATGTTCAACAATCACACTTGAGTCCAAATATTTTAGATAGCAAATTTTATGAATGCCCTTTATTTGATTTTGCAGGAAGAGTTGATCACATGGAGGTTATAGAAGAGGGGCCAAGCATCCATGATGAATCAGATGAAGATAAAAATGAGATTCAAGTTCAAAAGCCAGTGGTGAATAACTTCAAGAACCATAAACCAGCTCCGTTGCAAATACTAAACCGTGTTACGCTGAATAACACCCTTGCGACCCCTCGATCAACCATTAAAGGCGTTCTAAAAGTTCCAAAAGAGACTGAGCTGAAGTTTAACAGGGAAAATCTGAAGAAAGTTGAGAACCAACTTAAGCGAGCTTTTGTTGATTTCTACCAAAAACTTCGCCTTCTTAAAAGTTATAGGTAATTGATCCGTGATTATCGCTGCTTATATTAATGATTTGAACACTTTCTTTCACTCCTTCAAACTGTATATTTCACTTTGTTGTGATTAAACAGCTTCTTAAATACATTGGCTTTCTCAAAAATCATGAAGAAATATGACAAGGTATATATAGTATACCCCACTTTAATCGATCAAATTTTATAACCCAAAATTTTTAGATTTCTGTTTCTAATAATATTTTGTTCCTCCTGATTTTCAGATCACTTCAAGGAGCGCTTCAAAATCTTACATGAACATGGTAGACAGTTCTTATCTAGGTAGCTCCGAAGAGGTAAGCTTTCTTTATTTTACTAAAATTTAAAAAAGGAGTTAAGGTGCCAATTGCTATGTTTAATTGGTGCTTTTAGATTACCGAAAATTTTGCATGTTTCAATCACAGGTTACAAAACTTATGGAGAGAGTTGAGGCTACATTTATCAAGCATTTTGCAAACGCAAACCGCCGCAAAGGAATGAATGTTTTAAGACCAAAAACTAGGAAACAAAGACATACAACAACGTTTTCTACTGGTAGGATTTGAACTTCATATATATATATATATGTATATAAGCAATTTCATTTTAGCCTATATAACTTTTCTGCAATTCTTGCGTATTCTCAGGTTTCTTTGCTGGATGCACATTCGCTCTCATAGTAGCACTTATTTTGATTATTCGTGCCCGACATATCCTGGGTCAGGATGGAACGAACCAATACATGGAAACCATGTTTCCTCTTTACAGGTGACAAAAAACTAAAGCTTGGCTTAAAACCCTGTCCCTGCAATTCTAGCTAATTAATCTGTAATAATCCATTGAATTGACAAAATGACAAGCTTCTGCTAACATTTATGTTGCAGCTTATTTGGATTCATTGTTCTACACATGCTTATGTATGCTGCCAATGTGTACTTATGGAGACGGTATCGAGTAAATTATGCCTTCATATTTGGTTTCAAGCAAGGATCAGAACTAGGGTACAGAGACGTGCTGCTTGTAAGTTTTGGCCTTGCGGTATTAGCACTAGGTACTGTGCTCTCAAATCTTGATATGCAGATGGATCCCAAAACAAAGGATTATAAAGCATTCACCGAACTTATCCCTTTGTTCTTGGTGGTGGTAAGATCAATGAATTTATTCATACTTATATATATACACGCACATATGATTGACGACTGATTTCTTGGTGTTTTCTTTGATCTGCAGCTTCTGTTTATTATACTGTTCTTGCCGTTCAACATCCTGTATCGATCAAGTCGTTACTTCTTCCTCACTTGTTTGTTTCACAGTATCTGTGCCCCTTTCTACAGGGTAAAAGAGAGACAGCTGAATGTTTAAATTGTTGAACTTAATGATAGGGTTGGTTTAATTTAATCTGTAAATTACTTTGCTAACGCAGGTCACGCTCCCAGATTTCATCCTGGCAGATCAGTTAACTAGCCAGGTTAGAGACATGAAACTTGGATGTCTAAAAACTGCATGACATAGAGTTTGAAATGGTCTTCGATAATTACAAGTTTCTACCCCTTTGGTTTGTTTCAGGTTCAAGCATTTAGAAGCCTTGAGTTCTATATTTGCTACTATGGTTGGGGAGATTTTAGACACAGAGAGAACAGTTGCAAAACCAACGATGTATTCAACACTTTCAGCTTCATTGTTGCTGCAATTCCATATTGGTGTCGCCTTCTTCAGGTCCTTAATGGACAATTTCGCTCGTACTCTTTATTTTTTTAAAGCATTCATATCCGATGCCTTTTCTATATGAGTATTGAAATATTACCCATCAAAAATCCTTTCAATACACGAAAAAAATTTAATTTTTTTTTTAATATACCGGTATTAGATATGTATCCATTTCTTACAACCACACAGTCAACCTAGCTTATGAAAATTGAAAAACACTGTATTTAGGCCATTGACACTTATTAAGAATAATTGATCTCTTCACTGTTTTCAGTGCCTCCGTCGATTGTTTGAAGAGCAAGACGTCTTGCAAGGTTACAACGGGCTGAAATATTTCTTGACAATTGTAGCCGTTTCTTTAAGAACTGCTTACAGTCTCAACAAGGGGTTAGGTTGGGAAATATTAGCTCTCGTTTTCTCAGTTGCTGCTGCCACTGTTTGTACTTACTGGGACCTTGTCTATGATTGGGGACTTCTACAACGCCATTCAAAGAACCGATGGTTGAGAGACAAACTCCTTGTCCCTAACAAAAATGTATACTTCGGTGCCATGGTAAGTCGAAGGACAAAGAAAAATATCCCAACATAAGTATAGGGAAAGGGTAACAGATATTGAATTTGAATCTAGGAATCTGTTGATTGTCATCGCTTAACGGTGACTTCAGAGCTAAGCTTTGATATTTCATTATTTGATTAACGATGTTTCATTCATTGAACCGTAGGTCCTGAATGTTCTGCTGAGATTTGCATGGTTGCAAACAGTGTTCAATTTCAAGATATTTGATTTGCATAGACAAACCATGATCACCATAGTCGCCAGCCTCGAGATCATCCGGCGTGGCATCTGGAATTTCTTCAGGATAGAAAACGAGCATTTGAATAACGTGGGCAAGTACAGAGCATTCAAGTCGGTGCCATTACCTTTCAACTACGATGAAGATGAAGATAAAGATGACTAGGTTGTTCAAAATTCAGGAATGTAATTTAAAAGAATTATTTGAAACTCAGACCAATAATTGGAAGCGGCCGTAGAATACTTGTTGTAGATGTTGTACCATATTGGACATGCATTTATATGATTTTTTTTTTTTTTTTGCGGTAGATGATTATTTAGTTAATTGATTGGTTTACTTTTCCTCCTGGCTTTCTCTGCTTTAATCATAATAAAAATGTCTAAAACCATACTAGTTTGAACCTATGTTACTCCTACTCTTAACGTTTTTTTTAGGTGTTCATAATTTAATACTCGTGTCTAACATATTTTCGGATATAAATATAAAGATACGACCCTTTATGGGCCCTCCAAATTCATGAAAAAAATATGAATATATCCAATTTGAACATATACCATTTTTGACACTTACACCCAAATCTAAATAACATAAGTTTGAACCAAATGAAAAACATTAAATCTAACATGTTTGGGCTTGAATATTAACATCTCCAACCTCTTTTGTATCGAAAAAATATATATATAAAAAAAAACAACTAAAATCTTATAGAAAACACACAAAATCAATTCAGCCCTTGAAAGTTCTTCTGAAACTATGAAAGGATTATTGACTACTGGAGCATGAAGAAAGATTGTTCTTTCAAACAAATTCAGGGTGCAAAACTTTGAACCTACCAGTGACTAATAAGCAAACCCCAAAGATCATTTCTAACTTTGAAAATTTCCAAATTAACTGAAACGCTAGCATATCAAAGCAATCTAAACAAGCAAAGATAATTCAATGAAGAATATTATTTTTCATTGTTGATTTTAACTTTTCCTCTAACATCCTTTGAAAAATAAATAAGTGTCCAAAAAAAGCAGTCTCCTTTGCGATTCAGGGTGCTTTATTTGTTAAAAAAAAAACCTTTCTATCCTATTTTATTATTGAATCTGTCAACAGCCCCAGATGCACCATTAAAATAGTCATAAAGCAAAATATATTAATTGATAAGGATCAAGCTCAGTACAATCCAAGATTTCTACAAGAAAATTTGGATACATGGCATCCATACAAGGTTTTACTCATAAAAATGAAAAACTACTTATTTATCTCTGTTTAGCCCACCAACAAAAGACACTAACATACTTAACCGGATGAATCACTTCGTTCACCGGTCCGTCCCCGATCTCCACTGCAACAGAAGAAGTGCGGTAACTTAACACGACCGCAGCTCCTGCAATAAAGCAATGGATTGTAATTACACACATATGCTGATTTTACCTATAATGACAATTTATTTGTTCTGTAGAAAGGTCATGAAAGGCACATGTTTTATAGTGTGAGAAAAATCGCACAAGACTATTCCATTCATTTCCATCTCTTTGTTCAGCTTTCAAGAGACTTAAAGGGTTAAACCTTGCCTTATCATTCTCTCATCATACATTCCAAGTATGTGCGTATATGGTAAGCCGGGTTCGCATCCATGCGGAAGTAAAGTAAAAAAAAAATTTTGAATGCCAAAGCTCTAATGATTAGTGCTTTGCCATTCCTATAAAGTATAGCTTAGTTGTTTCGTAGTTCAAGCTGCAAGCCTGCCTGCTACAACCCATTTAACATGTTTTAAAGAGCAAGTCTTTAATTCAATAAAAGGTTTATTACACCAATGTTCCTAACCAAGAAAAGATTGAATATTTCTACAAAAAAGATAAACCTTTACTGCTATTGAACCATCGGAAAGGCAAAGCTAATAAATGCATTCTCATCAGTTTGAAGGAAAAAAGATGAACGACAAGAAAACTAAACTATGTTCAGTACTAATTCAAGTAATTTCCAAGACAAATATGAAATAAAAATCGATAAATTAAAAACACTTACTTGCATCTAATAATCACCGGAACAGGTTTCAAAGCCTTGGGTCCATTTCTTATGCCTCTCTTGTGGCGACTCACCTAAAAAATAAAGAAAACTTATAAAAATATAAACTTTTCCACTTGAAACATGTTTGTATTCTAAGATCATAAATAACTGAATTAATATACAAAACTACTATTTCCAAAAGAAAAAAAAAAGAGAAAAAAAAAAAGGAAAAACTTACTTTTTTCTTTGGGACAGCCATGAGCTCCATGGATCCTAAAAAGGGTAAACTAGGGAACCCAAACCCAAACCCGAACACGATGCCATTGTTACTATTGCTGTCTGGGATTTGATCAGACTCAGGCAAAACCAACGGTTGCGATCTTGGGGGCCGACTGATGGAAGCATCCAGCGGTGGAGGGAGTGCTGAAGCATGAAGCCATCTCCTCAGCCCCAAAATTGAATCAGAGTCTCCGGCTGTGCGTTTCAGTATCGCTAGTCTCGACGCCATTTCGGGATTGGACAGTTGCGGTGAGGCAGCTCCGTCTAGGTATACTGTCTTTACAAGAGACCGGGTAGAGGTTTTTTTAATCAAAAACAACGCCGTTGTTAATGCGGCAAATACTTTTTGGGTTGGGCTGAAGACGATTTTACATGGATTTGGGCTCCAATCAGAGTTTTGTTTTCTTATTTCTTAGGCTCACTTTTACACTCCAGCAGTCGATAAATCGGATTTGGGTAGCCTAATCGATTCATGTGATTAATTTTGTAAAATAATATATATACTGAAGTTATATTTAAATTTTAAATTTTCGTAATTTTTTTTTCTATTTCAAGATACAGATTTTTTAATTGGTAACCAATAAATTGTGAGAAGTGAAGCCATGGAATTGGACTTAGAAGGTTGAATAATAAATTTTTAAAAAACTTTTAAATCTCTTGTTCAAGTTACGTAACCCGAATTACTATCTTAAAAATATTTTTATATTAATATTAATATTAATATTAATATTTTTTATAATTAATTTTATAAAAATATATATTTTTTATTACATCAATATTAATTCAAAACAAATTAAATATGAATCGTTAAAATATGAACTCAAGCTTGACCCAACCAGGACATATCTACCCCGTTGCCAAACTCTCTCGACCCTCAATCCCTCACCATCTAAGCTTCCCCTGCACGTGCCTTTCATGGGCTCATCAGAAGCTACTTCCATTATAAGGATAAGATGCCTTTGTTTTAAAGATGTTTGAAAATTAAGTTGCAAACTATGAGAGTTCAACATCTATCGTATATATAACTAATCAAATATTAGATAAGTAGATATTATTAAAAAACAATTATAAACATTAGATATAAATATCATTTAATTTTTTGAAACTTGAGGATTTAAATAGTATTCATACTTATGCTATTAAAAAATTCTTTTGCTATAAAAAAAATTTAAAATTTAGGGATACGAAAAAAGATAGTAAATACTGATATTTAAATTTTAAATCTATTAATGTCACTCTTTAAAAGTGACTATATAAATATCTTATTCACGGATTATTATTTCCCACATATAGTTAAAAAAATACCCATAGGTAGTTTCATTTCTTTCATATTTTTACTATTATATGTTATCATTTAACCTATATTGTTGATGTGTTAAAATTTAAAATCTTACAATTTCATTCATATGAACAAATTTTTTTATAACACTATCGGATTATTTATATTTTTTTTAGATTTAATCTCATTCTCAACGATCTTAAAATGATACTCTCTCACAATAAATATGCATAATTATTATTTTTCATATACTATATATATATATATATATGACCCGACCAAGCCATGCATAACCTTGATTATGATAAGATATTCTTCTAAATAGTTTCCTATGTGATACGACTAACTTGGAAAAATAAAATGGATATAGGCAAATATTATAGTGGATACTGCCTCAACCATAGAGTACCTCCATTGTTTTATTTATATGTCCAAACATTGATCTTCCATCTACATTTCGCACTCCGACAAGAATTAGGCAAATATTATAGTGAACATAATACTAAATGTTCGACCGATTTGTTCGATGGATATTTCCCTGCTCGACCAGGTGATTAAAATCATGCACCGAAATATCCCAAAGATCTTCTACGATGTTTCCTGCTGCAGCAGTCCAATGGTACGTCACATCATGTAAAGACATCGGATTATCATACCTTTCCTTTAATTCTGGTAGTTGGTAACATGATCTGTCGTTATCCAACATTAACTCATCTTCAGCAATTCCTCCGATGCATGTAACTGAACCTGCAGCTGCTGATAAATCAAGCTCGTTTGATGGGATTTCGTGGGATCCGACAATGATGGGGATCGAGTTGTCCTCCAAGAGTGTTGACAATGAGGGGGGTTCAAGATTGCCAGTGGCAGAGATGGTGAACATGCCAGCAACTATGCTTCGCCATGCTTTAAGTACGTCAAGGCAGTGTGATCTAGTCGTTGACGTCGGAGCCGAGGTTTTGCTACTTTTCACGACTCTACCTGAGAACCCTGCTTTACTAATATTATTATTATTGTTCTGCGGGAAAGGTCTTGATGACAGTAGTTTTTTGGACTCCCTGACCAGTCTAGCTTCTGCTTCGAGGCGAGCCCTCTCCCACTGAGTCATGTGGTTCAGTATGCCAGAACTGTTTCTACCGTTGGAGCTGATAAGGTTCGATTTAGGCTTGTGGGTGGTGGGATCAATCCCCATCTTGGTAAACCTTCTCTTAATATGTGTGTTCCAGTAGTTCTTAATCTCATTGTCGGTTCGCTTAGGTAAGTGAGCAGCGATGGCGGACCACCTAGACAAAATGGTTATTACAAGTATAAACAATCAAAAAGAGAAAAGAATTGAATGCATGCTTCCAGTAACAAGATTTCTGTTCTTATAGCATATGCTTCTTCAACCTAAAACTACAGTCTAGAGGTAGTAAAAACTACTAATAATTGTCGGCACTAGAAAGCAGGAAGCTGAAATGTCCAAAAAATCGCAAGTGTAATATAATATAAACTATGATGTACTTGTTTCACTTGTTGGGAATTTTATTTTTAACCTGTTTCCGAGAAAAGCATGAAGCCGAATGATGGTTTGTTCTTCCTGCAAACTGAAATCTCCCCTCCTGACGTCAGGTCTTAGGTAATTGATCCACCTTAGTCTACAGCTTTTTCCACATCTTTTAAGGCCTTATATGTACACAGTACACCAGCAAAAATGAATTAAGAAAAAAAAAAGAAAGGGAAATATTTAAAGAAATAAATTGAAAGAATCTTGCATGAAATTGAGAATCATTCACCAGCTTTTTCAGGCAATTTACGCCAGTTTCCGAACCCATGTTCTTCAATATAAGCTGAGAGCTTCTGGTCTTCATCTGGAGTCCATGGCCCTTTCTTTAACCCCATATTCTCCCAGTTTCCAGATCGTGCCATTTGTAATTGTATCCAATTAGCAGGAAACAGCAAATAAAGAAAAACAGACACGAAGAGTTTGTAGGAGGTTGGGAGACGAGTGACGGTGAAAATTGATTCATGAAATAGATAGATAGATAGATAGATAGTAAGTCTAAGAGTCTGAGACCTTGAGAGTGAGAGATCCAAAGGCTTAAGGGGACAAACTCCTTAACTCCTTTAACTTCCAATTCCCATTAATTAGTAAGCCTGAGAGTGTGAGCCTTTGAGAGAGAAAGAGATCCAAAGGCTTAAGGGGACAAACTCCTTAACTGCTTTAACTTCCAATTCCCATTAATTGGTAAGCCTGAGAGTGTGAGCTTTTGAGAGTGAGAGATCCAAGGGCTTAAGGGGACAAACTTCTTAACTCTTTTAATTTCCAATTGCCAATGACGATGGTAAAAGACTGCTCAACATTTAAACCGACAGCGAGAAAACAACGTTAAAAGTAAATCATCAGCAAATAATGATTCATAGCTTTTTTTCATTGGATCCAACTAAGCGTTGTACATGCATGGTTGGCTGGGCTGCTATGGAAATTGAATTAGCCAAAGAATATAGGTAACTTCGCTTCACTGCAACGTGTTCCATGCTCGGTGGTTCACTGACGGATTTACCTAGTCAAACTTATCCATATATATGGACCCCCTCGAACCTCCCAAGAAAATTGTTTTTCAAATTTGATCTCGGCTATTTGTATATGTTTCCAACTTTATGATGATTTACGCCTTCAATACAAGTGATAAGATACATGCAATATTAATATTAAAATTTTACGAGTGATTTCTTAGCAACTAGAGATAGAGTTGTGATTAAAGAATCTATTCCTCGTTTTATATATGTATCCTTTAATTATAAGCTATAACTCTCTTTTCTCCGTACAAAAGAATTGTATTCTGAGAAAAAAAAATTACGGTTACTAAAATTTAATTCTAAATTTATTAGATGTCACCCAAAAATTAAGCTCCAAGTTTAAATATAAGCTATAAGTCTTTGGTATAGAACTTATATTGCAATATCTGTCTTCAATTTCTTTGAAACGCCCATTTCAAGGCTATATATGCATTTCCATGGCAATATTAACTACTTCCTAATTGGTGTATACATATTTATAAAGTTTTTTTGGATTTGAAAACAGACACGAATCACATCGTCATCTTTTATCACTCAAATATTGACAGTTTCAAATATCAAAAACAAAACTCACATTGCTTATTAACAATCCAAAACTAAAAATATAGTATGAGTGAGATTACCTTAACTAGGTTTGGTGCTGTCTTATTATTATTAGTGTTAATGAAACAGTTCTTAATTTCAAATAAATACTGCAAATGCAGCATTCTGGATAATGAATTTTATCTGTCATTGGTGAAAACAAAGGCTGCCTATAGAAAGGTATGCGCATGCGGGACTAATTTTAAATGTGTATATCATAACTTTCACAACTACCACTACTGCAATTACTTAAAGGGTTACTCAGATGTAGTCAGATTCAATTTTATCTTTATCTCTCTCTGTATCCATAGGTAAATTTTGTTATATATCCTCCAAGTTGTAACCAGTGGTCTCGGAACTGTGGTCCACAACCATTCTCTTAGATTCGTAATGTGAGAATAACGAAAGAGGTTGCAGGATTAAGATTCGAGTTCCAGATTTTCTCTTTATAAGTGTTGTTATTCCATATCAATTAAATCTTTCAAATTTTTTGTAGTTTTGAAGTTGAGTCTATTTTCACTCAGAAATAATTATTTGTAATTTGAGTTGTTCAAGATTTTTTTGAGGTGGAAATTTCATTCTCCGAATGGTGAAACCTGTTTGAGAATCAAAACATTCATATTGACACCTTTGATCTAACAAGGTCAAACTTAAATTTGATAATTTCTGTATTCATATTATATTCGTATATTTTTTCATGTTATAATCATGTTTAGAGTTTTATATGTTTATATCAATTTTGACGTGCTTATAATTCTTATTATATATATTTTAAAAATATATTCATAGTATGTCATATTCTTCTAATTTTATACAAATTATATTCGAGTAATTATATTAAATATTGCTATGCTTGTGTGAGATTTTATTGGTTAAAAAATAGAATAAAAAAGCTTTTCACTTCCCAACCAATAAAAGAAATTTGCTTCACATTTTTTCAACATAATTAATAGTATATAGTTCTAAGTACTAACAATCATCAACATCGATCAATCTGTCTCAACTCAAATGGATGGTGTTTCAACTATGAGTTGACCCCTAGGGAACACTGGCTTCTCTTTATAAGGTGGAGAAAAGTGGAGTTCAAGTTGTATATATTCATAGGGCCAGAAATGAGATCTAAGATAGCAGCTTCTTCAACTGAATTTTATTCACTTATATCAAAGCAAGACCCTTGCCGAATTGTTTCTGCTAGATCATATAACGGGACTGTTATTTGATTTTATTTTCATAGCAATTTGGCCTATTCCCTTACTAAATATCACCAAGTGGATATTTATTTTAAATAACTGAAATTAAAAGTCCAACGTTTTTTACCTCTTTAGAGCACTTAGCGTGACATTCTCCCCCATCCAATCTCGTGATGTTTCTGTCACGAGCTTTTCCACCATTTTTGCTTATCTTAGGCTCAGAGTGTTTGGTGTAGAGTCACAATTAGTTCATCATTTCTATCTCACCCGTTGGTGCATTCGACATAAATTCAGATGATTAATGATTGAATTTTATACTACTTGTTACACGATCATTATCCTCTTTTTAAAAAACATGCTTAATGAGATATGTAGCGAACTCGCTTATATGATTAAAGACATTTCCTTTCTTATCTATAGTAAAATTAATATACTCTACTTATTTTTTAAAATACTTAACGTGATACATATATATTATAAAAAAAAACTCAAATTTATGTGACTCCTACATAACGAATATTTTAATCTAGACCCTCCTATTGAAATAAATCACAATTATTAAAGTCAGAATTAGGGTTGGGGCAAACCAAAAACCTAGAAGAAAATTAAATGCCCTCGTTAAGAACCAACACGCGCAAAAGGCCAAATAGTTATTTATCTGTACGTAAATTTAGAGGAAGCAGTACAACCTCTAAAGTAATATTGATTCTCCATCTCAAGATCTCATCAATTCAATACCCCATATCTGAGTCCCAGTGAAGGAAAGAATTAAAAAGCCAAATTTCAATCATTTTAGGCGGAATGGGCCAAACCAAAATTGTGTACTTCCAAAGGCAGCCCGCCCTATATATATTTTTTTCTAAGCCAAACCCACTAAGTTTCCAAAAGAAAAATAAACATAATAGCATTAAGGCATAATTATGTGATATAAATATAATATAATAAAATTAAATATAATATAAATAAATATCTCAAAAAAATATATAGTATGAATTATTAACGTATCAAATTTTTTATAAATATTAAGTACATTAAACATAATTATGTATAGTAATATATATGAATACGATATGGATACACCAATTATTAAATCTATAAGGTACGATCAAATTTGAGGTAGTTATATTAAAGGGTGAATGAGAAATAATATATAATGACGAATCTGCAACTAAAATTTTGTGATGATCAAAATATATTTCATTTGTTATATTATGCACAGTTTAAAGATATTATAATTTTAATGTATTCATATTCAAAAAAAGTAATATCTAAGTCGGTAGGTATGGGTACAAGTGGTAGGTCAATCTAAACACAATACTTTATTTATAATCTTTTAATGAAAATAGTAAATAATAAGTCAAATTTAAATAAACTAAACCTTTAAATTTTTTACGATATATATATATATATACACAAACGAAATTGAATAAATTTTAAGAGGACTATGGCAGCTCCAAACCTCCACTAAGATCCGCCCTTGGGAATATAGAACATATTTATATCGATAAGGAATAGTAATCCGTTCTGTTAGTAAAATTATTATTATTATTATTATATTGATGGATGAGTAAGCGTAGGTATATATGATGTTTCATTTGATGGTATATGATTTTCTTTATATAACGAGTAGGCTTAAAATATTATATATTATTAAATATGTCATAAATCTTATCATTTTCGTCGCAAATTTTACCTCCGAATCTTCGTATTAGGATAGAGGGAGAGGGGGGAGGGACTGGAGAGGGATGAAATATTCTTCGGAATTGACGAATTTTAGTGGTCATATTGGTTTCGTTTATTGAATCTAATATGATAAAACCTTCTTTTAATGTAAGTGCATGGTGAGAAGGGGATAGGGTTAGGGACTATAATTGCCAAATAATTGAAGACCGAAGCAAACCTCTCTCTCCCTCTCTCTCTCTGCCCCTCTCCAATTCGACCAAACCCCAAAGTTAACTGCTTTCATAACTTTTTAGACCCAAAGTCCTAATCATTGATTAATATATTTGGTCATTTTTACAGACATGTAGGTCTGGCCGACTGCCCTAACCATGATCATGTTGGTCCCGGCCCCATACCGCTGGTTGCTTGAATATCTCCTAGGATACGGATGATTTAAGCTTACTTATTTGAAATTTGGCCCTGATAAAATTATACTAATTAATTTGATGATTTATGATTAATGGAAGCCTTAATCATTGAAATTATTAGTGTAATCAAGCAATTACATTTGCATAATTTATTATGTCTTTGCTTTGTTCTATTGTAATAGAGTAAAACAATAATTAATCTTCAGGTAGTAATAAATATAAAAGTCCGATTAATGGGAACCGATTAAAAATTCTTTGATTGTTAGTTTAGAAAAAAAAATTCAAATTATTTTTTAAAATTCAAAAAAACTATTGGAAAAAATAAAAGGAAAGTAGTTAATTATTACACAAATTTTATTTATTACACTCGTTATACGACCACCTTCTTCCTCTATTAATTCTCTCACTTTTTTTTTCTTCCAAACTTCTTATTTCAATTGGACGATTGATAACTTGTTAATATTCATAAAAGAGTAACAATTTCATATATTTCACTTGTAATTAATATTCGAATTTAAATTCTTTTAATTAAATTAGGCGTTCTATTTTAATTTAAAATTTAAATTTTTTTTCATGTTAAAAACCTTAAAATATCATTTTTAAATCCCATCTACTTTCTTATATTAATGGGATTGA
Organism: Adansonia gregorii; assembly: GCA_038382025.1. NCBI lineage: Eukaryota > Viridiplantae > Streptophyta > Magnoliopsida > Malvales > Malvaceae > Adansonia > Adansonia gregorii. Next base: position 12,506,937 of record JBBYHO010000005.1, read on the forward strand.
TGGAATTGATAAAGATTGAATATTTCACTTATGAAATTCAAATTCGATTCGGTTGTCACTAAGTCTGTTTTAATGGATAAACTATTTGTTAATTCCTATTATAACTTTTAAAAATTATAATGTAAAATCCAATATATATATATATATGATCAATTTTAGAACAAAATCAAACCAAAATATAACTTAAAAAAAGTTATAGTATTTTGTGGTATTATACTGTATCTTATTAATTTGTTCATCTTCGAATTTGACCTGGTAAGTGAACAATGAAATGAAAACCGTGGGTTAAAAAAAAAAATTCAAACCAATGAGTTTCACCACGTATTCTTCACGTGGAATGAAGGTTATTGAATTGTAAATATCAGGAACTATATGAAGCTATAAACCCAGGGAAGGTGCTCAATAACTTTGTAGCATTTATTTTGGCAATGAAAAGAGCTTTAGTTAGAGCGTGCAGAAGCTGCAGAGACTAGCTTCCTGCAGTGTTTTGTCACATCCATTATTTAATCTTCGATGCAGGCCTGAGACTAAATTTATTAACATTTATAAATCATAGTTCAAAACAAATTGATTCAATAAATTAATAATTTATAAAATAAAATTAT
>JBBYHO010000005.1:12515968-12527600 GCA_038382025.1 Adansonia gregorii
AAGAATCATAGAATCATGAATCTTACTTTGACATCCCTATGAGAGAAACTTCCCCAAGTTGTGAATAATCAACCTCATGTCTTCAACCTGCACAAAATAGTAAGCGGTCACTCGCTACCGCTAGTGTGAGAGGACATATCATAATAAGTAAAGGTTTTGATCTCACCCTAATGTAGCCAACTCGGTTCTGGTCAAAAAACCAGAAAGCCTATTACAAAGAAGAATTGCATTAAGGAGAGAAATTAAATCTTAATTGCAAACTCAAAGAAGAAATATATGAGGTATGAGAAACAAAAAGCTGAATTGGAAAATACCTGCAACAAATCCTTATTGATAGAATGCTCCTTCTTTGAATCAACTTTCAGCTCCGTCTTTTCAGACGTATATCCGTCAGGCTGAGGCTCTGCACTACTAGTTTTTGTCGTGATTTCTTCTTTGGTGGATTCCCCCGCTTCAACCTGCTCAGCCTTCTTTTCAGGCTTGGCATCTATGTCTATCTTCTCTTCATTTTTCTGTCAAAGATGAAGTTACAATCTTTCATAAATAAGGATAAATAACAGCACCATATGAAAACGAAATCCCCAAATAAAATCACCATAAAGTAATCCAGGTTTAAAATGGAAGTCAATCAGAATATAGAATAACAAAAATATTAATAGTATAGAGCAATATGATTGAAACTCAAGCTGGTAACAAAATCTAGAGCATAAAAATTATAAGGATGCATCCAAAAACCCAAAAGTGAAAATAAAGTTTGAGAGAAACCATTTTAGCTTCCCTGTTTAAAAAAAGGGGGAAAGCCCTACCTCATCAGAGGAATTGAGTTGTGGATTTGTGTCATCCGCTTCTTTATATTCTTCAGGATCTTCCTCCGGCTCTGCATCATCTATTTCATCTGTTGTCTTTGGATCCTTAACATGATCAGTATTAGTTTCTTCCTTGGTCATAATCATTTCAACCTCCTGCGGAGCTTGCTGAGCTGCACTTGATGCGTCTGATTTAGTATATTCATTTCTCACAGGGAGCTCATTGCTTTTCAATCTTTCTGTTGGCGACTTTTTCTCAGTTTCCTGCTTGCGGACTTTTTCTCGTTGCCTCTTATGCTGATTTCTTTTTGTTATAAATTTTACTCGCAGTTTCTATATATTGAAAAGGATTTCAGTGATAACTCTTCAGAGAGGCAGTTGAGTAAAATATGCAAGAACCATCAAAAAAACAACCTGGTGAAATGCTAAAATACGGCAACCCATTTGATACTGAAGCATTTCATACAGTGCCTCCGCAAATAATGAGAGCTGCAAAAATGGAAAAAAAATAATAAGAATTAAAAACTAAGATTGCTTCAGATATTATAAAGTTATAAATGAAAAAAAAAATACAGGATGGAAAATATTTTTTTAAAAAAAATTGTAGATATTAAGGCAGAAAGGTAACAAGGGGGGAAAAAACCCTCAAATGTTGATTCTTCAATGTCCTTGTCAGTATAATCCAAAAGTGAATCCAGTGAAAGTGACATTGAACGCAACTGCAGCAATTGAACGCATAATTAGACAAGTACTAACCAGGAATATTCCATAGTTTATGCATAAAAGCATTTTCCTTCAAAAAAGTTCAGCCCAGTGTACAAGACAGTGCTTCAAAAATGATTAACTTACTTTGGAATCCTTGCTCCACTTTGTTTGTAGAATCAATCCAGAGTGCCTTGGAGGAGGTTCCTCAAACATCCTCTTTTCTTCGATTCATTGTTAGGACTGCTTAGGGATTCATCTTTACTATCTTTCTCAAGTTTTAGCTTTTCGCCCTCTTTCGATTTCCCCCCCTTGACATCACTATTGTCCTCTGTGTTAACCTTTTGCTTGTCATTCAGAGACTCCATATTAGTTACCTTTTCACCCTCCTTGTTCACCTTGCCAGCCTTGATTTCTGATTTATTTGAAATTGCATCATTACCTTGTTTCTCTGAAGCGGTTTGCTTACCTATATTTGAGGTCTCACTTCCAGCTTGAACCACCTTTTTCTCATCCTTATCCCCATCTTTCTTAATTTCAGATACTTCATCTTTAGCTTGTGCAGCCGGAACCTTTCTTTTAGGCACCCTCTTAATAATTTTCTTCTTTACGGTTGTTTTCACACTGGCATTTTCTACAGCTGCAGTAATGGCATCTGAATTATCCTTCGGTTTATCTTCAAAACACCCTATTTCTATATCCACTTTTGCCTCAAGGGGAACACCATTATCTTCACTCCGATTGGCTTTCCCAACTAACTCCTCTTTTGTAATTTCCTTCTGTGCTAAAGTTTGAACCCCAGCACAACCAGCAGAAGGTTCTTCCGGTTGACTGGGAATCTCTGATTTAGCATTCTGCTCTCCTACATCTTCATCAACCTTGTCACCTTGTTTGCTAGTAGTAGTCACTTCTGCAGCTGTCTAATCAGCAACCTTCTGTTTGACAATCCTCTTTATAATCCTTTTCTTCACGGACTTGACAACACCTGTCTTAGCAGGAGCAGTTTCTCCACTTTCCATTTTTTTGGGACTTCCTCCCATAGATATTTCACTGCCATCTTTTACTTCAACTTTATTTCCACCCCTGCTAGTTCCTTCAATACAGTTGCCATTTTTCTCTTTTTTGTTAACAACTGCATGATGACTAAAGGACACAGATGAACTCCTCCCTTCGAATTTGCCTCTTTCAGTGTGTTTTGTAGAATCTGCTACTTTTTCTAGCCAACATAAATGAAAATTTGAAGGGGCCAATTTTATGAATTGATCATGCCCATAAAAAATATATAAGGGATAAGATGATGTAATTTATAATGATCAATTTACCTATTGATCCTTCATTCCTGTCCTTTGACTTCTGAAAGAATACAAATATACCGTTAACAAAGTAGGCAACACCTTCACTGTTCATTAGGTTAAGAAATATATATATATATATATATATATGTATGGAAAGAAACCAAAAGGCTGGCCGTATATCCATCTTAACCCAAAAACCAATATCAAGCTGTTTGGGGATTGACTGCTACTTTACATGCAATGCTGCAAGCCATTATTTATCCAAGATCTTTAGAAATTTGACACCAATTAACAGATTATGATGACATTCAGCATGCATGACAGACATTTAAGTAAAGCATAATCCACTAAAGACTTTGGCATTCTGCAATATAGTAGTAATTCCAGTTTGTTGTGTGGTGTTGTGTGGGTCAATGTGTCCGCTTACACATCACGGGTATACGTCCACACTTCAAATGCATACACTATGCATATACATCTTCTTAATACAGCCCATGGATAATATAAATATATATATATATACATATTCATTTGTTTTGGCAATAAATTCAGCATCAGGAAACCTGACAAAATGGCAGGAAAGATAAAATAGAAAAAATAGAAAAATACCTCTCTTTTCAAAGAAAGCTGGCGCTCTTTCCCCAAAACAGATTTCCTATGAGCTAGCCATTGGGCTTGCCATGTATCAAATGAAGGGAGGCATTCAGATGAATCTGGAACAAACAGTACAGTGACCTCTTTATGGCTAAACAGTCCATCCGCGCCAAATCTGTCATAATGTATCTGCAAAGAACCAAGAGAGCTCGACATAGATTCTTGCCATAAAGAAACAGGTCCAAGAAACAGAATTTAAAATTATACAGCAAGAAAAAGATTCAAAAAACCTTCTAAGCTTATCTAATAGAATGTGATGATGAATTCTTGCCACACATGCCAGGTCGCAATCAGATAATTTTTTGCAAAATTCTACACCGAAGCCTACTAAATTTTAGAATATTTCCCAATGTTCTGGCTATAATATTACAAGCATATATAGTCACCAAGGATACTATATACTAGACCCTAAATGGCATCTTTTCATGCACATGGTGCATTTCTCTTTCTTTCTAGTGATTTCTCCAAATTAATTATAAGATGAAAACCACCAAAAGATTAGCCATCCTTGATGGCCATAAGAGTCTGGTCTATACAATGACCAAAAGTATGAAATACAGAAACCAATAAAAGGTTTGATTATGGATGCTGAGAGATCACAATTTAAAAGGCACTTCAAGTCCAATAGAATCAACATTGTTACAACTAAAGAAGCAATGTAATTAAAAACAAATAAATAAAAGAGAAGGATCCTGCAGAATAATTTCGAATAAAAGGATTAAAATATAAAGCAGAAATCTTTTATCAGTAGAATTGCAGCTTCAGAGCAATTTCCCATAAGATTTCTAGGAGATAGTTATAATGAATAATCATATCTCAAGGAAACAATTCCAATTCTGACAGTTCTCCAAATCAAGATTCACTACATCCTTTGCATACCAGCTCAAGTAAAATAACTCCCCAGATGAGAAATGAAACACGTTATACATAGCATCCTACTACCAGCAGACAGGACAAACCTAAGGGCTGTTCGAATTAGAGAGGACTCGTCATTTGAAGGATTACTGCCATCAGCAGAAACCCAAGGCCCACCAATTGCCATGAAAGAACGATCCTTTTTAAGAACGGCAAACCTTAGAATATTGCAAATATGTGGTATGCGATCATCAGGGATTTTTTCAGATGACAGCTCTTCCAAAGCACTCTTGCCTAATCCACTCATCAAAATCATCTGAACAAAAGTAAAAAAAATGCATTGCTCAAGCGCAATCAAAATTAACTTTGATATGGAATCTTCAACAGTCCTATCAGAAGAAGCCAAAGAGACAAGCACGTGAAAGAGCTGAAATCATGCATGAATCACTACAAATGAATTGTACAAAAGAAACAAGTAATCACTGCCTACTTAAACTGAGGCATAGTACATGTTTCTACAACTTTATATATATAGTCAAATAGAGGTCTGAATATGATACAATAAACTTTGACAACAAGGAATTTTATTCCTTTCAAAAAAAGAATTTTAACAAAATGCACCAAACTTATTTTCAGCACTTCAGCTGTTCATAAAGTTCACAACAAATAAACAAAATATGTGCATGAATACTATATGTGATCATCCTTTAGTGTATCAACCAACATATTACCATCAAGGTTTTGATTAATCAAAAAAGTGTAGATAAAAAAAACATACAAAAGAAAACCGTTAGGACACTAAATTCTATGTTTGTCTTCTAGATCAAGCAAACAAGAAAACAACTTCCATGGGTACTTTGCAACATAAGGAATGACATAGAAGTACAAGTAATTATAATGCTAGTTCAACCAAAAGAATAGAGTTATAAGGTGTGCACCACATGAAAAGAACTACTCAATTGTCCTTTAACCAAAAAATACTATTATTTCAATGGAGGTCCATCCAAGATAACCCATTATTTCAATGCAGTTCCACTCTTATGACCCCTAGTCCAACAGAAATTCCATTAATATCATGTAATCAGCAATAACTCAATTCTACATCATTCAGATATTATGTTCTGATGGCTAATAACAAACCCCATCATTCAGATAAAAATTGCTTCCACAAAAGAATAAAACTAAAAACAAAAAACTTATTGATAAAACTACAGCTTCTTTCATCAGATGCTCAATTTAAAAAGGAACCACCTTTGCATTCCATACTGTACTTCCTTGTTCAGACTTTTCAGATTCAACAGGCAAAAGCTTACTGGTAAGTTCTGTTGGTTCAGCTAAACTATCTTCTTCAGTGAAATCATGCTCAAAGCTGCTCTACTCAACAGAAACTAAAGTACTAAAATTTCATAAAATTATAAGATGCAATATCATTTAGTTGATCAAAGTAAGTTAGAGAGGGAGAAATAAGGGTGAGGAAATGAAAATGGGGATGGATGCTGATTTGGATCTCACAACTGCTCGAGTTTAAACAACTAATGGCGGTCTCTATTATTTTGTCATACCCCAGGCAAAAGAACAAGTGCATTAACAATTTCACATCCTAACTCCTAAAACTAATTAACTGATTAATCAAATAATAGTTCGCAAATAAAGATCTAAAACCATGATGGCAATCAGTTCAGTGTTTAGCCAAAAAATAGATCACAAACAAGAAGTTCAACACTAGTGAGATGTCCAAAACATGTTCAAGTAACAAAGAATCCAGGAAGAATACCAGACAGGAGTATGCATAGTAACCTTAATGTGCTCCTTATAACAACCTACAACAGTTGAAGATGTCAAGTCAAATCAAATACATACAAATTTAACACATCAGTGATGTGTGTGCGTCAGAGAGAGAGAGAGAGAGACAGACAGAGACAGAGAGAGGATCTTCGAAAATTCAGAAGATACAAAAAGTCTGAGATAATGCTTAGAGATTGACAGATAATCTCTCTCTACATCTACCAAGCTGGATGAATATACCTGCAAGTAAGCAGAATATTGCTGAAAGAATTAAAAACATTTCAAATGACAAGCATATACAGAAAAGACATCGATTCTGCAGAAAAGTATAGTGAAAAAGGTCTCCTCATAAAAGTTAAAAAAATTCTCTAGAATATGGGAATAGATGGAACGACTGAAAGTTATTATTAACCACAACAGCTTAGAGCAGTCCACAAATAGAAACCCAGAGAGCTCTGAATGTTTTGAAACAGTCCCAATAAAAGGAATACACTTTACAAATGTGGAAAAGGGCGAGAGAATGAGGGCAAAGAAAACATCCAAAGGAATGAGAGGGTCGAAGGAGCAAATTGAAACCGATCAAAGTAGAATATCAGAAAAAGGTGCCCAGGAACAAAGGATCAAATAACAATACAGAAAATAAGTGAGCAACAGCTTATATATATATATAGAATTCTCCAGATTGTGGAAAACCTGGCAACTAGCCAAAGAAAAAGACTAATAGGAAGCCTTAGAAATATTTTAATTTTCCTTAGAACCCGATCCTAAGTAGTTACCCAGTGCCTTAGTGTCGATGATAAGCCTTAGGAATATTTTAATTTTCCTTAGAACCTAATCCTCAGTAGTTACCGGTGCCTTAGTGTCGACGGTAAGTCTTAGGGATATTGTAATTATGCTTAAAACCAAGTCTTAAGTAACCACAGGGGGTTTCTATGCCGAAGGTATACTTTAAGGATAGGTTCATTTCTCTTTTATCTTTTAGTCCTTGGATTTGAATTAGTATTTCAGTGTCCAAGCTGAGTCATATGTCCTTTATTTTTGTTTCAAATAAAATTCATATGTCTTTAAAAAAATAAAGGCAATGTCTTAGAGTTAGAGTGGTGTGTGAAATTCCTCCCACCCATATGTGATAGGGGTTTTATGGATCATTCTAATGACGAGATAGCCTTTTCAAAATGGGAATCGAGAATTTTATATAAATAAAAAACCTTTCACATTCTACCAAGTACTCCAGTAGGATGTGAAAAACATTTTTTAGAACCTTTTATGTCCCTTTGGTTCTCCGTTGGGGTATAAAAGGGAATAATGAAAACTTCCATGTCCCATTGGTTGTCCGGTGAGGGTGCATAAGACGTTTTGATTTTTTAAAATGCAAAAACCCGATTTTCTCTCATGAAATAATAAAATCTCATTTTAACAATACGGGAATTTTAATTAAATGCCACATATTAAAGCTGAATAAAACTTAAAATTCAAGTTAACACGTAATTAATAAGGTACCGATTTTCGAGTATCATGAGAGGGTCGATCCTTACTTGTGATTGTGACCGACCCCTGGACCCTTTTATATGATCTTTGGTATGATCACGGGCCTTGGAGTTTGTATTCTAGGGTTTCATAACCCTCGAAATACAAACTCCAATAGATGACCAATCTCACCTAACCCAAATAGATTGATGGCAACTCCAAATAAATAGTCATTTTGTAATGACTATCTAAGGTTAAGTCGAGTAAGCGATTCATCTCGACCACCCAGTCCCCAACAATAAGAAGATGTCAATGATATGGCCAATAAAAATAAGAGAACATAAAATAGTAATAAATTTAATAAATATAGGAGCGAAGGCCATTTAAGTCGGGCTTGGTTAGGATTCGTATCCCGGCCACATTGCGACACATGCAATATAAGAAACTGACCTAAGCCCCCAAATATCTGTTATAAGGCTTAACTATTAAAGGGGAAATTTAAGATTTATGGCAAGATGAAATAACATACAAATTACTAAAACATAACAGGTAGGAAAAAAAAAAATCAAATTCCACTGACCTGATGAGTAGCACTCAAAGCAGCTGTGCCATCTATGGAGCTATACTGCCCCCCATAATGTGCTGAGGCCGAAGGACAAGCTCGGTACCCATTAACTTCTGCTTCTTGAGAACTACCTAGAACTGATGAATGCCGATATAATGGCATTTGAGCTCCCCCATCGGCACCTCCAACAGAACTTCTAGAATAACCAGCCCCCAACTAGAAAATTTAAGAAAAAATGGAAAGAAAACCGAACCCATGATAAGTCTTGAATTGTAAAAACATGAAGTCAGACCCACTACACTTCTAAATCCAATTATTCGCTACCCTTACTTTGTATGCTCAGCAACAACAAAGATTTTAAATTAATGAACAAAAGAAGGTTACTTGTCACAGCAACAACAAAACAAGCAAATTAAATTGTATTTCTCACAAAACCAATCAGTATAACCGTACAAAACATCATACAATCAAAACCATTCAATCCCATCATAATACTATACAGATTGAAACAAACTCAGTAGATATTAATCACAAGAAAAAAAAAGTTTGAAAACAGAAAAAGCAGGCATCTTTAACACAAATATGGTGAAAAAACGAAAAAAAAAATACCGAAGTTTTGGGCATATCCAGATTGGCCACCGTAAGGTTGCTGCCCCTAGGCATTCGTTCCCTGGACAAATACATTAATTAATCTAAATTAAACCTGCATTAAGCAACATACAAAACAATGTCAATCAAACAATTAAAGGAAAAAAAATTCTTTTTCTTGTTATATAAAGCAGAAACCCAGAATATTTTTTAATGCAAAAAAACCGTATAAATAAATTTAGAAAATAATGAAAACCCCACAATGGAGAAAATAACGGGAAATTACTGAAAGATAGACTGAGATGGAGTCGTGAAATTTGTGAAAAATCAAAATTGAAATAGCCCCTACTGCATGGGGGAAAAGAACTAAGAAAGGAGGGTACCGGGCGTGACTTCTATGGATGACTTTGAAACTGGACTAAACAAATACTGAGAAACAGATTTAGCACCAAAAATTTTGGTTTGGTTTCATCGGTTCATTTCATACGAAGCAGTGAGTATCCTTAGCGGCGGGCTTGGGAAAAGAAACCACCAGAGGTTTAAAAAATCTCAGCCACGTAATTCGTCGTTCCGGCTTTCATGGGCCTCCCTCAGGTCAGTTGTTCGGGCTCTTATGACGCAGCCCCCAGCCAATCGAGAATTAGATGCCCAAAAAGTTTGTTTATTCAACACCCTTGAAATTCTCTCTCTCTCTCTCTCTCTCTCTCTCTCTCTCTCTCTCTCTCTCTCTACATATATATACATATATATATACACATACAAATAATAATTTTATTTTAATGGAGTGATCCATCTAGTTCACTAATGTATCTAAATTAATACCTCATAAAAACAAATATTTTTTATAAATTTATTTTTAATTTATTAATAAAATATATATTTATTTTTTATTTTTTAACTAAACAGATGATGTAATTTCATTAAAAATTTTTAAAAATAAAAATAAAAATATTTTTTAATGAAATGACATTGTTAACATTATTTAATTCATTATCAAACATTGAATATATATATATATATATGTATATATCTTTGCCTATGCAGTCTAATTTATACTGCTAATGGTAAAAGCTTAATAATTAGGTGATCAAGCTTTGTGTAATTAAATCAATTGATTCTAAATTTAGTCAAAGAAATGACACAAAATTTAAATTAATTATTAAAAAATATAAAATAAATTATATAAATATCAATTATATAAATTTGTAAATATCTTTATTTAATGTTATCATTTTAATTATTCACACCTTTAATAATTGAAAAAATTACTCAATATTTTATAGTTACATAAATTTTATTTGTTTAACCTAATATTTTTTCACGTAATGATTATGTCATAATTTAAATTTTTAAAAATTTTGCATAATTTTATATATTTATTATAATTATCCATATTGGTTTAAATCATACTTTCGAAAAAAAAATGCCTTAAAAAAAATTCACTTTCAACAAATGAATTTATTTAGTGTTGTTCATATCACAAACTCATGTAGCTTAAAGTGGATCTATAAAGTATCGATTCCTAGCAAAGTGTTTGACTCTTTAGTTTTGGTAAATCATGGTTCAATTTCTATCGGTTCAATCCCAAAAAAAAAAAAAAAGATATTATTTTATTATTTTTTTCTTTTTACTTGAACCTATTAGAAATTGTGGTAGAAAAATTCAAATTTAAGACGTCGACGCAAACCCTAATTTTTTGGAGTTCAATTAAAACCTAAAAAACGATGAAAATATGACCTAATTTAGGCAAATTATTTTTATTCGATGTAACTTTAAATGTTTTGAAAATTGGATTCCCTTGACATGCTTGATAAAGGATAATGGTTTTTCTTTTCAATCCATCTTTAACCTTGAAAGAAAAAACTATAATCTAAATTTAACTTCAAACTTATATATATTAATGTTTTACGATGTACACAATGTGTCCTATTTATTTATTTTATTATTTTTTAAAATATATTTTACGAAACACGTGTCACATTATTTCAAATAATTATCTTATGCACATCCAAATAATATTACTGAAAATTTTGCCCAAAAAAAAGATTGATAATGTAATATTTCACTAATTCAAAGTCAACCATGTAATCCAATAAAAGAAGTCAACCTTAAAAAATATATAAATTTTGGGTGTTCGTTTTTATCATGTGCACATATCTCATTTGAAATTCGATAGTACATATAGTAAACGATAGGTGCGTTATCATATATATATGAAAATGATTTTTTTTAATCATCTCTCTTAAAATTACCAAATAAAAATAAGATCCAATTTGCATAGATCATATCGTAAACTTACATTATTCTGAAATAAATAGTCAACAGATAAAATAACAAAATAAACTCATAAATTTTATCGTTTTATATTTAAATAAATTTTTAATTTTTAATTTATATCTAAATAAGTTTTTTAACTTTTAATTCATAATTGAATAAGTTTTTAAACTTTAAGTTATATCTAAAAATACCTTTCGTTTGAAATAAAAAATTTTTTAAATACAAATCAAATGATAATAATTTATTTAGATAAAATAAAAATATATAAACTTACATAAAAATAAAACAAAATAGTCCATAGGGTTTTTTTTTTTAATATTTTAACCTAATAAGTATCTCCTTTGTGAGTGATCTCATTTATCTACTTGCACGTGATAACTTCAACTTTGGAATCATATGAATCTAAATTTAAGATTTTAATATTCACATTGCCAAATAAGCGATGAGTCATTTGTTTAGAATATGCTGTCATATTCCCTTGTCCTTTTTTAAGAAAAAAAATTCTTGTCATTATCCTGGCCCAAAATGAAAAAAAAATATTAAGTTAAAAATATATATTTTTTGAAATAAATAATATGTTGGTGTAGGATGTGAGTAATTTTTTTTTAATCTAATGATGTCATATGAGATGTTTTCTT
>JBBYHO010000005.1:12621894-12645123 GCA_038382025.1 Adansonia gregorii
GCTATTTCAGGTTCGTGCCATTCGAGTTCGAATTTTTTTGGGTTTGGACTATTGACTTTTTGGTCAAATAAGGTTAAGTTCAGGTTCAAGCTCTGATTTTTTTGAGTGAATTTTTAGGTTCAAGTCCATTTTATCACCTCCACCTCAAACCAAGAATTAGACTAAGAAATAACAACTATAAATTTATGTACAATTAAAAATATAATAATTATTTTTTATGCAAATTCAAAAATAAAAAAATTATTTTTATATCTCAAAATAATGAAATATAAAAATTAAGTGATCTCATAACATCTTTAGCATGCAGTGATTATAATGATTTGATATAATCATGCACTAAAAGCGAAAATACCTACTTATGCGTGGCTCACTTAATGAAAGCTAAAAGTACCACAATATTTGTTGGTACCTTCAGCATCCTTGCTCTTTCAAAATTCTCCTTGCTATTTTGCCCCTTAAAGATTGTCACTTGATAAAAATTAATCTTTTCAAGTTTTCATCTAGTAAGCAAGCATCAAATTTTAAAAAAGAAATATAAGAATATAGCAGATTCATGTATCAAAATAAATATGTATGATTTTTTACAACTTTGAAGCTACAAAGCATTTTAATAATATATTTGGATACCATCCTAGATGAATGCTCCAAGGAGTTTAATTTTGAAAATTTCTCATATGCAATTAAAAAAACTATCAGTATTATCAAGAACTCAGATAATTAGAAACAGGGAATAGATTAATAAATCCAAATAAAGCGCATCCAGTTTGATAGATTTTGAAGTGATCAAAGTGTGTTGAGCTTTCATCTATTACTTTTTTATCTATTTTTTCAATACATTTATCAACATCATTCATATTTATAAGACCTACTTATGAATTGTCAAAGTCAAATTTATAGATAGTGATTAAAGTTTTATTGATAATAATGGATGGAAAAATAATGGAAAGAAGCCTAACCCGATGATAGAAATGTAAGAATTTTTTTTTATTCTTTTAATTACTTTCCAAAATCAAGGTATGAATAAGAATAAGTAGTAAATTAAATCCAAAAGTAGTAAAATAGTTTTAAAAAGGAATAAATCAAATTTTATATTAAAACTAAATCTCCACATTCTCTTTGATACCATAAAAAATTATATTTAATGAATATAATACTTAACGATCTTATTTAAAATTGCTCTAAAGCAAAATTACATGAATAGACATAAAAGTTTTAAGACAAATATACATTCAAACGATTGCTCAAGTTTTAAATTTACCATTAATACATTTTACTTGACCACATGCAAAATCAAAAAATAAGTAATTTGATCAAAACCTAAAACAAAAATAATTAATTCATAATAACACTGGAATTCTCTTCTTCTAGTAAGCATTTTTCTTCAAGATCCTAATAATCAATGAAAAATTATGAACATAATCTTCCTAAAAAATCATTGAGATTTAATACTAAAAATCCATCTCAAATTTGAAAAAAAAAAAAGCAAAAATGGACATTATTATGATTAAAGGTTATTAAATGCCTATCTATTTTTACAAGTCTTCATAATTTTTTTAGAGATTTAATATTCATTAATGCTCAATTCAGACATAATATTTAAAAAAATAAAAATAAAATTATGAACCATTGAAACAAAATAAGGCAAAAAAGTTGTAATATTGAAATTTCATATATAAAATTCATCATTCGCCTGACAAAGAAAAGAGGGATTAATTGTATATTTAAGCCAAAAAAAAAAAAAGCAAACTAAGCAATAATTCAAAATTATCTTAAGGAAAAAATAACATAAAACAGAAACAAATGAAATTCAATGGAAACAAAAGCAATAACAAACAGTTAGACAGGTTGGACTCATAAATTATTAAATATTTTAAAAAATCAAAATATTAAAAATATCATCAAGCCAATAATAAATTCTCAAAAATGAATAGATAAATAGATTTAATCACCAAACACAAATGAAAATAATTAAAAATGAAAAAATAAAAAGAAAAAATAAATTCAAAAAATGAAAACATAAAAAATAAAATATTACAATGAGGAAGTATAAAAAGAAAGAGAAAGATGAAAGAAAAAGTGAATCAAGCAAAAGAAGATTGGAGAAGAAAGAAAAAGTGGAAGATAGATGAAGAAGATTATGGAAGGAAATTTTTTTTTTTAAAAAAAAAGAATGATTAAAAGGAAGGTTGAGGAGTATATGGAAGAACAAGAGAAAGATGAAAGAAAAAGAAAAATGAAAGAAAAGAAAAAGAAAGAGAAAGATGAAAATTTTAAAGGTTTTATCATTTTGCATAAAAAGAAAGAATATAGGTTGGTTGAGTCCAAAATCTAGCATTTAATTTGACTACCACTATGAAAACACTCATCCTTTTAATCACTCTAAAAAAAAATTTAGTGGCATTCAAATTATTAAAAAAATTTTGAAAAATTACTTATAGATCAAAAGACTCTTTTACCTCATTACCAAACAAAATATAACAGAAAAATTTTGGGCTTTTGATTTTCTTGGTACTCAAAAATAATGATAAAAAGATACATTTAGCCTAACCTCTCACCAGTCTCTTATCTTTCACTTTAAACTATTCTTTATTCTTCCTCAAATCCTAACCCCTATTCTTTCTTCTACCACATAGACATCTAATTTTCTCAAGCCTTTTAATTTGTCTTTTTTAGGGTTTTACAAACTTGTTGGAATATCTTAACCAGAACCCTCTTAAAAGCAGCATCGATGACCATGAGGCTCAATATGAGTCTTAGGATGAATAAGAAAATTAAACCTGATGAAAAATGACACTTGGGCTTAATTGGATAAATTTTAAAGAAAGGTGTCGAGATTGAAAAACCAATACTCAAGTTGTGAAAAATCAAGTGAAGGACATAAGTTGACTTGTTTAGGCCTCAGGAAAAGATGGATTGATTATTAAAAAAAATGGAATAAAAGTAGGCCTGATTTTTAAGGTTAAACTTAAAGTCAACAAAAAGTTAAAAAGTCAACCAAAGTCAAAGTCTTAGAGATTTTACAAAATGTCGACTTAAATTAGTTTTGAGTTTAAATAAATATAGTCTCAATTGTGGGTCTTATCGAAGTTGTGTTTGCATTATTTATGTAGTATTCAAGTGCCAAATGATTAGGCTCATATTCGATCATTTTAGAGCCCTAAGGTAGGCACAGAAATGCTTTTGGTATAGGGTTATTTAGTCTCATTATTCATATTAAACTAGCTAAGTCTTAGAGAATTTTATTTAAATTTTATTTATAGTCGTATTATTTTATTTAAAATTCTATTGATTTTTAGTATTTTTTTTAATTTAGTATTATTTACTTTCCTTATTTTAATTGCTTAATTATCTAAATAATTTTCATATTTTTAAAGGTCAAAACCTAAAGTAGTTTCTAAAGTGCAACAACTTAATCAAATAATAAAGTGGACACAATCAAGAAAAGCAATTAAGTTTGGCAATTTTTAAAAATAATAAGTTCAAGCTACTTGGAGACCAAGTTTTTACCTTCAGGATTTTACCTATGAATATGAATATTAGGACTAGACTTAAGGACAACAGAGACAATCGCAGATATTCTCTAGCTTTATTTTTCTCTAGTTCTTGGAAGAGGAGAGAAGCCACCATAATATTTAAGAAGCTAGAGAGATTTTGGAGAAACTTGAAGATCAAAGATCCGGCTAATCTTAGTTTTCAATTTCTCTTTTCTCTTTTTATTTTTCTTATATTATTTATGATGGTGAAAGTCCTTGGTTTTATACTTTATATATTTATTATGAACTAGATTTATTTTGCTAGGATTGCAATAGAACTCAATAAGTAGTGTCGATTATTTTATTTTTCTTTTCTTGATTTAATGATATTTAAGTTGTTTGTTCAATCTCGTTCTTAATGCTTCTAATTACTTGATCACCAATTAGATTGATTTGATAACCTTAATGAGCTTGGAAAAAAGAATTTTGTGTTTAGACCTGGATTAAATGACATATGTTTCATATTCATTTATTAGGATGAGTTGATCTGCATGTCAAATAAGAATATACGAATATGCCATATGTAACTAAATTAGAGTTTAAGCTTAATGAGTTTCTTTTAATTCAATTTGCGTAGAAATATAGTAAATTGATTAAGAGAGATATTTTTATAAGATCATTGGAAGATACTTATAAATAAATTAGAACTCTTGGTTAACAACTCATTATTATTAGTCAAGTTAAGAGAGTAAGATTTTATTCAATTGAAATATTGAGGGAAATTGTAATCCTAGGCTTTTTTTATTTATAATTTGCTTATTATTATTATTATTATTATTATTATTATTAGTAGTAGTAGTAGTTATAATTTTTAATTTTTAATAGTTTGTTTGAATAAGATTAAATTGTTTTAATTTTAGTATTTAACAAATTTAGTGTCAATTCCTTATAAGACCGACACTCTACTTTATAACTATATTACCTATTGCGATACATGCACTTGCGTGGTTAATTCTGACAAGAAAGACACATATTGACATAGATCAAGAATATGGCATTTGAATGCCAAGTTATGACTTTCCAAGATATGCCAAAGCTTCTTACTTTGAGTCATTAGGATACTTATTCATTTTTTTAGGTCATTTCACCTCACCTAGGTCCCTATGTATCGACATTTAAATGTTCAAAAAATCAACTATGAAAGCTAGGCATAGAGACGCCACATGTGCCCTTGAAATCAATTTTTCCTCTATTTTAGCTATTATCAAGAGGGAATAGACTAGTTGTAGCTAAGTTTTCTATCCACCAAATGATTGTATTATAGTATTTTTAGGTTGATTTCATCAAGTTAGCTTTCCACCAGCGTATCACACATATCTTTTTTTTAGATCAATTGAATAGGTAATGAATTTTTCTTCGTTTGTTAAATAGACTTCTGACACCTAGCAATGAAAGCAAGTGGCATCCTTATTTTGGCCCATCAAATGACTTTTTGGGTGTTTTAGGTTAAACTACATCAAGTTAACTTTTAACAATGCATCATGTGCTCTTTTTCGAGGTTATTTGAGTTGGTAACAAATTTTTCTTCATTTGTTGTTTTAGTCCCTTATATCTTGTGACCAAATTAAGTTGCAAAAATATTTTCACCTATCAAATTATTTTTTGGTTGTTTTAGGATATTTTTAGGTTGAACTATATCGAGTTGTCTTTCTAAAGACATATCATTCGTTAACTTCTAGAGTTTTTTTGAGTGAGAAACAAATTAGGAAAACATCTTACGCATAAGTTGTCTTCTATTTTTAGTTAAAGTCACCATTCACAAATTTCATGTCACGTTTCGAGGTATTCAAATACCTCAGAATAGGAGTCATTTGCATCATTTTAGGAAAGTCGGAAGGCATTTGAATGCCAGCAAAGGCTATTCTTAAGTCTTATATATTTTTCCAAAAGAAAATTGATTTTAAGCTTGATTTTAAATTTCCCATGATTTAAATTTTATTTTTTCATGTCTTTTTAAATACTTTTAGAAAATACCTTGTTTCTTAATAGCCAATGAATTTTCTACTAATTCTAACTTATTTTGTTTTTTAACTTGTCTTTTGAAATTTTTTTTGGAAATTGTTTTTCTTCTCTTTTCTTGGATTTTATTCAATTTTCATAAAAACTTTTATGCCTTAACGATAGTACAAGTCTAAGTTTATTCCAAACTCCTTTGAAGACTTTCAAGCACCCAAAATGTTTTTGAGATCCATGTCATCGACGTCTCAATTTACTAATTTTGTTTATTTTTAGAATTAATTATGGATTCCATTATTGATTGAATTTATTTGCCTTGCTCTTTATGATTAAATTCCTTCACCGTAATTACATGCTTCAATTCACTTTTAAAAACAACGTAATATTTATGGGCTAAGGCTTCTTCTGAATCTTTTACTAAACTATTAGGGAAGATTCCAAAAAATGTTTTAACTTGACAATATCCTTTTCAAATTAATAAGTAGGGAATTATTTTTTAAATAAAAGAACTCTTATGAAATGCTGAGTATCAAATTTTAAAATTTAAATTTTCCTAATAAAAATCATTTCTTTTTAATTACTTTACTGAAATGTCTATTAATTCTATCAAAGATTAAGTTGGGTTGTTATATTCTTTGTCATGATTAAATAAGACTTTTATTATTATGCAATGGCACATTCACATTGTTTTCTACATAAAATAAGGCAATATCTTCAGGTTAAGGTCTTTTCCCAGTTCTTTTAACAAACTATTAGGGAAGATCTTGAAAATGGCGTTAATTTGGAAATATCCTTCTCAGAATGACAATTCAAAAAATGTTTTAATTTGTTTTGAAAGTAAAATAATTCCATTGAAAATTAAATATTAATTACATCTGACATAATGGTTTGATGAATATAACCAGGGAATTCCTCTAACCAGTACATAGTTTCAGTAGATGTTAAGTTGAATCTAGCTAGTTTATGTGCCGCCTTGTTTGCTTATCTTCTAGTATGTTGGACCATTCTGTCTTTAAATCCCTTCATTTTTTCTCTCCCTTCCTCTACAACTAGCCCTATAGTCGATAGGTCCTCTTCCACCATATTTAATCTATTTACAACCTGAACTATATCTCTCTCGAGAATAATCATTTTGTATGCTATTTGAGCTGCGAGTTCTATAACCTTAATAGCTGCGATTGCTTCAGCTAATCTTGGATCTATAACTCTATCAATCTTCAAGGCAGCACTCCCCCAAACAAAACCCTAGAGTCCCGTACATTAACACTAAATTCACCTACATTGCGCTTTGGAAAATATGCCCCATCAAAATTAACCTTGACAAGTTGCGTGGGTGGAGGCCTCCATGACAACAGAGTAGTAGCCAACATGTAACATGATTTGTAGTCTTAAACTTTTTTGTACTCAAATAGATAATGTATAGCCTACTTCACAATACTTCCTCTACCAACTTTTTTTTTTGCTTCACTTCCATGTTCCTTAAGTTCCAATTGGTTCAGCATGCATTTGGAGTTTGTCAAACTCATCCTTTTCCAAATGTTATGTAGCACCTTTAAGCCAATCAATGTAACACATGATTGATTATTGTACGATACTTGTAGGGAGATTACTCAGTGACGGAACTGTTTTAGATACATAGCAATCCTTGAGTGCATGAATATCTGTTTCTAATTTATCCCCATATCTCATGCATCTAGGGTTATCTCTTTTAATAATATATCTAGCTTTGCAGCAATAGGGATGAATCCTTGACACATTCTCCATCCAAAGAGCTTAACCTTTTAAGGAACATTAGTAGCCCATAAAGTTCTCTAAATTGTTCAGTGAGGCCCGTAACCTACTTGCGTGCTTAGTTGTAATTTGCAAGCACTCCTAATTGAGTTCCAGACCACCTTGTCTTTAATATTCCTTTTGTAAATAGGCAGGCCACATATTATATTTGCTTCAACCACACAAAACTCATCTTTTATGAGGTCTTCCTTCCAAAGCATAGTGTCATCATCAATTAGTTCTTCCAATTTAGTATTTGTCGACACCATGCCTTCTGCGAAGGAAGCGTGTGTGATTTAAGAGTATTTCTCGACGAGGAAAAGATCTCCAGGACAACTCCTCTTTTTTTTTCGATATGATGGTAGCAAGAAAGTATGGATTCTCAACTCTTAACCCTAAAAGGAGACTATCGGACGAATCGCTCACCTAACTAGCCTTGAGTAGTCACTATGAAGTGGCCAACAATTAGAGTCGCCACCGATCATTTGGGCTAGGCATGATCGAATGCCTATCGAATCCAATATTTTGAGTTACAAAACTCGAGACATTGGTTCCATGGTCTATGTGGTCCAAAGATTCTATGGTTTGGTTTGGGAGTTGGTTACGCACAAAGAGGTACGAACCTCCTCGCAATGCCGAAAATAGAGTGGTGAGGAACATAAAGATTATGATTAAAAATGGCCTTTAAGTTGATTATTATTTTTTAAAAAAATTGGATATTTCGGGTCAAGCACTAGAGAGATACTGACACGAAACATTGCCCTTTGTCATTTTTTTTTAAACGGTTTTGAAAATATGAATGCAAGATGAACAACATAAGGGAACTGCTTTAGCAAGATAAAAAAAAGAATATCACATAAAAATAAATCACATAAAAGAGGTGGGAAAAAGGAAGGGATGATAGGAATGTATCTCGCTATTATCATCGATTATCTTGAAATAATCGAGTCAACAATTTTAGAGATGCATTGAGATCCATAAAATAATCGAAGTATAAAAATTGGTTTTGAACATTGAAAAATTCTAAGGAAATTAGAGGAGAGAAAATTTGATTTTCTATCGATTTTAACAAAAATGCGATTGACAAATTTAAATTGATGAAATTTGACTATTTTTTGAATAAGAATGGGGTTGGAGTATCCCCTCGGAAGACAGAGTTGAAGTATCCCTATAAATGACAACTTTGGTAAGGTTTGAAATTTGAATGAGGATTGCAAAAGTGGGGTTGTAGTGTCCCCTCGAAGGATGGGGTTGGAGTATCCCTAATGAAAACTTCAATGATTTTAGAGAAACAAGCTAAAAAGATTTATCTTGACAAAGGCTCGGTGATTTCTTGACACAATGACAATTTTTTTTGACAAATTCTTGATGAAATAAGTGATTTTTAATTAAACAGAATCGATAAAAATAAGGACGATAAAGCTTAAAAAATGTTCATGCCTTGATCCAAGTCTGCGGGAGCCAATGCATGTTTCTTTTGTCTAGATGGATTGATTGGGATCACATGGAGACATTTTAATGCCTCGGAGTGGGAGTTTAAAGAAATCAACTAACTTAACAATGCTAAAAACAGGGGACAACAATGCACTGTTCCTATTTTCAATTTTATTTTGGACAAATTGGAAGGTTCTAGGGGTCATGTAAGGTACCATTGGAAAGTTAACTCGATAAGAATAAACATAAAATTATTCCAAAAAATTTCCTTCTAGGTGGAATTATTTTTCTTATTAGGGACTAGTTCGACGTGGCAGCATATGCAGGGCAAGTGGGGCAGTTGACTTTGAAAAATCATTCTGTACTCATACAAAATCGTTAAATCAAAAAATATAACTATACGAAAAGGGAATTTCATGAAATTTTTGTGAAAAATATTTGAAAAATCCAAAACAATCATTTGGTGAGCCAAATCAGCCCAAACAGAATGTGAATCGCTGATTCCAAGGGTTCTAGACTGCAAAACTTCAAAAAATCATAACTCCTTCATCCGGAATGATCCGAGGGCAGACAAGATACCACTGGAAAGGTGATTCGATGCCCTTATAGGAAAAAATGTCAAAATATTCATTAAAAATTGTTTATGGTTCGAAAATAATTTTTCAAGCCATGAATATAGTGCTGCCACCATAAAACAAGAGGAATTTTTGGTTTTCTCAGACTTATAAGGACTAAATTCGAGCCATGGACATCCAAATATCCATGGCAAAAAACAATGAGTGACATGGGCTTCACGAGCTCATCTACACAACTTGGAGTAGTTTGGGATGATGAAACAGCCGGTTGACTATGCGATAAACACAAGGATTCTAAGCAAAGATCAAGGCATGAACAAATTTTGACTCTAAAAAGGACATTATATTTAAAAATATATATATTTTACTTCTTTTAACCTTGTATCCCAACATAAATAGCTTAATATTACCCCAAGATTAAAGTGTCAATTTGTGAAAAATAATAGACCAAGATCAATCCTATTATTTGGATTAATCTTAATCTAACTTGGGGTGTTTTTCTTAACTATATATATATATACATGATCAAATTAAACAAGTATGATAAAAACAAAATAAATAAATAAACAAATAAGCAAAAATGTTAAAAATCAAAGGCATAGAACAAATATCATGCATTTCATAATAATAAAATGCAACCTCAAACATAAAATGGCACCCCATATCCCAATACTAGTTTTAAGAATTATTTTCACATTTTATGTTTGAAGATTGGTGAAGCTGGGTGGCTAGTTATCTTTTTTTCTATACGGGTGGCCTAGGTTCAAAACCCATGCCATTTAATTTTTTTTTCTTTTTTCCTTCTTTTTCTTTTTCCTTTCCTTTTCTTTCTTTTTTCTTCCGCACCCCAAAACCAGACACAACAGGACAAAAAGAAAACACAAAAATCGACGATCGACCAATGCCATTAACTGTCACTCGTTGGTGACAAATGGCTCTCAAACTTCATATCTAGACTATTTTCAACCTTCTCTTTTCAAATCTGAAGTCAGATTTTTCTAAATCTTTTTAGATTTTTCTAAATTTACAAGAGAAATTTAAACCTTTTACCTCAAATCTGATCACTGTCCACTGTTGGATCATTCGAAACTCTAACATGTTCTTCCCCTCTATATGAGCTTTCTTTTCACCGTTCGAATTCTTAAAATAAGCATCGAAACCTCTTTGAATGAAAATCCCCACTTTGAGCTTTTGAGTTTTTTATGCTTTTTTTTTAAGTTTGTATTTTTTTAATTCTTGAAATTTTTTCGAGCTCCCTTTTTTTCCTCTCTAATGGTTATATACACTAAGAAAACACTGAAACAGTTGGTGGTTTAGGAACTAAATCCATGGCAGCTTCTGCCATGGTTGGTTTTGTAACTGAACAAAGTTGTCGATTCTTTTTTTTTGTCTTTTTTTTAATTATTTTTCATTTATTTTTGTCATTTTATGACAAAAACATAGCTTTGGTGTATGGGTCATAAGTGACCCTTTTTACAAAGGTGGCCTCAGTTTGAAACCTAGACCATTAATTCTTTAGTCTTTGTTTTTTTGTCATTTTATGGCATAAATTCATGCTTGGTGTATAGGGCATAAATGACCCACTTTATAAAGTGGCCTGGGTTCGAACATAGGCCACTCTTTCTTTTTTTTTTTGATATGTTTTTTGTTATTTTTTGACTAAAGTATATGCTTGGTGTGTTGGTCACGGGCTACATATTCCATAAGGGTGGCCTAGGTTTAAACCCATGTCACTCTTTTTTATTTTTTTTTGTAATTTTCTAAATAAGCCTAAATTTAAATGAATTAAGCCCAATTTATCTGGATCCAACAAACCTAAATTAAAAAATAGCCTGATTAATTGAATTATTCTGAATAACGAGTGTGTTAAAAATTGCCCAGATAAAATTTTGTGTCTACAACTATCCCTCTTTGGCTATTGCTGAGTATTAGGAACAAGGCAAAGACTGATAGACACTATTTTATCCGAGGTATGCTAGAAGCTGCCTCATGTTCCTGCATTAAAAAGACTAAATTTAATTTAATGCCATGACAAGATATAATTTTGACGGCGATTCTGAAATTTTCTTGGCAAAATGTAAAGTATGAATTTTTGGATGAAAAACCTAGACTACGATCCTAGGCTCAACCTATCCCTAACTCAATTTAAAATGACATAGCGCCAATGTACCAAATGACAGCCGCCAACATTGGATTTTTGATAGATTTTTTTAACAAATTTTAGATAAAAGACCTAGACTGTAATCCTAGGCTCGACCTATCCCTAGGTTTGACTTAAATGAAAAAATGCCAACATGTCGAATCACGATAAATGATGTTGGTCTTTTTGAAAAGATTTCTTGACAGAGTGTTTTGACTAAAGTTCTTGATAGAGGATTTCTTGACAAAGTGTCTTGATTGAGGTTCTTGACAAAAGTTCATGACAGAAAATGCTAGTAAGCTAGATCATAACATATGATAAAGTGTCTTGACTAAGGTTCTTGACAAAAGTTACAGAAGATTTCTTGATAGAGTGTCTTGATTGAGGTTCTTGACAAAGTTCATGACAGAAAATGCTAATAAGCTAGATCATAGCATACCAGTGACATCAGACTTTGAAAAAGATTTCATGACAAAGGGTCTTGACTGAGGTTTTTAATTAAAATTCCTAACAGATGATGCCAATGAGTCCAATCATAGCATTCCAATGACGTTAGACCTTAAAAAAGGATTTCTTGATAAAAGATCTTGATAGAGGTTCTTGACCAAAACTCTTAACAAAAGATGCTAATAAGTCAGATCACAGAATTCAAGCAATGACATCAAACTTTAGAGAGATAAGGGTTTACTTGGATAACCTTTCAATTTGCCAATTTTCACAATCAAAGATTCTTACCAAAAGTTCGTCGAGATTCAATAGATACTGCTCGACATGATGCTGATATGATGATGTTATCCTATGACAATATGAATGCATGATATAATGATATGTATGTGAGTTTCTTTATAATGTGACTACATGATCACGGTATAAGGTCTAATACGAGAACATACATTACAAATTTCTATTTTAATTAGGAGCCATTTTTCTGATGTTGTACTTTAGACATTAATAGGCCCCGTGATCATGATTCCTTTGATGCTTGGATGATCATTTTCTTGACTCGATATACTAAATGAGCTTTTTTTGACAGGCTGAAAATTGGGTTGGTTACATTTTTTTTGACTCAGGGTATTTGATGATCCTTTATGATAAGGTTATTAGATCTTTTTGGTGATTTGTGGGTTGGGTGACTATTTGGCTTGGTTAGTGTTTAAGTCTTGATAGGATTTTCATTGAGTTTTGATGGTGTTTTTTGACTGGTGATATTAGGAGCTGAGGATAAAACAACACATAATTGTGACAAGTAGGTACTGGTGTAAGGGGAAGTTCATGGTTTTGACATTCAAGACATGAATAAAACTGCTTGTGCTCTTCTCGTCCTTTTGATGTAATATCAAAAAATCTTAAAGTGAATTTTATTCGATTATCGAGTATTATCAATTGAATGGTAAAATGCAATGGAAATGTGAGCAGAAAGGGTTAAGAGAAGCAAGGTAATATTTGATTCATGACAAAAGGTGATACCATTCGGTTTACATTTGACAAACAAAAAGGCAAAATGATAATAAAGTGACCTTTGAGGTGATTAATGCCCCTGACAATCTTAACATGAACGTTTTTCGATACATCTCATGGCAGTTAATATTCTGAGAACACATAAAATTACCCTGTGCCATTTCGCAAATGCTCTTAACTTATGTGTTTACTTCCTTATCCCTCTATAAATAGGTTAGGTTTAAGTAAAGTCTAACTCTGATTCAGCTAAGGTTTGATTTGATTTGATTGGAGTTTTAACTTCATTTATTCAAAGTGTGGCTGAATTTGATTTGATATGACCACGGCTAGGTGAGGTTTGACTGAGTCTCTTCTGATAGGTATTTGGCTAAAGTCTGATTCGGTTAAACCCTAGGTCAGGTCAAACCTAAGTTTCTTGAGCTACCTTTTTTGGTTTTTGACTCAAGTAAGTAGGTTGCCTAGATGCCTTTTGGATTTTCATCCTTTAAGTATATTATTTCTTGACAGAGTCTGAATTGATTGGGTTGGGCAAGATATTGCCATCCATTTCCATTAAGATTAAGGCCCCTCTAGAGAAAGCTTGTTTTACGACATTTGGTCCTTTCTAATTTGGGGTCGACTTGCCCTAGGCATCTTTATGGATTGAAAGGATTTTCTTGAGCACCAGATCTCCTTCATGAAATTGGCAGAGGTGGACCTTTTTGTCATGGGCCCTAATCATGCGCTTCTAATATATTTTCCCATGACAGATTACTTTTATTCATTTTTTTTTTATAAGGTTCAGCTGATCCTATCTACCTTTGAGCCTATTTAGCTTCCTTGAGTTTGGCCTTTGCCAAAACTCTTAGAGAGGGGAACCCAACTTTGACAGGTAGGATGGCTTCCATCCCCTAGGCTAGGGAGAATAGGGTAGCACCTATGGATGTTCGGACTGAAGTTTGAGATAGGTGAAGTGCGAAAGGTAATTTCTCATGCTAATCTTTGTAAGTCTTAACCATTTTTTCAATTAGTTTCTTAACGTTCTTGTTGGCTGCCTTAACTGCCTCGTTCATTTTTGACCGGTATGGCACTGAGTTATGATGTTGGATTTTAAATTGGAAACATGCTGCTTGCATCAGGTTATTTTTCAAATTGTGAGCATTATTAGTGATGATTTGTTTGGGGAACCCATATCGACAGATAATGTCTCGTTTTATGAACTTGTAGACAACTAATTGAGTAACATTGGTGTACGAGGCTGCCTCCACCCATTTGGTGAAGTAATCGATTACAACTAAGATGAACCAATGTTTATCAGAGGCCTTAGGGGTGATTGGCCCAATTATATTGATGCCCCATGTAGAGAAAGGCCATGGAGCTGTCATGACATGAAGTGGTGAGGGCAGGATGTTGATTTTATCTGCATAAATCTGACACTTGAGACATTTTTGGACATAGTTGATACAGTCTTTTTGAAGAGTTAGCCAATATAACCTAATCTCATGACTTGTTTGGCCATCCGATGCCCATTAACATGCGTGTTACAGATTCCCTCATGAACTTCTTTTAGGATCCTTTTAGCTTCAGGAGCATTGACACATCTGAGTAACACTTGATCTTGACTCTTCTTCTATAAGATGTCCTCATCCAGAATAAATCCCATAACCATTCTTCTGATAGTCATTTTGTCATTTTTTGTGGCATGCTCGGGATACTATTGATCCTTGATGTATAAAAGGATGTCATGGTACCATGGTAGGCGGTCCTTCTTTTCATCGATATTCTAACAATGTGCTAGAGTTGTATAAATGCTCATCTAAATACGCGCGATATCCGATTCATAATTACCTTTAAACATGGATGACAATGTGGCTAAGGCATCAGCTATTTAGTTTTCTTCCTAAGGTACGTGCTAAAAGCTAATACCATTAAATTTTTTTTTGAGTTCTAAGATCAGTTTCCCAAAATGAATCAATTTAGCATCATGCGTTTGCCACTTTCCTTTTAGTTGATAGATGACTAGAGCTGAGTCATCAAAAACTAGCAGAGTCTTGACATTTCTCTCGATAGTTGGTCGAAGCCCCATGACGCAGGCTTCATATTCTCCTATATTATTGGTGCAATCAAAGTTCAACCTAGCTGTACAAGGATGTGACTTTCGTCAGGTGAAATCAATATTACCACGATTTCATGCCCCAAAGCCTGTGGCGCTTTATCAAAATACATTTTCCAAGATTGGTTATGACTATTGATATCTTCCCCTTTAGTGATGCACATCAATTCTTCATCTAGGAAATCAAAGCTTAAAGGTTCATAGTCGCCTATTGCCCAGCTCACTAAAAATTCAGCTATCACGCCACCTTTGATGGCATTTTGGTTGAAAAAAAAAGGTCAGATTCGGCAAGTAAGATTTGCCACCTAGCTAATCTTCTTGAAAGTGCAGGGGCTTTGCACAAATACTTGATAGGGTTGAGTCTTGCAATTAACCATGTGATATGGTAGTATGTATTGCCTAAGCCTCTTGGCTATCCAAACCAAAACGCAACACAATTTCTCGACTGTGGAATAATTGTTTTCACACTTTATAAATTTTTTGCTCAACTAGTAAATCGCTTGCTTTTTCTTTCCCGAATCATTATGCTGCCCAAGTACACAACCCATAGACTTATTGAAAACTACCAAGTAGAGGATCAAAGGTTGACTAAGAACTGATGGGTTTGATAGATAGTGTTTAACCTTGTCGAAGGCTTCTTAACATTCCTCATTATATTCCCTATAATTCTATTTGCGGAGAAGCTGAAAGATGAGGTCACATTTATTGCTAAGTTGCGATATAAATCTAAAGATATAGTTCAGTCTTTCTAAGAAGCTTTTCCCCTCTTTTTGGGTTCAAGGTGGTGGCATGTTTTGGATAGCTTTGACTTTATCTGAGTTAACTTTTATTCCCTTTTTACTAACAATGAAACCCAGCAGCTTGGCGAGGTAACACCAAAAGTATATTTGGAGGGGTTTAACTTTAGCTGAAATTTTCATAATCATTCGAAGAGTTTCTAAAGATCTATAACATGCTCATCTTCTCTTGTTGACTTAGCTATCATATCATCCATATAGAACTCAATCTCTTTATGCATTAAGTCATGGAATAGCATCACCAGGCTCTTTGATAAGTTGCCCCCATTTTCTAGCCCGAAAGGCATCACTTTATAACAAAATATGCCTGACATGGTTATGAAGGTAGTTTTCTCCATATCTTTATATGCCTTTTTAATTTGATTATAACCTAAAAAACCATTCATAAAGGAGAACAAGAAGTTCTTGGATGTATTATCGACCAATGTATCGATATGAGGCAACGGGAAATTATCTTTCTTGCTAGCCTGATTTAGGTCCCGATAATCAACACACATTCATACTTTGCCATCTTCCTTAGGTATTGGGACAATGTTTGGAACCCATTTTAGATATTTGGCTACGGCAAGAAATCCTGCCTCAAATTGTATTTTAACTTCTTTTTTAATATTAAGGAGCATTTTGGTTTCCTCCTCCTTAACTTTTGTTAGATTGGTTTACATTCAGGTTTAAGGGGAAACCTGTGGACCACAATGTTGGTATCTAATCCAAGCATGTCTTGATATAACCAAGCAAATGCATCTCGATACTCTTGAAGTAGGTTTATCAATTTGGTTCCGGTAGAGGGCTTTATGGAAGTTCTAATTTTAACCTCTTTTCGATCTTCTAAATTTATAACATCAATTGGTTTTTCATGGCGATAAATCTATTTTTCTTCATCCTCGACCAATCATAACAGATCTGATGGTATGGAGCTCCCCTCAAAATCTCCATCAAAATCAACTTCACCAGTACAAATTGATCGTTTGAAATCAATCTTTAAGAGCTCATCTAAAATGTCCATGTCACTTTATCGAAGCACTTAAGAGGTGAGGAAATAAATAATATAGATAAAACTATTTATAGACAAAGAATTGGAGTAAGGGTAAAGAATAAAAATGGCCATACAAGGTGAAATGCTTTATGCAAAAGTCTATTTTATTGATAATATTTGATCAAATACACCCATTGCAAAACCCTTACGAGCTATTGGGTAGAACTAAGTAGGTTTTTTTTTTACATTACATGAAAATAGACTTAAAAAGCACAAGGGTTTTCAACACGGCCTCACTGTTAAGAACAAATTTTGGTGGATGAGGGTAGGTTTCATTGCTCTGCTTTAACTAGCTCGACTAATCATAAACGGTAGGGATATGAAGGTTGCAAAAGGCCCAGCTCAAAATGACCAAGACATCAACTACTTTTTTTTTTCTAATTGACTAGGATCCATGCATCCTTCCGAGCGAAACGTCTTACAAATTGATGGGAATACCACCAATTTTGGTTATACTTTTTGACCTAACAAACGAGCTATTCTCTGATCTCTGGCTTTCTTAACTTGTTGTTTCTTGTACTGCATTTTGGACTTAAATCCTAAGCCTTTTTTTTCAACTTGGTTAATGATATTGAAACCTTTAGCCCTTCTTTGTAGATTCTTACCAAGCCCTTTTCCAGTTCGACAACCTTTACTAGTAGTCAATTTCAGGCCCATGTTGGTATTCCTTGACAGTTGAAGCTCAACTATCGGCAGGCCATCTCCTATGAATGTAGCATTGACAAACTCAAACGACTGGAATGATGGCTTAGGTGCACCCTTATTTGGTTTAATATAGGTAGCATCAGTAAAAGTAATGGCAATTATCTCTTCTTCAGCTCCAACATTGACCACTTTGTCCTCATTTATGATTTTTAGCTTTTAATGCAAAGACGAGGGCACTGCCCTAGCTGAATGTATCCACTGCCTTCCGAGCGAGCAATTGTAGGATGGGGTGGTGTCCATTACCTAAAAATTAATCTCATGAGTGAATGGGCCTATCTAAAGTGGCATAGTGATGTTTTCGATGACTCCACGATAAGTCCCATCAAATGCTCGCACCACTCTATGGTTGTGCTTGATGTGGGAAACATCAACAAGAAGGCTGTTTAAGGTAACCAAGGGCATGACATTGAGGGCTAAACCATTGTCTATAAGAACTTTTGGTAAGATGCGACTTTTGCAGTGGGTAGTAATATGTAAGGATTTGTAGCTACCCCTACCACCAGGAGGGATCTCATCATTAGTGAAAGAGATATAGTTATTAGTGGTGATATTGTTCACTAAGTGATCCAATTTGCTTACTAAAATATCGGGTGGCACATACGCCTCATTCAACACTTTACCAGTGCATTTTGATGAACTTATAAGTTAAGGAGTAAAGACAGTCTAGAGATCTTAGTTGGTTGTTTGCTCAACTGATCAACCATGCTGTATTCGCTGTGCTTGATAAATTTCAAGAACTCAATGGCCTCTTTCTTATATACTACCTCTTTGATCTTTTTGAATTTTAAGTCTTTGGTCCTAACCTGAGGGGTGTTAGAAATTGGAGTGACATTGATCTTCTAATTTTCTCAAGTAGAAGGACCATAACATCTACCATTGTGGGTTAAATGGCTAACTTCTGACAAGTTGATAGTAATGGTTAATTGGGTAGGCTCCTCGATCATCATGACTTATCCTTTATATTTTTAAGGAATAGTTTTGTTGCTCTTATATAAGAATGGGGTAGGAGTCTCTATGAACAGCCTCGGCATCAGTGTCAAAGAACTCAACCTAAAAGTTGATTGTCCATAGAAGATAAAAGGTCGTCTTCTTCTATACGGTGGTAGTGTCATTTTTTGCTCTACCATATTTATTGATTTTGTGGAAGATGCTTACTTTTTATTATAGAATTCAATGCTACCTTCATCCATCATTTCTTGGATCATTGCTTAAAATTCTTTGTATGTTTGAAGAATATGCCCATAAGTAGTATGGAAGTCACATAAATCATCTAGTTCTTTTTCTGATCCTTCAACTGCATTAAGCACTTCCGACTGAATTAATATTTGCCAAAGCAGACTCATTGGCATCTTGACTTCTTCTATGTTCTTCTTAACCTCATAATCATCCTTAACACCAATCATTTTTACTGTTGGCTCAACATGGTTTGGCAGGGGATTCGCAACAACATTTGGCCATTACTCTATCCCAAATTATAGAACCTTAGAACCAATGAGGCTTTGTACCTTCCGCTTGAAAGAAATGTAGTTTTTAGTATCATGCCCTACTACCCAAGCATGATATCGCAATTGGCATTAAGGTTATACCACTGAGGGTATAGAGGTTTCTTCTCTGGTATATACACGAGAGCAATTAGATGCCCATAGAGCAAAGCTTGATAAAGCTCTTTGTAAGTCATGAGGATATGGTCAAACTATTGTCTTTGCTGGTTTGCACCCTGATTATTTGGTGTATTGTTGATGGGATTATTGACATTTTGGTTGGCTTGTGGTTAGTTGTTTCGTGGTAGATTTGATGGGACATTAAAGAATGGGTTATAGGTTATAGCATAAATTGATTGAAGAGATATCATAACAGGGCTAGAGTAGGGTGCACTTGGGTAGAAAGAACTAGGCACTTGACACTGGCTCGATTGGAATGAGTTGGCATAACTTATGACATTTGCCTTTCCTCTTTTCTTCTTGTTAGCAGTAGGTTTCTTACCCGATCTAGATAACTTACCCATGGATATCCTGCCACTCTTAATTGCTATGTCAATCATCTCACTAGACAAAAGTAGATCTGCAAACTTTTTAGTGGTATTTCCTACCATTTTCCATAATACGGAGCACATAGGGTGTTGATAAATGTCATGGTCATCTCTTTCTCAATTAAAGGGGGTTGGACCAAAGCTGCTTCTTCCCTCTATCTTTAAGCAAATTGCCTAAAACTTTCACTTGTCCTTTTCTCTAAGTTCATAAGAGAGAAACGATCAAGGGCCCAATTTGACATAGGTTGGTATTAGTTTAAGAAGGTCCAAGCCAAATTAGCCCATTATTAAATTTTGACATTATAAGCTTTATGTACCATCGAGTGGCTGCCCCAGTCAGACAGTGCTGAAAATAGTGGATAAGGAGTTTCTCATCTTTCTCGTACCCTACTATCTTTCTGAGGTACATCTGAATATGCACAGTAAGGTCAGTAGTTCTGTTGAACATTTCAAAATCTGGCACCTTGAACTTTGATGGAATGACAAGATTAGATACTAAAGATAAACATTCGACACTAATGGCTACGAATTTGTCACTCCTGTCAATAGCTCTAAGGCATTTCTCTAAAAGCAAAACCTTGCTCATATCATCAACAGACATTGCAGATCTTTAGACATCTATTCTCTCTTGCTCGTCATGGTCAAGGGTTATAGGATCAGTCAAGGAAACTCTCGTATTTGCCCTTTGAAATCCAAGGATGAATTGATTCACTATTGTAAGGTTCAAGTAAATTACCAGTGATACCAACGAGGCTAGCATTGTGTTGGGTTGATGCTCTTAGTGAGTCTTTTCCTGAGTAGCTTCAGTACTATTGGTGGGTTAATTTTCTGGGTTAGCCAGTTTTTTTCCTATATCGACGATACTAGCTTTTCTTTTTTCCTTAGCGGATGTTGTCATTAACTCCATGATTTCATGATCTGGGCTTGTATCTCATCTTGTAGATGGAGTATTTGTTCTTGAGATTCCTTGTACATTAACTCAAGATGTTCAACACGTGCTTAATGATCGTTTTCCATGATCATTTTCCATGTTCCTTGTTCGACCTTAGAATCCCTTACACTTTTATGAATATTCCCGAATTAGACTCTTATGACACGTGTTTATTGATAATTGCTCATGATGGAATGATGTTATTCATCAAATCATGACAATGAATGATTATTGATATGAACAAAGTGTCACAACGTAATGTACCCAGGTTGAATCCTCGCGGATCTAAGAGTGCGAACAACGTAAAATACTTTGCTGACTTGGAAATGTCTTCTTGACTGAGATTATTCTTTGGCGATGTGACGAGAACGAGAATGTATGGATTCTCGATTCATTATACAATGAGGAGGACCATAAGATGAATCACTCATCTTATTAGTCTCATATGACCATCACAAGATGGCCAACACTTGGAGTCGCCAGTGATCATTTCGGGCTAGGCATGATCGGATGCCTATTGAAACCTATATTCTAAGTTATGAAACTCAAAACATCAATTTCGTGGTCTACGTAATGCAAAGATTCGTCATTCGGGTTCGAGAGTTGGTTACACGCGATGAGGTACGAACCTCTTCGTGTTGCCTGAAATCGGTACCTTAACAAGCTGTGTCTTATCTAGATTCTGATTCTTTCGATCTTAACTGTCACTATTTCGATATAACCCTCTTCTAATGCATGAATTTTATAGGAATAATCTAGGTTTTGATGAAAAAGATTTAATCCCGTATACGCCCCGGAAAGATGGGGAATATAGAGATTTTTTATGAAAATGACCTTTGGATTTTACTTTGAAAATGAAATATTCCACTTTGGGCACTAGAGAGATACCCACGCGAAATATTACCTTTAATTTCATTTGAAATGCTTTGAAAACATGAATGCACATAATCATCACAAGGAAATCATGTTAGTAAGACTATAAACGAAATAGCATAACATGGATCATAAAAAGGGAATGGACTATTGGAATTTATCTCGCTACTGACATCGATTATCTAGGAATAACCAAATTGACAATTTTCGAGATGCATCTGGGTTTCTTGATTAAATAAGGTATGTTTGACATATTCATGAAAATCTAAGAAGAAAAAAGATTAATTTGTAGTTGAAAGATAGGGTTGGAGTATCCCCTCAGAAAGATGGGGTTGGAGTATCCTCATGAATGGAAAATAGTTTTTTTTTTTTTTACAAAGGAAGATTTTTTTTAATCTTGACAATTTTAAGAAGCGGGGTTGGAGTATCCCCTTAAAAGGTTGGGGTTGGAGTATTCCCGTGAATGAGAAATCATTTTGACATAGAAAGATTTTCAAATCTTGACAATTTCGAAGAACGACGTTGGACTATCCCTTTGGAAAGACAGGGTTGGAGTATCCCCGTGGATAACATAACTTCATAATTTAGAAAGTGGGTGAGTATTCGACAATTTTTGGCAAAAAGATTTATTGTGAATGAGGATGATAAAGATGTAAAATATGTTTGTGCCTTGGTATGAGCTTGTGGGAGTGTTAAGGTATGCTTTCGAATCTGATCGGGATGACATGGAGACATTCGAATGTCTCGAGACAAAATTCGGGAAAACAACTCAATTTTGACCAAAATCAAAAATAGGGGACAGCATCACGCTATCTTGCTTCCTGAATTTATTCTAAATTGGTTAGAAGGATTCAGAAGGTGGACAAGACACCATTAGAAAGCTAGCTCGATGACGGTCATTCTAAAAATATTTCCAATATCCCAAGAAGTCACTTTCTGATGGAATAAATTTTTAAGTTCAGACCAATTGAGCTGCTGGTAGAGCATTGGAGTGACAAGGTGTGTCAAAATTTGAAAAATCACCTTAGACTCATTTGGTGTCGAAAAATTGCAAGTGATACCTTTCAGAAAAGGGAATTTCATGAACGTTTTAGGAAAAAAGTTTGAAAATTTTGGGAAAATCATTTAGGGGGTCTGAAATGCCCCAACAGGATACATGTTTGGATTCTAGAGGTTTTAGACCTTTTAGATTTGAAAAATCATAACTTTCTCATTCTGACTGATCCGAAGATGGACAAGACCTCATTTTAAAGATATTTTGACACACTTTCTAAGAAAAATATCATGAAATTCACTGAAAATCATTTAGGATTTTAAAATGATTTTTCACTTTGTAACAGTAGTGCTGCCAGCAGGGGACAAAGCAAAGCAAGGGATATTTCTTGTTTTCCTTATGTTTACAGGTCTACATTCGAGTCATTAACATTCGAACGTCCACGACTGAAAGAAAAGAGTGACATGAGTGTCACGAACTCATTTGCATAGCCCTGGAGTAGTTTGGGATAATGAAACAGTGCATTAATCATACCACTCAAGGTTTTAACTTAAAAACAAGGCATAAACATTTCGGGGATGAGTGTAAAGTCATTTTTGTTGGAAAATTAGAAGATTTAAGCTTGTTTAATGAAGATTCCAGATCTGAAAAACTTAATTTTCCCTAAGATATTTTGCTAGATTTAAAGAAAATGCTAAGTCCATGCTAATCCTTATTGGTTGAGGTTAACATGCTTGGCTTGGGGGATTTTCAAAAATCAGTTTTTGATAGCCATCAAACATGCATTTTGAAAACAAACATACAAAGGGATGGCACACAATATTAATATGGTTGCTAATTTTACTAATGGCCTAGACAAAAAAAGTGTTATGCACTTTGACAAGAAAATATTATGGATGCTGAAAATGA
>JBBYHO010000005.1:12687184-12702173 GCA_038382025.1 Adansonia gregorii
TTTTTTTTTTTAATTATAATGTTTTCGTTATTGCAAAATTATGCATATTATATGACTTGTCTCACTAGATTTGATTGCATCAATAAATGGATATTTACTGATACAAACCAAATCAGTAAAGGAATTTAGACATAAGAATTAAGGGAAGAAATAGAGATAAGAACAGAGAGAGGCAGAGGGAATGTTCAGATGAAGGAAAAAGAAGACTATATTCAAGGGAAATCAATAAGCACGTAATAGTCGCAGTTTTTTCCTGCATTCATTCTTATATAACTACCTGCTGACTCATTCAGTCAGGTTAACCAATACTAAAATAAGTCAGGTTAACCAACACTAAAATATCCTTATGCAACCGCCTTACATAATTTAAAACACAATTAAAATAAATCAAAGTACTAGGAAATAAAAACATATACATTTTGGTTCATAACATTTGCATGCACTAAAACTTTATAAAATAAAACAAATATTTAATTTTTTAAAAAAATTGTGAAATCTAGTTTTGGATAATATTAGAATTTATATTCATATTATAAAGGACTCCTTAGACGAAAAGGGTTTCCTACTCCACTTCACTTCCACTAGATATGAGATTTCTTTCGGTCCGGCGCTATTGCCTCCTTATAAATACTGCTTAAGTTTAAGAGTTCGAAACTAACCGTTAGCACTGATTCTGTTCGTCTAAAGAAAAGCTCTCTCCTCAACTTAAGTTTCGCCAATGGCTTCCGTCTTCAACGAGTGTAATACCCTACACCACCGTGTTTTCCAGCCGCAGAATATTCCAGAAACCCGTCATCCACCTCCCCGTTCCCTCCAGATTGAATTAATTATCAACCTTGATCTCGTAATCATCCTCCATGATTGCATAAGAGACTGGTTCACCGAATCTGACAGGGACCCTTTATTCTCCCAACGAACCCTTCGTTTCGATCTTGACCTTTTGGAAAACCACAACCACGCTTACCAAGTTCTTGCTCCGACGTTGACGAGAGTCGGAATCAACCCAGAGTCTCATATTTTTGACGTTGTCATTGATGAAATTATCGAACATGGACTTAAAATGGGAAATGGGTCGTCCAACAACAGGGGACATAAGAAAGTCTTGCCTTTGCGTTGTGAGTTATGGGGAACGGTTTTCGAACACGGAAACGAGGGGCTTTTGGAGGAATCAGCGGCAGGGGCAGAGAGTAGCTATGGCTATGGCATGGTTCCAGCAAGGCAGTCATCGGTTAAGAAGATGCTGAAGAGGGTTAGAGTCGAAGGTGGAGATCCCAGTGAAATGGTTGGAGAAAGAAGCAAGAAACGGCGGGTGAAACTGAATGGTGAAGATTGCGTGATATGTTTGGAGGAAATCAAGGTTGGGTTAGGCGCGTCTCAGATGCCTTGTTCTCATACTTTCCATAGTAACTGCATCGAAAAATGGTTGAAGCAGAGCCATTATTGCCCTATTTGCCGGTTTGTGATGCCAACTTGAAGACTCAAGAGCTTCGTGTTTTTTTTTTTTTTTCTTTCATTGAAGATAAACCTCTTGTAAGTCTTGCATTTTGCGAAGAAACTACTCTATTTTGTGCATGCATGGAAAGAAATATACATTATATACATATAAATATATCAATGGTTTTACGTGTTTACGGTTCTTTAGTTGTCAATTTTGTTTAAATTTAAATTTGACATGTTCAAGGCAGGCTATCATGCTCATTCAATATTTAGAATGATTTGAATAAATATGTTAAACTCAAAATATGCCTTAATTCATTTAAAAAATAATCAAGCTTTTGCTTTCTCATTCAAAGTTTAAGTCAATTCATTTTGGCTCATTTTTCAATTACGTAAAAATATATACTTTTTATTTATATATATAATATGTGATTTACTAATTTATATTATATGAATACTGAATATATAATATTATAACGTAAATATTATAAAATATATTAAATTATTTATGTTTAAAAATTTAACAAAAAAATATATAAAATTACTAAAAATTAAATAAAAATAATATATTTTTAAAATTTTCAAAAAAAAAAAAAATAATGAGTGGACGTACTTGGGTTATCCATATTTTTTGGCAAGTTAATAAATTTTATTACGCAACCTCAAGGTCACAAAGCTAGATCAAGCTAGTATTAGTATTATAAAAGAGATCAACCCTAAACCCCCATGCCCAAAAATCTCAAAGTAACCTTATATTATCCATTTATAAAAATGGGTTAGTTTGGATAGAATTTTAACCAATTCAAACACGATCCAACCCAGTCGATAAACAGTATGATTTGGTTGTGGTATGCTTTTTGATGTGTTTTTCTTTTCTTTTTTTTCATCCCCAACGATACATTAGTAAAATTTGGATGATTTTCTGGTGTATCTATTCTTTTTTTAGTATATAAATCAATGGAAGATTGAATATGTAAGCAGCAAACCTAGCTAGAAAAACCCCCATGAAGTTGGTAAGGGAACTCCAGGGTAACAGGATAGCTGACATAACTGCTTTGTTTAATATACAGAGCATAGCCCCGCATGATGATTGAAAGTAAGAGAAGTTTTAAGTAATGGCACTGAAAGTCCATGCTTATAACCACTGATCCTGAAAATGCCCAGGAGGAAGACATTAAACAGCTTCAGCTGGGATTTTGTTCTTCCACTGGCCACGTGCCAACCGATAATTTTGTTTGTCAACAGTCTTTAAACATTCCGTCATTAATGGGTCTTTGCCACAAAAAATGAAAGTTTAAACAACCTTTGGAACAAATGAAAGCACAAGAAGACAACGACAATCCTTTGAATTAAGGGAGCTTCCATCTATCCTCATAAAACAAACAACATAATGAAGTCAAAATAGTTTGCGAGAAAACACATTTTCACTATCAATATTACTTAAGACAGTCCATTGGTCTATTTTTGACGTTCCATACAAGTGAACCAAAACGTGAGCTATCAATCAGCCGTCCAACTCTGCTCCACAATCTCAGGCCTGTTCTTACCATGGAACAACAACATAAGCTAATCAGCGGTCCAACTCTGCTCCACGATCTCACGTACTCTCCTATTGTATTCACGCTTGTTCTCACTAAACATTCGAGCAGCTTCTGAATTTGCAGGAGAATTTGGATTTGGATCACAAAGCAATGACTGCATACACAAATTGTAACAGTCGCTTAAAACAACAGTGCAGAGGTAGATATAGAGAGAAACAGAGCATAATAAGTGACATACATCTTAAATGCATTAATACCACAGTTTCATGACAAGATACCTATCCGGGATTAAAACTACAGATTCTTAGTTTAGAAGGTATCAACTATCAAGTTGAGAACGGGAAGACTTCCCTCCATTTGTTTAGCCCAAGACCCAATTTTACATGTGCCCATCCTAAGCAATCTCATAAATGATTTATGCTAAAGGTCTGATTACTTCATATGAATAACTGGCAGGTTCAAGCAACATTTCTACGCCACCTGGATCTAAGGCTCCCACAAACATATAAATAAATATTATCATTATAATGAAAGATCTTCCTATTAATAACAACCAGATGCCAGATCTGCATAGAGCTTCGCAAGGGCAACCGATGTTTCTGCTTTCACAACTTTCATATGGAAGTTTGGAATGAAGTAGGTAGTTTTAGAAACATGGTCTATGACACATTTGAATTGGAATCAAATTATATTTTATTCAATGGTCCTTAGATAACCACAAATGAATGCCTGAAGAATTATATCACACCTGAATAGATGTCAGTATTGCTGCTACATCGTAAATTGGACTCCACTGATTTTGTAGAATGTCCAAACAGATGCTTCCATCTGCATAAACTGAAAAAAGTTGCAGGATAAAATTGGGATCAGATCAAGATCAGTTAAAACTTTTGCCCAACAAATATATTAGAGCACACAGATAAAACTTATTCATAAAAAATAAAACATAATATAAATGTCAAATGAAGAAAACAAGAAACTAAAGCTGAACATGTAAACTTGTTAAGTCAAAATCAGTTCGAGAGTATGCATGGATAACTTAGTGGATTGTTGGGTGCCTATGACACAAACAACTAGCAAATGATGGCATTTGGTTTCCTGAACACTCGCTCATCTTTCGAGCTTTTGAAGATTCACAAACAAATGCTACATTAAGCCCTCCTCGAGCATCCACTATCTAAGTAGGGGCTACTCATTCGCAAATTGCAAGTATCACTCACTTTCAAACTATTAGGGTTTTTGCTCATTCACTACTCAATAAAAGATCACACCATGATGGGCAACATAAACACAAACACTATAGTTTCACGCTATATATTACACCAATCATGCAAGAATGGATAAGTTTATCTTACACAAATATGTCAGAAGTTGAAGCAATAATAAAAAATTAAAAAACTGCAGGGCATGCAAGAATAAATGAACATGCAAACTGAAAATATGGATTAACTAAAGAATAGGCTGTCTAGAGGCTTACTGTTTGGATGGAACATTCGAGATACAAAACGAACCGTTGGTGGCTTGTTTGGATAATCCTCTGTAAACTGAAGTGTCAGCTTAAACGTACCTGAATGACTCAAAAATATCAAAATAGGGATTAATTCATAGTTGTTAGCAGTATGTCTATATTATTATTCTATGATAAAATATCCAAAGATACCTTAAATACTTGTATTTGAAAATAAAATTCACAACAGAAATAATCTTAGGGTCATTCAATCTTAAAGATTTCCTCAAGGCTCTAATCATTGACAAGATTGTTTAACATCTTCTGCTTCATTATTCACATGAAAACTAAGTCAAAGGGAACATTACCAAAGCCACTCCCATCAAACAAATCTAACCTTCAGCATTTTGCACGAAGTACAAGCCCATACGATTCACAGAAGCTCTGTTCTGTTTTCAGGCCAAAACTTGACTCACTTATAACAAACAAATTCATTTTTCACAAAACCATTAAAAAGATCTAGAAAAAAAAATAAATAAATAAAAGAAGAGCTAGGTGTATATTAAGCATTTAATCAATTAATGTATGGGAAATTGATAACATCATTACGGCACCGTGGAATTACTGGAGAATTGTCTCCAATTAGATAGGTTATATCAACATATAGCATGAATAGCAATCATCAAAGGATAAGCAAACAAATCCACCAAATAACTACAGACAGACTGATACTTCAAACCACTATATGCAACATAATTTACTTTACCTCCATCCCAGGGGGTGTCATCAGGTCTGCAAATACAACAAGTAAAGACATAAGCACAATTCTATAAAACCTTTGCCTTAAAAACAAGTAAAGAAAGTAACAAAAGGACAATTCATTCCTATTTTGTCACATACCCAAATATAACAGCATTCCAGAGCATAATATTGTTATCTTGAGGAGCACCACTAATTCCGGCAGGAGGATCTTGTTGCAACCTCTTAAAATCCCTCATCAGTCTCTTCCTTGCTGGAGTCGACATCCTCACGGCCTACAAATTTAAAGAAGG
Source organism: Adansonia gregorii (assembly GCA_038382025.1). NCBI lineage: Eukaryota > Viridiplantae > Streptophyta > Magnoliopsida > Malvales > Malvaceae > Adansonia > Adansonia gregorii. The sequence goes on from JBBYHO010000005.1 coordinate 12,692,662, forward strand.
CCAACCCAAAATCAATACAATGATGCACACAATGAACGATAGAAGAAAAGACTTCTTTAACATAAACACCAGGCAGCTTAGATCAAAACCAGAGTTCAACCACTAAACCAAGTTTAGAACATCTGTTCAATCACTTTAGATGTAGATTGACATGCAAATCTCAATTTTTATTTTAAGGTGCATGCAAAGACCCACTAAGTCATGAAATGCAAAAGGAGGCAACTCTCCCAGCCCCTGAACTCTACCCAACATCCCCATGCTTCAAATCAAACACTTCCAACCTGGACTCTGAAGCTCTAATCATTGCAAAATATCAATTCGCATACTCAGAAAAACTTGATAATAGAATTTGCTTAAACATAAAGTAACAAAGAGAAAGAACAAAGGGGACATAAAAGCAGACTTCTGCTTTGAAGTTTTGTTCAGGACACTGATTCAGCAGATCATAACTATCAGGCAATAAAACTAAGATTACAGTTCATTCATTTCTAGAATTATCAGAACAAATTAATATCTGGAAATAAACAGTTCAGAAAATCTAACCATAAAGCGTCGATTTCACCAGCTAAAAAACACACATCTAATTAATATAAAATAAATCAATATTAAATTCCCAAATCTTACATAACCCTAGATCCATAACTACAATTCTAACGATACAAAACCTAAAGCTTCAACCTGTCTCGCAACCAAACCCAGAGTTCACGTTGGATATATAATTATGAGACAGCAACCGAGACAGAATTACAGAAACAAACAAAAAAAAAAAATCTAATCTAAGAACAGAATGCAAATAACACAATAAGGGGGGAAAAATCAAAGAAGGGTCTTACTTTCAGCGAAAAACGCGGCGATTTAACTAGGATTCTCCCAAGAATGCTTCAGAGTGACAACAAGGTAACAAAAGAACCCAAAAAAAGAAAAAGGGAAAAATTTTCCTTCCCAGGATTTGCTGAGGAAATAATCGGAAAATATTATGAGAGAAACATTTCTTTATTTCTTCTCTTTATTTGATTAAGGAACCAATCAATAAAAGAGAAGATTTTGGTTTTAGAAGATCTACTTTATTTTCCTTTTCATACGATATTCGTTCGGTTCTTAAAATTCATTTGAAAAAAATATTAGATTTAAAAAATAAATTTAAATAAAAAAATTAAATTTTTATTAAAAGATAAGATTTAACTTTTGAGATCTGTATTTAATTTAAATTATTTTTTTATATAATATGTATTTATTTTATATTTTATATATTATTTTATTTTTATTGTATAAAAATATATAATGTAATATTAGAGTATAAAATTTAAAAATTAAATTATATTTATATTTTAAAATTTTAAAAAAATAATTAAATTAATAAAAATTAAATTTTAAAAAATATTTATTTTTAAAAATAAATTATAAAAAATATAATATAAGTTAACGTAAATAAATTTAAATATTTATTTATAAATATAAATAAATATAAATAAAAATTAATATTTATATTTTAAATTAAATTAAATTAAAATAAATATATTTACTATTAATATTATATTTAAATCAAATTTGATTTTTACGACATAAAGTTGACCAACTCAGCCTCAGCCATCCTTCGCATATAATCTAAGAGATTTATGGTTTTTTGTTTTGTTTTTTTAATTTTCACTGGTAATTCTAATTCTACTTCATTAATAATAAATTTCTAATTTTCCTTTTTTCATTTTGTGGGCCCTTGTCTGCCAAGTTGCTCGCTAAGCGACGCCATGCATAATGCTCTCTCTCTCTCTCTCTCTCTCTATATATATATATATATATATATAGACAATGTGATACGAAATTTACCATAATTTTTAAGAATGCTCATTTAATAAATAGTGAAGATATTATGATTCGTTGTTCACTCAAAAATAATTTTTATATTTCTTTTGTTTATTTTATATAAAAATATTTGATTAAAAAATAAATTTTGAATCAATATTTTTTTTTCAAAACATATCTTATATTTTCAAAAAATATAATATTTTTCAAGAATTCCACAAAAGTAAAAAAGGATTAATTATTTACGCATAAGGATCAATTTTTAAGAACAAAAGTTGAAGGAAAAAAAACTGAGTTTCTCATATACAAATTTATCCTTTTTATATCAATTAAATTTTAATCTCACATGTATTACATATGATTTTAAGTATTTAAAATTTTAATTTATTAAATAATTTATCATGAATTTTTTAAATATATTAAATTTGTAATATGTCAAAATTCCAAACAAACCTAATAAAAAATAAAAAGCAAATAACCGTATTAAAACAAACAACTTACCAAAGAACTATATGCCTTTGTTGTGAAAAAAGTTGTTTCTTTTTTATCACTTATAAAATAAACATTAAAAATTAAAAACTTACTAATAAGCATGCCAATGGAATGAAACAAAAATTTTAGTTTCTCATAGTTAAGGAAACCTAAGATAATCAGTAATTAAATAAATAAGTAAATAAAATTATTATTATTTTATTTTAATCAAATATTTGGATAAAATTTTAAAAAATATAATCCTAATATTATAATATATAAATAATAATATAATATTATTCTAATGATTATTAAGTGATATGGTAAATTATAATGGATATTGTTGTCAGTTCAAAAGATTTTTTATATTTACACTTTTATATATACTAGTCATTATGTTAACGTGATTTTTAGCGTTAATTATCTTATATTTGTAAAAATTTTTAGGTTAAATAATAAAAAAATTTTGAAAACAAAAATCACATTACATAAAAATATGTTAAATAAAAAATCAGTAAATCTTTATATATAAAATTAAGCAAATAATTAAAAAATATCATTAGTATCTAGGTTAAAATTTTATTTTAAAACTTTTAATAAAAAATCACAAAATCATTTTAAGTAATTTAACCAAAACTATTCTTTAAATCCGTGAAAAAGTACTACCTTACCAACTAAATGAAATTAAAAAAAAACCCAAGCCATAAATTAAGAATCAAATTTCAAACTTTTTGCATAACTTATGTGATAAATAGATAAAAATTAAGAGTTTCATAATATTTATATTGATAAAAGATTAAGTAACTTGTAAGTAGAGGAATCAATGGCCCAGGTCAAGCTATAATTTAAAAAAAATTTGAATTTTAAACTCAAGTTTTATTTTGACCTAACTCAGCCCGGTAATCAAAATCACTGGACAAGCTCAAAACATAAAGACTAAGATATAATTAGATTGGACAAGCTGCTTGAGCTTCGAATAAGTCTACTTATAAACTCTAATTTACAATTAATATTTAATAAGATTTAACTAATTAAAAATTATGCTAATAATTAATTATTAAAAGTATTATCTAAAATAATTTGATTTACCAGAAAGATTATCACAATATTGAAAATATTGAAAAGGATTAAAGGTACAAGCTGCAGCTTACAAAGCCATCCTTAATTCTTAAACAAATGAAGAAGATAACCAAAGAAGTTGATTATTGAACAATACTCCTACAATCCAACTGCCTACTCTAAATATAAAGGCCGGTAAGGATAATAGTAGTATTGGCTCAAAAATTATAAAGAAAAAATGTCTTTCAATTGAAATTTTTTTTTATTTTTTAATGTTAAATATAATAAAATGATCTCTATTTATATTATCTTATCAATTTTATTATTCTCTATTATCTTTTGATTTATCTTTTAATCTTTATCAAGTATAACCCTCCGGACCTCTCTCAAGTCAAAGTCCGTCCATCTAGCGACTAGTTTCTCTAAATAAAAAGGAGTTATTTACTTACTCCCTTGTCGCACTTTCATGTCCTCGATTAATGTAAAAGTATCATTATTTGAGCTGTTGTGTGCTTTTGGAGTAGAGACTGAAGCATACATTAACTGGCTAGCTTTTCCAGTATCTCATCCCTTAATATGATTGCTTTTATCCGCAGGAGGATCTGAGGCACTATTGGGCGTTGGAAATAGCAATGAGGTTGGGAGTAGTAAGCTTTCTTGCTTTTGTTGTTGTTGAGCATTCATGATGAAGATTTTCGCGAGTAGTTTGATGCACAGGCTGCTTCATTCTCTATAGCTACTGGGCGGGCTGTTTTCGGAGGAAGTGACTCACACTTAGCCCACCTCCTTTCATTTCCACTAATATCATCTCCTGGCACACCACCTCCAGTTCCAACGAAGGAGGCGAGAGCAGCAGCTAAGGCAGAACAAAAGCTTGAATTTGACATAATAGCCTTGGTTACAGCTGTTACGGTCTCTGATAAAGGCTGTTGACAAGGAGGAATCTGATCGCTTATTTGCATGTAAGATTGGTACAAGTAGTGTTCTTGAGGTGGTTGCTTTCCTACATTCAATGGCCCAATGAATTTTTATGGTTAGGAAATGCCTCAAAGTTTAAGTGGCTAGTATTCCAAGAAGTTTATGGGTTAAAGCCTTCTAAACAAGAAGGTGAAGAGGAAAAATTGAGACGTTTCGATGAGTATCTGTGTATATTAGAAAATCTACAGAAACGTGAGGAGTTGGCGGGTGAAGTAAGATCGAGAGTGATAGTGGAATGAGAATTGGAATTTATGATTAAAGAGTTAGGAAAATAGTATTGATATGGCCTTGAATTTTGGGCGTAGTTGAAGTTTCAGCCATGAAGGTTAACAGCAGACGATGTGGAAGCAATGGGAGCAGAAATTGAGGTCCTAAGGCCAAGGCTCGGTTGTGTGCTTGATGATGATTGAGACTGCAGCATGGAAGCTGCTGCGGAAGTGGATGAAGCCATGGCTATTGCACCTAGGGTCAGTGGATGGGATGGTTCCCTTCATAGGTTGTGATCAAGATGGACATGTCCTCAGCACATCTTTGTACCTGGTGTCCGACAGATATACATACGTTGCTTTGAGAAAGGAGTTAATTATTACAACAATTCTTCGTGATTGCAAGAAATTAATTTTTAGCTCTCAGACTTAAGTTGTCAAGCAAGTCAAATCATATATAATAACAGTCATAGGATGAGATTTTTCAACAAAGGCAGGTGGGCAGCTGATCATATTCGTACCTGTTTTCACACAGGACAAGTCGGTTAGACTGCGCAACGGTAGTATGACCGAGGACATGGATTTCCTTTTGCTTTTTTCTGTCCATATTTTCTCCATTGACATCCGTCATTCATCTGCACATATATATAGATATTCATGATTCTCCTTTTTTTTTTCTTGATAAAACTTGAACATTTCTTTTACTTACGTTTCCATTGCATCTGTATAGCTATTTCTTTTACGTATATGTGCTTAAATAAAATATTTGCTTCAAAAGTTGATAAAGAGGGAAAAATGAAGACATAAGGAATAACTATAAGAAAAATTAAAAACTATTTTCACTAATTCTAGAAGAAAGTATTTTTCTGTTAATTATTACTACTATATATGAAGAGTTGAAGGAATTAAAATTATATGTACTATGATAATAACATTGTATCTTTTCTTATTCTTCCTCAATTATCTGATTTCTTCTTCCTTGCTATACATCAAGAAACGCTTTAATAACTAATGCAAATATAAGAATTTTACTATTTAGTTTAGCAAATGAATGAGCTTGGCAGCATACCGTTGGGGTATCACATCTACCTCTGACAGAAACCCTAGCTTTTTTCAACTGCGTTTGCTCTGATACATCTTCATTATCCCCACTTCTCACGGTCTTGAGAATTTTACTCGTTGGCCATGCCTCTCCTTCCGCTTTTCCTAAGCTACTTTCAAAGCTTGCGTTTTCGAATTTGCATTCCAAGCTAAGTTCAAGTCCTTCATTATCATTCGATTTCTCATCTTCTTTGGCATTACCGAGCAGGTTGTTACTCTTTTTCTCTTCTTTCTTAGGCGGCAGAATACTAGTCGAACTTCTCCCCAGGCTAAGAGAGACAAGATCAGATTCTTCGTTTTCTTGATGACTCGGAGATGTGTTGGTGAGTGCTTGTTTGCCTCTTCTTGCTGAAGAATTTCAAGGAAACGCATCCGTAAAGACTTATAATCCTTCACAATTTGTGATATTAACAGTTTTAACCTCTCGTTCTCTTTTTTAACCTCTCCCATCTTGGCTTTGGCTAATTCAATTTGATTGGCCAGCAGGAAACAGAAATTAATTTTACTTCTTTTGAATTAATTAAGTGATCTTTTAACAAGTAGACACTATATTGAATTAAAGCGTTACAACAAATTTGTACATCCAAATTAAGTTTGAATTAATGTACACCCTGGTCCTTTTGGACTGATCACAGGTAATCTGTTGAATTAGTTTTCATGGGTGACCGCTTAATTAGCGCCTAGCAAAAGTGGCATCTGCATATCCCTTGAGTTAGAACCTAGAAAACCCTACCAAACTAATGTATTGGATTATTATTTCATACAGGCACTATGGACTTTCTAAACTCTATAAATGAAACTGAAATATTGTCATGTATTTTTTGTTTTTTTAATAATAATTTTTAAAATACACGTCAATGAAATATGTTTTAATCCTCTAATTCCGATGATGAAGCTCTTAAACTTGGCTGACGTGTATTAGATATAATTTTCTATAAATTAAAGAAGTGGAGTAATACCATCCGTATGATTAAATGAATGACTGCAAAGGCTTAGGTTTTAGTCATTGTAGGCCAGCAAAAGTATATATTTATGTTGAAACAGATTCATGGATGCTGAGAATAAAAGAATAAGCATGATGAGCATACCTACCAGGTGCTTCTGTGGTTTCCTGAATGAATTTCAATGGCGGAAGTCGGTGAGCACATATTTACTAAAATGTTCAATACAATTGAGAAAAAATAATCAATCCCCACGTGGCTGTTTCATTTATGGAGTTCTGAGGATCTTTTCACCCCTTTGATTATGATGGTTGAAATTTCCTTTTTGATAGGAGGAGGCTTGGTGCCATAATCTTCTTGCTCGATATACCTTTGATTTTCTCGCTACACGTTATGATAAATCCTCATGCATGAATTATGAGTTAAAAATAAAAAGGAAAAATAATCTTACATAGATGGTAATTAAGATCATCTTACACTTGAAAGCAAAATGAACTTTCAAATCATCATTTGAGATTATTTGTTTGAGTCGAACCATCTAAGAGCCGAGAAAACATGAAATTATAGATTTAAAAATGAATTTATACGATCAAAATTATGAAGAAATACCAAACTTAAAACTGCCGAGTTTAAAATTCTGTTAGCTTGCATATAAATAAAACAATCCAAACCGAGAACACAAATCTTAAAAAACCCAAAGTTCTTAGATTGATAGATCAATCAATTTTATTTTTTTTTAAAAGAGTCAATGAAATCCCATGGACCCTTGTTTTGAAATCCAACGTTTACCTTTTTTTAGGGGAAAAAAAAAAGAGCATATTGTATTTTCTTCAAATAATCTTTGAGAAGGATAAATAGCTAGTTAATTGGTAGATAGCAAAAAACTTACGTTGTTGATTTGTATAAAATCGTGACTTTCTTCACCCGAGCTGCTAGATTTGGTTATGATCTTCTCTTCGAACACAACGTTTCCAAGAGCAGCAGAGTCCTCCAAATTGGTTTCCGTTACCTTTTTCTTGATTGATTTCTCTAACTTTCGATCTCAAAAAATTGCCAGAATATATAGGGCAATATCTTATGTAAGAAGAGAACCATGCTCCAGATTTTGACTTGAGAAAAACAAAACAAAATATAATTCGAACTACAGTCCTTATCTTTCTGTCTTTTAAATTTTAATTTATTATATCATTGAGTAATGTCAAACAGCCAGCTTTCTTCTCTTATACAATCCAAGAAGCAACTCATTTCATTTCGTAATTTTCTTTTTTTTTTTTTCCTACCTCAAATTGTTCAAATAAAACAATTATTCGACACAAAAAAAAAAGTCATTTTAATGAAAAAACTGAAGATTGATAGGTGCGTGCAGCATATGATGTCTTTCGACCACCGAATTCGGCGGCCGTCAGTTTGACAGTGGTGACCACGTGGGTCTTGACAACTAGGTAAAAACTTTGTACTAGTCAGCCAATGGTCGTGTGCCTTTTCATCCAATCACGCGAAAATGCGCTCCCTTGACCTGGCCGTAATATAATACGCTCTGGATGTTCTTGGATGCAGCAGTTGGCTGACTATGATACACGCTAAGTTAATTATTTTGGGTGGAATTTTAAGATAAGAACAAAAACAGAAAAACACTAATAGGGTTACGGTCACTTGCTTTTGGACGCAATTTTTGGCAAGTTTAGTTCTAATTTTGAAACAGTCACTACAGATTACTTTACACTTCCAAAAGATTATGTACGAATTTTTTACTATATATAGAAGTATTTGTCAACATTTAGTTTAGCTTGTTTTTGAGGGGTAGTTTCATATAGAGTTCTTTGAAGTTCAAATTGTTGAAAATCGAGATACATAGACAGAAAGGAAGGAAAATAAAGAGAATAAGTTGATTTAGTTGTATAATTATTTATAGTCAACTGTCAATCTTGAAGTTTCTATATTAATTAATGAAATATGTTAGTCAATATATATATTTGAAGAAATAGGTTGAAGTTTGTAGTTCCACAGAAGATTAGATAGTGCAAATTTTTTTAATATGAAAAAGGAAAAATTGAAGCAAATGAGCAAAGTAACTAGGAATAAAATAAATTAGTTGGCTTCAAATTTTTTTACTAAAAAATTGACTTATTCAAATTGTAAGAAGAGGTTTAATATATCAAAATGCCAGAAAGCAGTTAAAATATTAATAAAAAAAATGTAAAAAAAAAAAAAAAGGACTTGGAATAAAATTAAAGAAGCTAAAATGCTATATAAAATTGAATATTAATTCATTTGACGATGACATTGACCAGACCTAAAGCTACCTCTTGATAATTCGTCATATTTTATATTTATATAAATTTTAATATATTAATAATTTGTACTATATAAATTTAAAATAAATATTCGTGTTATGTCATGTTTTTATTATTTTATATATATATATATTATATTCATGTAATTATATCTAAAATTAGCAAGTCAATTTTTTATTTGAAAAACCTGACCTTGTTTCCAATTCCATCGATCCATCTAAGTTTTATTTCAAATTTTGAAAAATAAAGACCTTATTAATACCTAACCAAGGGCTGGTTCATTTCGTAGTATTATTTTAGCCATTTTTTTTATCATCTCATTCAACCCCGACTCTTCATTAGGTAGGAATAAATATAATGTATATTAATTCTAACATATTGCATTTTGTAAGCATAATTATTATTATTTTTATCTAAACTCCAATTAAAACAAGAAATAATAGTCTTTATTGGATTGCAAAACGTAAGGGATCAACATGCCATACATAAAAGAAGTTATGAAAACTCAATTAATAATATATATATATATATATATATATAAAGCTTATTTAAATTCTTTTGAATGTATAGTAAATATACTCGACTCTGTCCAGATAGGAATTATTGAGCCTCAAAAGGCTTGGAGCTTAATTAAGATTCTCAATAATCTAAATCATGTTGAT
>JBBYHO010000005.1:12731197-12747011 GCA_038382025.1 Adansonia gregorii
GTTCGTGCAATGAAAAGATGCTTAATCGAGATGGTTCATGAAGTCACTTTTAAAAAAATAATATTTAATAAGTTTAAAACTTAAATTTCGACATCAATAAATCTTTCTCTATCCTCAAGGCATAATTCCGATGTCGACAACTCTTTCTCCTATCCTTGAGGCAGTGACCTCTTTGTAAGAAAATATGTTGCTATTTTTTTAACGATTCCGCACTTCACAAAAGATACACCGATCGATGTAACTGCCTAGCATGTTTTCATCATTTGCTCATTGATAATTTTTTTCAACCTTTGTTAAACCAAATTAGTTCTTTTTTTTTTTTGTCTAACCACATTAATACAACAATAAGTTAGTTTTCTCACAGACAATGATACTTATTTATCCAAGAAATAAAGAAGAAAAATCTGATATCAAAGAGAAAAATCTGCTATCAAACACAAAATTGGTACAAATATATACATATATATATATATACACACACACACACACACCAAAAAAAAAAAACAAACGTAAAACTAAGTTAACCGTGCGGTAAATTACAAAATTTTCCAATTTGTACAAAGGAAAAGATTCATGGCAATATCAAGTTTTGTGCCACTCGGTCTAAAATGCACAGAATCAAGAGGTACCAATGAAATTTTATCTGCTAAACTTCCTTTCTTGTTATATTTCTTGCTATTTGGCTCAGACCAGCTAGTATATGAGTGTCAGACAAAGATAAGTACAATTTTTATTAGTCTTTTCATGTATTTGGAGGGTTTTAAGAGGATTATATCCTTATACCCATATCTGGGTATGCATCGGACATAAGTGCTTTAACAAAAATGAAAAATTAGAGCAATTTTGCAGACCAAAGCGAGATGGAATAAATATGTGCACTCCAAGCTAATTTAGGGTAGTAACATGAAGAGACTTACCCTTGAGGTGTTCAATACAATCAAATTCACCATCCCGATCCACCTCCGTCCTTGCAATTCCGGAACGCTGCAAGACCTTAACCTTGAACTTTCTCAGAAAAGAAGCAGCCAAAAATTAGATGGTCTGGTATTCATTATCTTGCCCAAAAAGAAGACAAGCAATTCCAGAACACTGCAACAACTTACCCCAAACTTGCTCGGAAAAGTAGCAGCCAAAAAATGAGGGTTGAAATAGATATAGAAATCAAGCTATTAAAAGACAATATTAGAGGAACAAAATGCAACTAGAATTTGGTAAGGAATAAATTTTATTTGATAATAAAATAATAACAACACATCATATTTGCAAGAAAATTATTTCTTGCAAAATATTACAGATCTGCAGAAGGCAAGAAATTGCCCTTTCCAATACTAGTCTCAAGACTCTTAAGGCATTAATACATAAACTATAGTGTACAAGTGTTCATCTCCTTCGACAGTAGCTAACTGGCTCCAATAATCACCTGGCCTAGCCCTGCCCTTTGTTGATCACCTCATGTATATCCAAGTAAAAAAATTGTCTAACAATGGCATGAACATTGGTGAGGGCCTACAGCCTCCCCGCTATACAGAACAAGTACAATATACTGTTTCTACTATCTTCAACGTGTTTTAAGATAAGGTTAAACCTTCATGGTGGGCATTCCTATAGGGTATATACAGTAGGCAAAATAAATAACGCTCATGGTTTACGTTAAGATGTTTCCCAGACCTTGTAACCACTCCCCTCAATAACTGAGGACCATCTTCGGGGACCACTTGGAGGCTCATAGTTACCTGGTCCAATCTTCATTGCAACTTTGTCATCAATGATGGCTGCGTAGACATCCCTCTCTGCCTTGACAATTTTAACCTATGATATACAATTCATAATATGAGGTCAAACTTTAACTTTCTCAAAATCAGCTTGTCATTATTTTACCTGGCTGGTGATTTGCCAACAAAAACAACTGCCTAAACTCTTTCTAGATCTGGCCAAGAAAAGAGGGAAAAAGGAAAAAAAAAAAAAAAAAAACTTTCTAGAAGGGCAAATGAAGAGCAGTCAGCTAGCGTATTTATGGTAGAGATACATTAGAAAAGAAATCAATTAGATTCATACATTCTCCTTCACTTTGTTCCTTAATAGTTAATAGCAGTCCATATAAGCAAGGTAGATGCGCCAGGATCACTGCAGCAAAGGTTTCCAGCTTTGACATACAGCACATAGGGAATCTAATAAACAATGTTAATATTTACTTCCCAAACTTTTCTCTTCATGGAGTAGATGCTCATCAGATTGCCTTTGTTTCAAGTATAAAATAACAGAATATTTGGAAAAGCTTTCCAGATAAACCTTAGTCCACACGTATGAAGCAAAGTTTTTGACACTTACTATACTCCGGCAATGGATTTTGTTTCTGTTTCTGAGAGAGATAAGAGCAGCGATTTCAGATCGATAATGAGAGAAAATGTGATCATAGAACACAGCCGGTGTTCCTGGGTGAGTCAAGATATAAGCATATCCTTGCACTTCCTTTCCACCAGGAAACCTCCAATGACCCTTAAGTAATGGTGCAAAAAAGGATTAAAGGATAAGTAAAAAAAAAAATCGATAAACCATGTAAGTAGAATTAAGCAAGGTCTAAACAGGAATCCTTTTCTCTCCTTGAAGTTTAAAGTTTTTACTGTTCTTTCTCCTTCAAAGATAAATTGCAGTGGATATATATGGCATCATATATTCAGAATTAACTATTCAGCCTGACTTAATACGAAAAGTTAACTTCAAATCCGAAGAAATAACAATAACCTGCTTAGAGCATTAAATAAAATACTTGTAATGGAGATTAAAAAGAAGAATCATTTAAGACCATCTACCAACAGATTTCTAGGACTATCTTCTGAAACATGTTCATATATGTGAACACTACTCTCTTGTATAAAATGTTGGAATTCAGTAAATATTAACTGAAACCTACATGTACCTGAAACCTAAAGAAGAAAATTAATTCTCATAGATGAGAAAGAGGGGGAAAAAAAAAAAAGGAAGACAGAACTCCAACAATTTCATCAAGCCTCAGTTTCAGTAAAAGTCCTATTAGAACAAACACTTCATTTGGATGCATTATAGTTTCTTTAGTTTACTTCAGTTTAGAAAAAAAAAATGAAACAGTGGAAGAGTGAAAGATCCAAGTGAGATTAAAACCTGGGTAGAACCAGTGTCATGATTCTCTATAAAGGTAACAGCACGAGATGGCCACCATCCAACAACTCCAGGAGGCTTCCCTTTCTGATCCGATAATCTCCAATATTCACATCTTTCCAGAGCCTAAGTGAAATGATTATCCGTTAATATACCCTTTGCCTTACTACTTAATAAAAGAAATGGAAAGAAATAATTGCCAAGTACAAAGGACCAAGAGCAAGGTCCAGTTCCGAAAAATCATTTCTATCTGAGTTTTTCAACCTCTTAAATATTCAAATGATGCAAATATGATGAATGCCATAAAGCTACGTGAAATATACCCAGAAACAACAAATAATGGTTCTCAATTTGTGGGCAGAGTGAGGGAGACAACCCAATCGAACAAGGTTGTATTTTTCCTAAATAAAATTATATAAAATTGTGTTTACAAAAACACTTAACAGAAGAAATTTGAAAGACTGCTTACTGAATGAAGAACTCCCTTGGTTGTGACATCAAATGCACCAGCAGTTCCATTAGTAGCATTGATCCAGTCAATAATTCTCTGTCGATGGGCATCTTGATTGTGGTCCATTTCACCATATTTGTAACTGAGAGAATCCCAATACTCACCCACAGCAAAGTAAGGCTCACTTGCATCCAAGTATTCCTTGACATAACCACCCCAAAATCCTCTGGCAAAATCCAGCCGCCATCCATCATAACCAATTTCTTCTCTACATGTCACAAAAATTCCAGCAAACTATTACATCAACAAACTAATGCAGTTGAAGTATGTACATAAAAAAACAGTAAGTAAATCTCCCCTATCACGTAGAAGCACACAGGCAAAGCAGATCAGAACATGATGAGGTAAGAAATATGCTTGAAAGAAACAAAAGATAACTCGTTCGCTGATCAGTTCAGCTTCCTTGGAATAAAAGTTACCACCAATCCAATAGTGAGAAAGTTTAAAATAAAAAAACGAAGAGAACAAAAGTTATAAAATAGTTGCAGCATAAAATATGGGACATACAACCAAAAATAAGTTTAAGCAATTGAAACAATCAAATATCAGAATGGAATGTCTTTTTGATGCCTGAAAACTATTGAATAGCAATGCCAAGAGACTCCATCAACGGAATAAGATATTGTTAAATTTTGACAAAACCTTTTGTAAAACTAGGCTATATAACCAGCACAAAGGTAGAAATTTCAAATTTCAAGGATTAGGCTGAAACTTGAACCACTATGTTACACCTTGTTTGTCTACAAAATGAAAACTTACCACGAGCACACCCTTTTTCTGTTGAGCCAAGTATTTCAATTAGAGACATAGGATAAATACTAATTAATATAAACTACAATTGCAACTGTGTTTCTAGTTCATTTATGTAATCATCCTCTTGCCAGCACACAAATTATATCAAAAACCAGTACAAGCGATGGTTACTATAAAAGGCGCAGAAACAATCCAATTTATTTACAAATGGTCTTTTTTGGTCGAACCTTTGTTAATCCAATTAATTTACGAAATAGTCTTTTTTTTTTTTTTTTGGTTGAACCTTTGTAATATCTAAATATTTCATGGTGCCCATATCATACATTTTCTATTCTCAATTTAGAGGGGTAAAGTAAGATTTTGACACAAGGTAACTTTGGCAATAGTGTCAAACCAAATATTCAGCAGGTATATATATGTTCGTGTCCATCACAAAACTTTTGATAGGAGCAGAAAAAAGGCAAAGGCATGATCAAACACTAAGAAAATACATGCTTTTGTAATCCTTTAATGCATGTTAGATATTGGAAGGAAATGAAATTCGAGTTTCAACCTCAGCCAGACAAGCCATTCTTTGATATCCTCCCTCACAAACTCTTGCGAATGATCAATGTTTGGAGCAGCATGGAAATTATCTCCGCTACTTTTGTTGCCCTGTCCCTGTATGAAAGAAACAAGTTCATACCTTCTAGAACATCAATATTACAGATGCATAAAGTTCAATCAAAAGATAGCACCATATTAAGCATAAAATAAGCAATATTTTTCAGGTCTAAATTTAAAACCATAGAACATGCATAAAAACATGAATGAAGCAAGTTGAACAAAGTTTGGCCTATCACAGCCAAAATTATATTATAGGATCCAGCTGCTCAGCTACCACCACTCTAGCTGAACCAACAAGTTCAGAATTATGCATCCTAAGCAAACAATTATGTAACATTTAAACTGCATTTTTTTCATCCAGATAATTCTGTTGAGTGCAAGAAACTCAGAATCAAATTTCAATAAATCTATCTTAGCACACATAAAATGTAAAGCAAGATAGTAAATCATAAAGCAAATTTATTCATTCGACAAAGTTAACACCACCAACATTGCTATTAGTCAAGTTCAGCAATGGTGCAGCCAGACATGGTTACAATTGCTATCTTGTCTTGCTGCAAGAAAAAAAGTCCAGGTAATACCAAATAATGCAGATGTGTGGTTACATAGTGTCCTAAAATTTTACTCGCCTAAAGTTGAACTGCACAAGTTCTTTATACATTGGGAACATCCTTTTTCACCAAAATCTACGATTTGTATATTAATACCATGCTGCATAATAATACAATGAAACACAGTGACATGAACAATTATAACATTTCCCACAAGAAAAACATAACCTAACTCTTGTGCAACAACTTAGTTGTAAGACAACTAAGGATTTTGAAATGTGCTATCCACGCAACTCTGAGAATTGCCTATGTTTCTCACGCTTAGAGAATCACAGAAAAAACCAATACCTGGAAATGAGGATCATCTCCAACCACTGCACGATCATCCCAATTTAAGCGACCACCAAATATATTCCATACACCATTCTGATTTTGAAAGTGTGCACAACGGTGATTCAATACAACATCACCAAGAACTTTCAAGCCAACTTCATGGAGGCTCTTTACAAGTTCCTTCAGCTCATCAATAGTTCCATATCTGATAAATCAAGAAAATTCACACAATGGTTTGCCTCAGGCCCTTTGAGGAGCATGTAGCACATGATTTCTTCCAGATACAAGAAATAACTATCAACTTCTACATCTCTGGATGTCCAGGAGGAATTTGCAAGCTATCATTTAGACTAATAAGAGTAATTGTAGTCTCATTTTACAACAATAGACAGTCAAATTTAAGTAAACAACAAAATATAGAAGAGAAGGTCCAATCTGATACTTGAAACCAACATTGATGAGCATACTAAAGCAAACATAATATATATATATATATAGTTCATCTTTTTTCCTGAACAAAGATTCCTAATTATAATTTTTTTTTTTAAAAAAAAGGATGATTTATTATGCTAAAGAATTTGGAAGTTAATCTTTTGCAAGTTTCAGCCTCTATGACCTAGCCCAAGCACCCAATGGTAGACCCTGAAAGATTTGTTATGTAAATACAAGTTTGTAATATGTACTGATATGTACCTGGAATTTAAATTATACAAGTCCCTTGGCATGTACCCTTCAGGCGACACAGACTCTGTTGGTGGTGGTAACCAAATCACAGAAAACCCAAGTGAAGATATTTCCAAAACTTTTTCTTTGAGTTCCATATACCATCGTCCAGATTTATGAGATTCCCAGTTGAAACCTTGGCACAATATTTCAAAACCTGTGCCTGTTCCAGAGGATATTTTAACAGCGGGCTTTGGTGCCTCAGTTTCCAAAACAGCTGCCTCTGAAAAAGTTGGAATGGAGCTCCGGAAGATGCTATAAGCTTCAGCAGCTAGCCGTTCAATTTCTTGAAGAATGCTTTCTTGTCCTTCCTTTGTTTTGGTCTTTTGCCTCTTCTTAGAGTTACGGCCACCAACCAAGTTCTTTATCTCATTGATGATACCATTAGTATATGCTTTACTAGAATTTTTTTCACTTGTATTAACAGATTGACCATGTTGACCAAAAAGACTACTTGCACCAGAGAGGGGAATATAAAAGTCATGTTCATTAAATTTCAACCAAGTGTTATCATTCAGCTTGAGGACAAAAAGAAATCCAAAATGTTCTTCATCTAAAGTGAATAATGCTCTTGATCCGTTTCCTTTAGCTTTTGGCTGCAAATAAAGGAATTTGATGTAAGAAAAATAAATAAACAATAAAATAAAATTTCTAGATCCAGATGCAGTAAAAAAAGGAGAAAGGAGAAAGAATAAAAGAATAAAACTGATCTTAGACATCCAGATAAAAGTATCCAATGAAGAAGATCAAAAAAGGTTAGTCAAAAACTCTAGAACATGGTCACAGCAAATTAGTGCCGTAAACACTCATCCTTGATAACTAGCATGTTTGTAAACTCAATATCCAATCTCCCTGCTCCATGGACAAATTTAATTTCAATGCACCGAAAGATTAATTGCTGTTAATCATAGACTTTAAATTCATTCCAAAATCATCTGAGTGCATCAGAAAATCAATTTAGTTCAGCCAAAGAACTTGCTATTATTTGAACGTACAAGCTACTAAACTAAAAAGAATTATATTCTTTGTTTTATCAAAAAATGTAACAAAGGAAAACAAAGCAACTGCATGGAACTATTGAAAACTATTTGCTGACAGGTAAATGAGAATGCACAAGCTTACTTCACATACTTTTAGCAAGAAGAGAACTAGTCGTGTAGTAAGAACTTAGTCTAAATTTAAGTTCCCACTGAGAAATTACAATTACAATTCGCACCTGCAATAAAGTGCGTAAAGCCTTGTTCTTGAATACAATTGTTTCAGGTGGATATGGGGGAGCAGGAATTTCCCATCTTTTAGCATTATCTCTGCAAACACCCCAGTGAACTACAACATCTCCAGGTATATCAGTTTCCAAATACAGAACAATTTTTGCTGTATCAGGAGACTTCCTGACAGCAACACTCACCAAGTTACCAATAGACACTTCTTTTACAATGGGCTGCTCCTCATAGAACCCTTTAAGGCGACTATTCTCATTTTTAGAGTTCTTGGACTCATTGTTGCTGTTTTTATTTGAATTTGATGCTTCGGCTTGAAGTAGCACGTTAGAGAACTGCTGCAGAGCATCTAGGATCAGGAGAAGCCAAAGAAATGTGTCAGTATATCACTGAACAAAGAACAGAGAAAATAGGAAAGTTATGGTGGAAACTAGTCCATTGTGTTCCAAGTTCCCACCCTGACCCACATCCCATAAACTCGGCTCAGATGGGATACTATAGCTTATCTGCAAGTACGCCACTCGACTCATCCTCTATATTGACTTCCAACTGCACCTAGGAGATTTTTGAGAAGAAACCAGAATTCAACCTCTGAGACACTAACCATAAGTCGTAATTGCACAAGGCAGAGACCGCAGAGAACACAAGGTAGATAACAATGAAGTGATTTTAGTGATGTTAATCCTATCCATCTCCATCTTTTTCAATAAATTAAGGAATTGTCCCTTTATAATAAAAGTTAATGATCAGTAAAAGAACCATTGAATTTCATAATCTATAATATATACTGTATCTGGGTGACCACTGAACAGCATGCATTATCACCCCAGAATTTGGTATTAAAAGAAAAAAAAAAGTTATCCTCAATGAATTTAATTAATAGCAGAAACTGATTTCTAGTGAAAGCTGAAAGTCATTCAAAAGTTGGAATATAAAACTTTCAGCAACCTGGCCATACAGAAAACCCTCTTTTTGCTCCAACCATCTTGCCATCATCCTCAAGGTAATCCATAAGAAGCACCTTAAAGTCCCTACCTCTGTGCTGGTAACAGGCTCCAGTTTCTTCATCCTGCAGCAACATTTTATCCCTCAAATCAGAGAGAAGAAAAAGCAAGATAATATAATAATAAGAATGACTAATGTCTTAAATGATTAGCAGATCTAATGTAAAACCATTTTCGCAATCACTTCATATTGGAGAATCAAACCTTCAGGACAAAATGTATAGCTGCAATTTCACTGCTGGGTTTAAAATCAATCTTTACTCCATGAAACATATCTCCTTTAGACAGTTTCTTCAAGGGAGTATCAATAGCATAGTCCTGAAAAGAATCCACTTACTCCATGCATTTAAGTTCATAATGAAAAGGCAGCCTTCTATACAAAAATTGGAAGCCAATACATACTCTAATGGGAATTGAACCAGGAGGTCTCACGTCTTTAGGGGGTTGATCCCATTCACTGCAAAATTTGAAAGAGAATTCTTTTTAGTACACAGAAGTTCTAAATATCCTTTTCTTTTGGATAAATAAAGTCCCCAATAGCAAAGTAATATCCTTCAGTGCACAAATAATATTCAATTCCGTAACCTACAAACTTATCCAAGAAACAGTCAAGATCACAGCTAACCTGCCACTATCACCAAGGTAAGAAACTCCCCAATGAAGAATCCACTTTCCTGGAAGACTACATCCTACTGTAAGCTGCCAATTCTGCCGATCCTTCGATTGATCCAACCTGATGAAAATTTTGCCCTCCACCTAACATTTCAAATCAAAGAAATTAATAACCACACAAAATAAGAAAACATCTAATCAAACCGAAACCTGATCCCATATCTGTATTCCAAACTTTTAAGTAATCCCTTTACAAAGTTAAACTGATATTAGAACAGAATAGTTAGATCCGAAAATAGAACCTTTCCCTGAAATTCTTACAGCATATAGACTTAAGCGTCATTGATCGACCAAATTTACAAGACTAACATCAAAAATTTTAAATTATCCACATTTTTCTCCAGAAAGTTTCTCGGCTACCAAGCATCCGACTAAAGAAATCAACTTGAATTCAATCGGTCTCCTTTTTCCAGGTAACCAAACAGAAACCAAAAGCAAAACCAAAGCCATATATAAACAACATGCAACACAAGAAGCAACGCATTTCAGAATACTTGTAAATATAAAAAGCTGAAGATTAAAAACCTTTTCAATTCGCTTGACGGGAAAAGTATCTTTGTACAAGACGTCATCGGAACAAAAGGTATCGAAGTTGTCAATAAGAGCTGTATCAGTGGAGCTGGCTCTGACGAAATGAATCGTCCGGCGAGGCTTGAAGCTACAGAAGCAAGAGCCCCGAGAGCGGAGAAGCTTTCGATTTCGAGGACAATCCAATGATCGAGACGGTTTTAGCAACACCTTAGCATTTGGACGAAGCAACAGCCTAGGATTCTGGAGAAAAGAATCTATGGCAACCGTCGCCATGATAGTCTTCGTCGTCAATGGAAAATGGAAAGACGTGGATTTTGATTTGATATAATTCGTGCAGAATCTCGTAAAAGAGAATGTTTAGGAGATGACAATGGATTCTTTTATTATTATACTTTTCTTTTTCTCTTTGTTGAATAAATAAGAATCGTTAATTTGGTACCAACAAAATGAAAATATCATTGAGCTCACCACGAATTTCGGAATGTTTAAGAGCCTTTTTTTTCCCATAAAAGGCTACTTTTAAATCTTTCTTCTCTAATAAGGATTGTTCTAAATTTATTTCTTTAAAGAAGGTACGTACTATCAAATCAGTACCATGTCAGATTTTTCAAAAATAATCATTTAAATTTAAAAAGAAAATAAAACTTTTAGTATTTGATACACTGTATATTTAGCAGTTTTTTTTTTTTTTTCCAAAACGCTAATCTTTAGTATACCTCAAACACTATTTTCTCTTTACGACTTGCTTCTTTTATTTGGCTAGAATGAACTCTGTTTAATTGTCCGTGATGGTTTCCTTTGCCCACGTCCTAGAAACAAAAATGCAAGGTCAAATTATTTCTGGAAAATATTTTGTTAGCATTAGCATTCAGCGAGATATTGAGAGAGAGAGAGAGAGAGAGAGATTCGGTTGACACCAAATAAGAAACAGAAGGTCAACCTTTTTTATTAAAAAAAAAAAAAAACTGGATATTCCAATGGTTCAAGCTCAAATTGACTGCTCTCTAACATATATAAGTGCTTGATAGTAAAGTTCTTACTTTCCTCACCAAGTTTCAATATCCAAGCAAGAAATAAAAAAAATTATTAAAAAAAAACGTAAACAAACCAGCACTTCAAGAGCCATGGTGAGTAAGAAAGTTACTCCTAAGACTGATTAAATCTTTTGAACGTGTTAACAATGTATTGAATTTAAAGGACGAGATGTTGGAAGATAAAGGAAGCAATGGAATGATGAAGAGACGGAGGACAATGGCGAAGATTTGCAGTATCGAGTTTGGGATTCGAGTCTTAATTTGACATGAAAACTGGATCTTGGGGCTAGTGGGGCTTTAGTGTCAAAAGATTTTGGTGGATTAAGTTTTGGCCATCATCGTCTTTGTCGAAAGAATATCGATCCATTGTTGCCCTGGACTTTGGAGTGAGCCAGGGTGAAGCAGTCAAGCGGGTGAATGGCTAAGACAGTGATGGTAGCTGACATGGCATTGAGTACATCATGTAAAGAAATAAGTTGTAAACTATCTTCATTAAAGAATAAAGCTTTTGAAATACCCCTCTACCGAATAAAAACTCGAATTTTTAAATAATGCAAATTGCAGATGTTTGGATTTTGGGAGATTCGAATCGAAACGGCTTCTCTTGTAGCAGGGCTGTTTTTTTAAGCTTCTCCTCCTCATAAAAAGCCCTGCCAAATATTAAATGTCATAAGTTCTAAAAAAATATCTTTTTAATGAATAAAAATTAATTTCTTAGTCCTAATCAAAAGTTACTGCGAGGATCTCCTCCTTTTATATCCGTTCCATCTATGTCCTCTCACCAAATTTCCTGCTTCTCAAAATCTCATCTCCTCTTATTGTCCATCACTGCTTCACTCATCTTGATAAACTTATGTCTACGACACCATTGTCTCTTTCATCATCTTGATTTGGTTGTTTGATCTTGAAAGTGATTTTTGTTGGATGCTCTTTCTATTTTTTTTGTTTTTTTTGGTGGTTGGGGGGCATTCTTTGTGATTTTATTTTCAATCATTAAAATTTTATTTGAATTGAAATAATCAGTTATCTAAGACATTATTAAGTTGCCATTAAAACTGCTCTTAAGGTTGATCATTACCTGTTAATTTCCCTTTCTCTCATCACATGGATTTGTAGTTAAATGTATCTCCTAATCTTTATTCATCAGCCATCTTTTGCGTGTGAGAAAATTTTCTGATTGGATTATATAAGCTAACTATTTTAGTTGTTTTGCATTTGCTGCATTCATAAGAGATACTATCTAAAGTGAATGGACCACTGCGTATTATACTTACTAAAGCAAATTCAATAATGCTTCCCTAGCTCAAGAAAATAGGAAAGAAAAGCACAAAATAATTTATAAAAAAAATCCAGATCCTGTTATGCTACTAAAATAACACCAAAACTTGAATGCAAAAAGATTTCAGGAAACCCTAATTTCATCCGTTCCAGATGTTAGCGAACAGTGACAAAATTGCGAATTATCTGTGTTGCCAGCTGATGAGCACTCTTGCTCTGCAGCTTTCCAAGCTCCTCCATGGCTTCATATGTCTCTTTATTTCCACCCAGCAATACTGGCCCTAGATATTTTGAACGTTTTTCCAACCAACAATACTGGCCCTAGTTATCTCTTGTTTCCACTTCAATTAGTGATTTCTTTTTAAAAAATAATAATAATAATGTAAGGAATAACAGCTAATAGTCTCAAAGATCTCAGTGTATGCTATGAAATTTATGTGTTCCCTATTCTAAAATTTATATATTAAAGTAGTCGGTTTGATTTCCCATCCAATTCTCCTTTTGATTTCCATCGATTCGCCCCAATTTTGCATTTGACTTTGCCAGTGAGTTGGATAGGTGTTTGACCAGTCTCTATTTTTATTTTTTATTTTTTTAATTTCAAATATGAGCATCCTCCATATCTTAAGCACAAACATATTCACTTCTTCATCTAATATTGACTGCAACGGACTGCAGCAGCTCCAGCATTTGAGAAACCTGAACTTTTCTGCTTCGTTCTGATGGCAGCAGCTCCGGTATTTGGGATTGGGAAGCATTCACATATTTTTGAGTACCGGATACAATGTAATCTTATCTAAAGATATTGCTATATTAGTATAAGATATATTGTATATCATCATTTTATTTATTTATTTATTTTTGAAGATGCAATATTTAATGGTGTAATTTACTGAGACTACATAAAAAAAAGAAAGATAATTGAAAATATTTTATAAAGCAAAAACTTATAATAGTCCCCTTAAATTTTTATAAAGGTACTGTCACAAAAGCTTATAATAAGATATATATATAAATATATAAAGTTTTGTACAATTTTTTTTAAATCACAAAATATGTGGTTAGCTTCCCCAAACCTATGACAGATAATCTAGTATTTTCTTTAAACAGAAGCCAAGTGCTATATCTTTTTCTTCTCCCAAGTGAAAAGCCAAGTTGTGTGTCTTTTTCTTCTTCAAAGTTCTGCATCTTCTTTTTCTTAAAAGCTTCGAATCCGTCAAAATGGTCTGTAAATATGAAGTCTTTTAACTTTCCCCATTCTTTCATTTTCCGTTGCTTCATACAACTTGTGTTTAAAACATTTGCCAGCATCGACGTCTAATGTAGTTGTTGCAACTCTATCAGCAAGTACATTCAATGTTCTTGGTACCCCATCAAACTTACAATCATCAAATTCAGTATCAAGATTGTGAAAGAAAACTCCACAGGTAAATTAAATGATATTAGAAAAAAAAATTAACTTATTTTAATTTTAAAAACTATAAAAATTTGAGTTTACTTATATTTTTTGCCCAGGTTTCTTCAACCTTATCTAGTTGCTTGGATGTTAAAGTTGAATGAATGTCTTTTCTATCAATCTTAACCAAAAGTAATTTTTTCTGCATCATCTCTTTGTCAGAAAATTCCATTATCCAATCTGTGGTAGCAAATACAGAATAAATTTCTGCTTCATCTGTTTTCAAATTATCTTGCAATTGCAGCTTAACAAAACCTCAAAGAAATCCCTTTGAATCTCTTAGAACTATGCCACCAGTAGCCTTAACGTATTTCTCGTCGACAGAAGCCTCTACAGATGCAACATAATACCTAAAAGCACCCGCATAAGATAATAACATCAAGTCTCTCAGTAAACTACCGTAACACTACTTATCTAAAATGCATACCATATAATGTAATCCTAAACAAACTCTAACAAAAAAATTACAAACCAGTTCTTTACCCCTCTTCAGGTTCTTCCAAGCAGACTTAAGGATTGGTACATCAGCTGGAGTTTTCCAACCGTCCTTATCTATTTCAGCTCGATTCTCCTTAAGTTTGTTGAAGATTAACTTCCTATCTTCTTGGTTTGTGCTCATAATCCGCTGAGAAATGATCCCAACACCAATTTTCTTTTGAAAGTCGCTTTTTTTTTATTAGTAAGATAAGCTGAGCTTATTTCAAATTGATTATCATCCAACACCTGTTTCAGTGTTTGTATATCCTAAAAATAAAAAAAACAAGCATCAATAGATATCGAATTATAAAACATACAAGTAAAACGTGGTACCTTTAACAATTCTAAGATCCAAGGAATTAGTTATAAGCTTAGGAGAGCTAAGTTATTGTCTTCTAATAATAATTAAGTTACTTGAATTTTTATCTGAGTATCGAATACGGGTATTAGATATATATTTTTAATATATAATATAGTTTAAGTAACAACTTACCAAACACTTTTAGCTAAAGTAACCTTGAACAAATCTTTTGTCAAACTACGATGTGTTAAATATATAAATATTTTAAAATCAAACTTTGTAAACAAATTAGATAACCAAACATGAAATAAGGTTTAAGCTTTACTAATGGCATTTAAAGCTTTTGCTATGCATATATATATATATATATATATTAATGAAGGCAGAAAGTAAGCTATGTAGCTACTCACTCATTCCAAATTAAACTGATGGAATACTCAAGTAATGGGCTCATTTAACAGGGAAAAATATAATCATTCAATTTAATACTTAACAAATAAAGGAAAAAGACTAATTCTTATAAGCTGTATTTTTTAGAAACTGCCTAAATAAAATCTTATAAAAGCAGGCATTAGAGACCATATGATCCACAAAAAAGGAATATTTTTCCTGCTTTGCAATAAATTAGTTATCAAAGCCAAGAATAAAATCATCAAAAATGATTTTTTTTTTTCTTTCTGGAAAAGCATCATTGGTATTTATGAAAGCAAAATACTGCAGAGGCTTTGTTTAACAATAGAGAAAAGACCACCCCGGAGTTTTTACAAGAAAGCGACAAAATCTACAATTCTAGATCCCCCACGTTTAGCCAACCCATCAACTAAAGAGTTGGCTTCCCTATAAATATCTTAAAGGACAGATCCAGCACTGAATCTTTTAAGTGAGTCAATATGGTTAGAGATAAAATTCAGAGGATTTGTTAATGGAGCAGAGGATTTGTTAGTAACCCACATAATGGCATTAGAGGAATCACCATCGATGATAAGGTACAGAGAAATAAAAAACGATTTCTAGAAGCCATAGAAACCAAAACAGGCCAAGTCTGTAACTTTGATCTTCTGCTACATTTGTTTACAGAGAAAATTTTCTCATGCTACCATCATCTTAACTCCATGTCTAAGATATCACCCAAAACACTAAACGGCATGCATAAAAAATGTTTGAAGAGTAAGAAGACTTTGTTAGATAATGCGAAGGCAGAATGTAAACTATGTAGCTATTCACCGTCT
>JBBYHO010000005.1:12753687-12764225 GCA_038382025.1 Adansonia gregorii
AAAAATGTTTGAAGAGTAAGAAGACTTTGTTAGATAATGCGAAGGCAGAATGTAAACTATGTAGCTATTCACCGTCTTTCAGATTAAACAGATTGAATACTCAAGTATTGTGCATATTTAACAAGAAAAATATAATCATTCAAGTTAATACGTAAAGAAAAAAAACTACTTATAAGCTGTATTATTTAGAAACTATCTAAACAAAACCTAAAGCAGGCGAAGGCAAATAGCGTTATTTTAATAGCTCAATTGAAGCGACTGACAACTTGGCAAGGTGGGTAAGTTTTGAAGTCTATCAAACCAGAATCTAACCGGACACTTTGGCTTCAGACATGTCAAACTCGATAATAATATCTCGTGGAAAATATCAGAAAGAAAGATGAAAAAGCCAAGTTAAAAAAGTTTAAAACTTCCAAATGAAATAAAAAAGATAAACAAAAATAAATTAAAAAAATTTGAACTTTCAAATGGAATGGGACTAAGTGAAGATGATTTCTAACCAAGGAGGAAAGCAAGAAGAGCTCTTTTTGGTTCGAGCTTCGAATAAACAACTCACGAGATTATATCGTAATAAACTTGAAAAATATCATTCGTTTTGACTTATTGAGAGGATAAAGGCTACGCTCCTTCGAGCCTTTGAAACCCCGCTCATAGCATTAGTGAAGGGAGGAAGAAGGCAAGAACCCCGCTACCAACACTGCCCCTTTTTACCCTTCTTTCTCCGCATGGTCCCTATGGCCAGATGGCTTTGCGACAAGATTCTGCTTGGTGTCTGCAATGCAAATGCTCTCAGGGAGCTGCGCCTACGATTTTGTTTTTAGAAATTGTCTTGGAAGAATGAAATTAAATCTCTACACGCATATCAATTAAATATGTTATAATATTTCAACACGAGAAGATGACAATTTATTTTATTTTAAAGCTTAACGTTTTAATCAAATCAATACCAAATAGATAAAATCATATTAAAATTTTGTATCTTAATTTTTAAAAATTAAATTAAATAATTATTTTATATATTAAAAATTATATGTAAAGTATTATATATAAATTTTAATAAATTAATAATTTATATAATATAAATTTAATAATTTATATTATGTTTATATCTTATTTTAGTTTTTTCGGTATTTATATTTTTCGAAGTTTTCAAGTTTATACGGAACGGAAAACGTGATAAGCGAATATGCCTAATCTCGATTCTCGAGGCCCAACAACCCTGCAGTTGATATCAATGGTCTAGAACAGCGAATATTTTCTCCATGAAATATCAACGGTCCATAATCAGCAACTATTAATTAGGTTTTTTTTTTTTTTCATATTTTATCATTTTTTTTCTTCCTTTTCTTTCGTGAACAGCCAAAAGCCAGTAACACGAACGAGCTCTCGTTTCTCTCATTTTCCTCTCCATTTTCTCGGGAAAAATAAGCATGGGAAAAGGCCCTGGTCTCTACACCGATATTGGCAAAAAGGCTAGAGGTGAAATTACTCGTTTTTTTTTTCAGTTTATCTTCATTTTTTTTCTTTAACTGTTTTTATTAATATTTTTTAAAATTTTTAATTCAGATCTTCTTCACAAGGATTACCAGACCGACCACAAGTTCACTGTCACTACTTACACCTCCAATGGAGTCGTGAGTTTTTGTCTTTAATTTGTGGATATTTAAATATTGTTTGCTTTTTCAGCTAATTTAGTGAAGCTTATGCTGTTCATATTTTAATTTTCCCATTAACTATTTCTTATATTTGTTCCTTTTTATTTCGATTATTAATCTATTTATATTTGTTGAATTTCAAGATTTTTATGTAAAATATGTGCGGCAATTCAGCATATTCTTTACTTATTATGTTTATGTACAAAATCTTTATGTTTTTGCCTAGTTATTAGGATTTCATATGATTTCTTTGGATGTGTTTGCATTTGTATGCCTGATTTTGTGATTGATCTATTGATTTATGGTTTTGGGTCATTATTTGTTTCCCTTTGCTACCTTCTTATCTAGTTTATATTCGGATTCTTTAATTTGATAAATGTTTAGGCAATCACATCAACTGGAACTAAGAAAGGTGAATTGCTTTTGGCCGATGTGAGCACTGAGCTGAAGAACAAGAACATCACAACCAATGTGAAAGTTGACACTAATTCTAAGGTAAGTTGTAATTTTTTTTCAACAATTTGATAAGCGTTTAATTTTATCGGTCCTATTTGTGTAATCATTGCATGCCATCTCATTACGATGAATTCAAAGTTAAGGAATATGTTTTTCGGTCTTATACAGTTTTTACTCATTTTCATGTTGAATTCAACCTTCACTTAAATATTATCTAATTGTGAATTTTTGGGGGTTTTATTTTTTTTTTTTTAAGCTTTTTACCACTGTTACTGTTGATGAACCTGCACCGGGGTTGAAGACAATCTTTAGTTTCATTGTCCCCGATCAAAGATCTGGCAAGGTAATGGAGACTTACTCGTGTCATTAAGCTTTTTGTTCTTAATACAAATGTTTTCAGCTTCCTGGTTTAATTAATAAATTGTAGCTTTGTTTACCTTTCCCTTCTGTAAACTTATAGGTTTCATGAGGACATGACAAGGTCTTTTATTGTTCTTGTAACAGGTGGAACTGCAATACCAACATGAATATGCTGGCATAAGCACTAGCATTGGATTGACTGCTACTCCCCTTGTCAACTTCTCTGGTGTGGTTGGAAACAATCATGTCACTGTTGGCACTGATCTCTCCTTTGATACTGCCAGTGGGAACTTCAACAAATTGAATGCCGGGTTGAATTTCACCCATTCTGACCTCATTGCTTCCCTGACATTGTAAGTAGTTCTTTCAGCAGAGCTGGGGTTAACTTGTTAGGTTTATATATTTTCATATGCACTCATATTTCCATATTCTAAGGTATGGAACAGCTATTGAATTGCTTCATGTGATCCTGGTCATTCATTAGTTAAATTATTGGTTCGAAAGCATGTAAAGTTGCCTAGGAATAAATATCTGAAAATGAATTGAATTATTGATTGTGTCATAAAGACCCTAATGCCCAAGCCCAAATCGTCCTCCTGGAGGAATATGTGCTTCTAAAAGATCTTATATAATTGTGAACAATTCCGAAGTTAGTTCTATACATATGACCAGCAATGAGAAGGAATTTTGATGAGGTACTTTTGTTGATAAATACAGGAATGATAAAGGTGATACTCTTAGTGCTTCCTACTACCACATTGTTAGCCCATTGACTAACACAGCTGTTGGTGCGGAGCTGACCCATAGCTTCTCAAGTAATGAGAACACTCTCACAATTGGCACACAGCACGCTCTTGACCCATTGACGACAGTGAAGGCTCGTGTGAATAACTATGGCAGAGCAAGTGCTCTGATTCAGCATGAATGGCGCCCGAAATCTCTCTTCACTATCTCCGGAGAGGTGGACACCAGAGCAATCGAAAAGAGTGCTAAGGTTGGGCTGGCCTTGGCACTTAAGCCCTAAGCAAAGCTATTAACGTTGAGCGTCAATGAAAGTAGGCCTTGATTTTGATTGGTTGGGACTTGAGAAAAATAATTTACTTTCATCGATTATAAAAATAATTTGTGATTGGCGAGCTAAAATTAGCAAAATTGTTTTGTTGAACATGTTTCATGTTGTCTATTCGTCTGGTGAAATCAAAGTGTTGCTTACATCCGATTAGTTCACTTGTTTACTTATTTAATAAGCCACTAATCTTTTGTAGGCAGGGGAAATTGGTCATTAGCTATTACTTGCTTGATTTCAGATGAACTGTTGGTTTGAGATAATCCAATCCAGAGGGTTGGATTTGTGATGGTTTTTGTTTAACGTCAATTGCAAAGTTTTAACTATTTATGTAATCCACTTGCGATTAAACATGATCTTGATTTGTTTAAATCCAATCGAAATGTATTAACCCATTGCCCAATGGCATTTCATATTTGGTATCGATGATTTTATTAGATTTGTGCTCCATGTATAGAATACCTGCATTTTGCAAAGGTTTTGTGATAACCTGTGTGCAATTTCAGTAGTTTTGAATTTTTAATGATGAAATTAAAAAAAAAAACTTGTCAAAGATGAAACGATCTAAATCCTACGTATGTACTATCATACTAGATTGGAAGACCAAGGATTTCCCTTTTTTTTTTTTTTTTCATTTAACTTATTGTATCCTCGTTAAAGATGTAAATCAGACACCTGCGTCCTTAAACTACTCGGATTCTTTTTCAAGCTTGAACTACGCTAACGCTTGACTCAAAAGGCTTTTAAGCCTAATTTAAGTTTTTTTTTTAAATTTTTTATTTCTAATTAACACCGAAAAATCTAAATTCAAACATGAGCACAAATAAACAATTTTGAAGTCGAGTATAAAAATCAAACTCATTGCTTTTACTAAGTAAACAAACACAATTAAACAAACTCAAGTTGTTCGATAATCAGCTCAAACTCTGAAAATAAAACTTAAGTAAACTTGGATCTAGCTGAGCCTTGAATTTCAAGTTGAATTTCAACTCAAACTTCTTACAACTTGAGCTCTCAGTTCGATTACTCTTAATTGTAACTGAACCACTAATGAAGAAAAAAAAGCTAGTAAATTGAACTCTTAAAACATTATTTTTATTTAATTAACCTTCCAAAGTGCGTTATCTTATTTAGGTACAAAGCCACAAAAACTTTTATACAAATTCATGAAGTACGTCATCTTATTAGGTACAAAGCCATAAAAACTTTTATACAAATTCATGAAGTATGTCACATCTTTCTTTAGGTACAATAACATTAACAACTATATATTACTGATAAAACCACCATTCTTTTTGTAAAGACAATAAAGTCTAAAGATTTATAACGGAAATTCAATCCTTAAACCTAACCTATTAAGACAGATAACAAGGCCAAACTTCGATTCTCACTCGACCCATTTAGATGGATAACAACCATTTTTTGGCCAAACTTCGATTATCGATCCTGTTATTAAGTGAAATGACTAAAAATACTTAGCTGGGGTGCCCAAACTGCTATGGAAGGCTTGAGGCTACTCAGTTGTTCTGGCTGGCTTGAAGAAGACCATCTCTGATTTGAGTAGCAATGTCTCTTACAGCACCTGGTCCGTGCGGGATGAAAACGGAGTTGGATTTTGAGGACGCACCGATCTCCTTCATTGTGTCGAAATATTGTGTCACGAGAACCATGTCCATGACATCTTTTGATGTTGTCCCAGGTACGTTCACAGAGAAGGCCAGCACACTGTCCCTCAGTCCATCTACGATGGCCTGCCGCTGCCGAGCTATGCCAAGCCCAGCCAGATATTTCGACTCTGCATCTCCTTCTGCTCGCTTGATCTGCAATATCTTCTCTGCTTCAGCCTTCTCATTGGCTGCCACCCTCATTCTGGCAGCTATTTATTACAAGTCAAACTATCAGACCTATTTACAAAATTTATGTTCAACAAGCTAAAGTTTTCGAACATAATTTCTTCATGTGGGGCATACATGCTCTTTCTGAAGATTTTAAGTCTAGCTAGTAATCGGAACATGGATTAACAAGGTCAATATTCAATAAATCAAGGGTAAGGGAGCCAAATAAAACGGCAAAATAAATACATCTAATTCATAGAGTTGCATGCGTCAGACCTGCATTTATCTCATTCATTGCCCTCTTCACGTGCTCATCTGGTTCAATATCGACAATAAGAGTCTGAACTATCTCGAACCCATAATGTGACATGGCCTAAAGATTCAAAATAAAAGGTAAGTTTTAGTCTGCATGACCTTCGTTAGTCCTAACCTAAAACAATACCGGGGGGGGGGGGGGGATTTAACCTTTTCAAGTTCCTCTTCCACAGCTCTGGCTATGTCATTCTTCTGTTCAAATACCGCATCCAGCTCCAACTTAGGAACACTTGCCCTAATAACTAAATTAAAAATATATTCCATTATAGTTCATCCTCGGAACAGTGATTACAACCATATTGACTTGAATTATGACAAGGTAGAGTACATTAGTACAAGATGACATGATCAAACAAAAACATATATTTCATATGGTTCAAAGCACAGGATAATTCTTCAAAACATTCAAAATCCTCAGGACTGAAATGCCGATGATTGGATCTGGGGTACATATTAGACATCATAGAAGATGAGCAGACTAGCCACCATTAAAGTTTTTACATAATGTAAGGTAAAGCTATGGCGTACATACCATCAAAGACATAGGATTGGATCTGGGCCCTGGTATTGCTGAGCTTATAGAAAGCATCTTGAGCCTTTTCGGCCAAGGCTCGGTATTGAATTGAAGCAACTACAGTGACAAACACGTTATCCTGCGACATTATAAAATATCAGAATCAGCTGGAATAATTGATGGAGGACTACACAGAAAAGCCCAAGCTTTCAACTTAAAAGAGCACAAAACCAACTATAGCTTCAACGCCTTCCAACATTGTTTCTCACAGCTTTTCTATAATATGTAATAACTGCTTTTGTTTCAATTCCTCAGAAACAAAAAAGTTTAAAAATTAGATGGGAAAGAGTACTTGATGCTCAGAAAAATGATTCAGTGTTCTAAATGCCAGTATCAATCTCATTAAACCTTTCCCTTTAATATACTCCAAAGAATGAAATTTAAACTTCCATTACTAATGACTTATTCTCCTTTTCCCTCTTATGAGAAGCATTACATCCAACACAAAATTATACTGTGATCTCATCTCACAGCAACAGCTATTTGGCATTGAAAATTGAAAATTGAAAATGAAAACGCACTTGTCATGCGGATATCAATTATGCAACAAACCTTGGTTTTCGTTTCACATCGAACATCCAGTTGCTGCACACGCAGTGAGAGAATACCAGCCGCCTGTTTCCCAAAACACCAAGGCAAACAATGACAACCGGGCTCAAGCACATCATCAAACTTCCCAAAGGTTTCTGTTATAGCCACAGTTGACTGCTCCACTTGAATACACCCAAGAGCTTGCCCCATTTTCTGATAAAAATAAAACATTCCAACATCAATATGCATACACAGCCTTCAATCAATACATTAAATTCATATGCAAAACACACAACAAAAAAGATCTTTCTTTTACACACATTTGACGTCTGATTTGTAGAAAACTGAATAAGCTATTCCAATAGTCCTTTAAATACCCGACAAAGACCAAGATAGAAGAAACTCATACAGTCATACTAACATTTTATATTCAGCATAATGAACAAACAAATAACACCAATGTTAAAATAAGACAGCTGTTACCAGATATAGTCGAGGTTTTCTGATTAAAAAAGCACCAATACATCCAGAAAGATAAAACTGATAAGAAAAAAAACAAAAGAAAGAAAAATTCAAAAGAAACTTTCTTTGAATTTTTCTACATTGGACATGACGGCGATCAATAGTTTATATACAATTATGAAGCAAATAGAATTCAGCCCTTCAATTGAACTAATCAGCCTGATTTAAATATTACTATAATTAAAGATACAGACAAACTACGCACCAATATAAAAACATAACAGATCTCTTTCAAATGCTAAAACTCGTCATCCATAGTTGTGTTTCTTAGAAACTAAGAAAACTTAAAATTGTTTATACAGCTCCAGCCTGACAAGCAACAGCTACTAACGCTTACTTTTTCTAAGTATTGAAGTAGATTCTATTAAAATATTGCTTAACTTAGAGAGCCACTAGCCAAGTATAAAACCCAAAATGAAAGGTACGTAAAGAAAACGTTAAAAAAAGGACAATTGACTCGTTTAGATAGTATATTTGTTAATTATTCGGGGTAATACAAAACCAAGTCCAGATTGAAAAATAAGGAAATCGGGATATCGTTTACAGCTCGTTTAAATCTCAAATGAGCAGAAAAACGAAGAAACCGAGTGAACTCGTAAAGAAAACCGAGGCGTCTCCAAGTAAATCCCACGAAAAATAATGAGATCGAGCCACAATTTCCGTCGCTGTTCGTGATGTCGTAGTAGCAAAACAAAACCAGCGAAAAATCACAGACGAAAATCAAAAACGAAAAAAAAAAAGGATAAAAATTGCAGCTATAATTATAAGAATTTGCATTAATAAAAAAAATACTAAAAAAAAGAATATCTTCGACATACCTAAAAAGATTCAAGATTGAGAAGAATAAAGGTCAGAAATCGCAGTTGAGGAGGTCGCTCCTTCCGTCAAATAACTACATATATATCTATAACACGGGAGTAAAGATTAAGAAATTTCCAAGAAAAACGACGACGTACAGGAAAAAGAAAACATAATAGGATAGGATTGGGAATAAATGGGGCGTAAAGTCAATGAGTGTTCTCTCAAACAAAGGCATTGAAAAATCTTTATTATTAAAATAGGTTAATTTTTATTTTTATTTGTTAAAATATAATTTTTTTTTTTTTTGGTTTTTTTGGACATGTAAGCACTTGCTAGCCACGTCAGCTGCCCTAACCTCTGCTTTCTCTCATCGCCTTGCATATTTCTTTCGTTTTTCTTTTAAATCTCAGTCATATTTTGTTCAACAACAATTAACTTCATCTGAATCTAATATTAAAAAAAAAAAAGTAGAATTTTGCAAATTACCTGAAAGTCTGAAACCAACGGAACATCACTGCATAAAAACATCACTTTCCGCTATAATACTTTTTACTCAATTTTAAATTTGCATTCTTTATTTCAGTTTTTCCCTCTTCTGATTAAAACCTGAGTTTTTCAATTTCTTTCTTTATATTTGACTAAAACCTCAAATTATTTCGTTATGTATTTCGATCAAATTTGACACATCGACTTTAGCATAATCATATTCACATAATTTAAATATCATTTTATTGACGAATTTATTCGTGTATTACAAGAATCATAAATTTTCGCACGAACCTGTAAAGAAAAAGAGAAACATGCATTAGATTTTTAAAATTCAGGGCAATCTATAAAAAGAATTAGCATATATTATTAAGTTGATGAGAACTTTAATATTATATCACTGTTTGAGTCTAATGAAGCGTCTGGAATGAAGAAGCTTCATAAATGAATGCTTATGGATGTATAAAATGTCTAAATAAGTGTATTTTTTTATATACATATATATATATATGCCTTCTGAAATAATTACTTATTGATTAATGTGGGCACGAATTTATTTTATTCTTGCTTTTTTTAATCGGTTGATCTTGATTGCCCAAAGAATCAGTTGAGAGAGGGAAAAAAATTGAAAGAGAAAGAAAGCAAAGGTAAAAAAAAAAAACAAGGTAAATAGTTGATGTAGAAATTAAGTGATTACACGATAAAAAAATATCTTATTTTCATAAATAAAAATAAAAAACATTTTATTTTTAAAATAAAAAATTTTAAGTTCCTTAACTCAAAAAAAAACTGAAAAGTCAATGGTATATTTGCTCGTTTTGTCAGTTTAAATATTAGGGGCTTTAGATATTTCTCACTGTCGTTTTAGTTTTACGCCTTAAACTAAACCCAGACAAAAACTGAGTTGTTAACTTTTTTTGTTTTTTTGTTTTTTTTTAATTTTGGTCTGATCCCATCGAATAGCTTCCTAGTTTGTTCTCTTGACTTCTTATAAGGGAAAATTTTAAGTTAGATAGATATATATATAATTTATAAAAAAATTATAATTAATGCATAATTTTTTTAAAATTTTTTATAAAAAATATTATTGAATACGATAACTTTTTTTAAAAATACTACATAAATAATTGTTAACTATATAGACATGATCAAGTAGATCTTTTTTATTATTAAGTGTTTTTTAGAAATTTTTTTGAAGTTAATTAATATAATTCTATAATATATATATTAAATGTCAAATTTGATAATTTGTTTTTCCTTTTATGTTCTTAATAATTCATGAAATAATATTCTAATCCTATCCTATCCAATGCAACGACATTAATTATTTATATATATATTTATACATTCTTGATAATTACATGATGAGCATTCTAATCCTATCCCACTTGCAATGACTGTTCTTTTATCGGTGGCCTTTGGATTGTCTAGTGGTCTCAAGATTTGGACACTGACAACGACATCCATCGAACCATCCCATTTTGGTCATGGGAGTGGGCTTTTCTCATGGTCCCAACATTGTAGCCACATTTCATATGGATTGTTTTTCGACATTAGCATTTTGCTAATTCCACTTTCTTTTGGAATCAGTCATCATCAATGGTGGTGCCTTTATTGCTTTTCATTTACTGCTCCATTTCTCAATGGTTGGCTACACCTTTTCTTTTTTCTACAGGAAGTATATATCTTTACCTTCCTTTACATATTGCGTAGGGGGATCTCTTGATCACGACAGAAGCGTTATGAAATAGTAAAAATGAGATGTTCCTAGGAAACATCGGAAAAGAAGTGAGAAGCGTTACGAAATAATAAAATGAGATGTTCTTAGAAAACGTCAGAAAAAAAGGATTGAAACAGACTTTGAAGAATAATTGTAGTGACAAATGGAATTGATGATAAGTGAGAAAGTTTAAAGAGAAAGTTGCATAGAGATTTTT
>JBBYHO010000005.1:12769186-12782558 GCA_038382025.1 Adansonia gregorii
ATTAACTTGAAGATCACAAGAATGTGGTACAGGTTCTTATCAAATGATTAGTAATTATCTATTACAAGACTAGTTATTTTTATCGAATGTTTCCCCATTATCTATCACAAGACTAGTTTAGCAGATACAAATTATGTTAACCAAATTTTTTATTATTTTTTTCTAAAGTATGCGTGTTCAACATATGTATCCTACACATCTACATACAAGTGTGAGGCGTGACACTTACCTTCAAATTTGGACATATAAGATAACCGATCATTCGGAACTTGTACCATTGGAAGGCAACGAAATTTGGGGTTGGGGGGGGGCAATCTATATCGCTCGAAGAAAACTTGGATCAGCGTCAAAGCACAAGGAAAAGACAATCTGTCGGGGACAATTTTCTCTAAGCTAGCTACAATTCAGAATAATTGAAAAATTCGATAGAAAGGACATCCTATGACAAATTTTGAACAATCTCCATCATGAATTACCTGCTCCACTCATCGTCTCCTCCATATCTGGGATTGGCATTATTCACACGACTACTTGTTTCATCTGGTTTGATTGAATTCGCAAAGGCATGCCAACCTAAAAGATATGGCAAAATAAACTGCATAGTGAACCAAAAAAAAAAAAAAGGTCTCAGTGACTTAGAAAATGGTCAATGATAAACAACTTATAGATAAAGTCTAGAAAGGAAATCAGAACCAAGGAGAAGCATATCATACATTGAATGCTGAGTTGAGGACGGTGAACTCTGCTCGCGTGATGGGAATATAAATATTTTCATCCATGTTTAGAAGTTTGTTTTGAACACCTTCAACAAAAGCCGTTATAAATGTTAGGTCACAAAATGTCACAGATTGATTACAATCACACAAAACATGACAAGAAAGAGAAAAAAAATAATGGGGGCGGGGGGTTCATAAATATATGTCAATCTTTCCCATTCTGACTTTAATGTAAACAGTCACTAAATGGGTTTTGGTCAGAAGATAATATTTCAAAGGGCGAATCGGTGCTAAAATTTGATCCACCAACAACATGGACACAAATTCTTCTAGCACATCATTAACATTATAGGCAATGAGACGTATCTATACCAAACAAAACTTGAAAAATGCATATTTTCCTAGGGCTAGGGAATTGAGAAGGATCCACAGGTGATGTTTGACTGGACTTCAGAATATAGCATTGCACAAGTAAATAGGAATAATACTGATGGTGCTGCATTAGATTCAAACACTGTGGCATCACAAAGTAAGTAATGTTCTTAATTCCTGGAAAAGATTCAACAGAATAGAGAGTAACCAAGGTTAAAAAAGTGACCAGACCCATCAGGGAGTGGCTCTACCTTCAAGACCTTCCTAACCTTTCCTTCCTCACTGAAAAATACTACAATGTCGTTAGAATTCATTTCAATTAAAAACAATAGTGACGACTTTGCCTCTTTTTGCAACATTTAAACATTATAGCTGATTGCAGAATACGTTTTACTATCAAAAGAAAATTTAAAATAAACTTACTGGTTTTAGAAGCATATCATTAATAGTTACCGATAGTTGCAGTCGCTGCTTCCTTGACTCACCCCCCCCCAAAAAAAAAGTAATGAAGTTTCCATGATTAATAGAAATAATGAATTAGAAGCATTTCTAGGCTTCTAGCCCCATTCAGCAACAAAACCTGATTTTACTATAGGCATCGCTTCATAAACCAACATAATATCCTGCATATAAAACCATTTCTTTGGTTTTAACTTGTAGATAACATAAAATATGATATGAGAATGGATTATGGAGTCTCTAATCTCTCCTGCCTCGAATACTTCATCCTTAGAAGTGGATTCAATCCCGAGCATACAGAAACAGAAAATAGCAAGCTATAGTTCTGAAGTCATCCCATTGCTTTACTTTTCAATTTTACAAATTCTTAGGAATTATTTACTGCTATTGAAGAAAAATCTTCTTAACAAAAAAAAAAAAAATCTATTGCTTGCCTTACAGAATCATTGATCCTCAATTCATAGATCCTTCAAGCTATTCATATAGCTTATCAAAATATGAGAAACCACAAAACTGAAATGGGACTGGGGATATAAAATATTTTAAGCAGTTGCCAGCACAAACACATTTGCATCAGGGAGAGTTCAATTAGCAACTTTAGTATTCACTACACAGAGAGGTGTTTTGTGGGTGGGTGGGCAGGTGGGCATATAATACCTTTTTCCTTTAAAAGGATCATGGAAAAATTCACACGATTCCTTTGCACCAAGGCTAATCAGAGTTCCAATTTCAGTCACTGATAGTGAGAACACCTGGAGAGAAGCAAATCGGCAACGGATGTCTATTATATCTCTAGCATTTATTAATCCTTATACAAGAAGGATTTTACATTTGATTTATGGTAAACACATCAAATGAGAAAAATAAGAAAAATGAGAAAATTAATTAATGATGATTTTCGAAATATCTCCTACAAACTTATACAAGCTCCTCATTCTTTAAAATATGGAGTCCAAAATCATGAATGTTCACGCACACACAAATCTGTAAAGTGTTTTAAACAAGATTTGGAAACTAAGCGTTCTTCTAATCCTGATATTTGAACCAAGCATTTCTTAAAAGATTAGAAACACCACCTTCTAAAATGTTCTAGTTAATTTTTGAAAAACATTTAATTGAAAGCTAAGTTAGCACTAGATCACCTGCTTCCTGCTCCAATCATATTGTCTAACACCAGCCGCAGGAGCCAACTGTAGCAGCACAAAACCTTCCCTGGATATTTTAAATGCCCCTGACTGTACAGCAAACACGCCCCCAAGAGAAAAAGGAACAAAAACAAAGAAAAATTATCAAAACTTCCAGCCAACTATAACTACAGTTATAGAAATTTTTTAAAATAAAAAAGAAACATTTGAATGGAACTTACATCTAAAGGCACAAACTCAGGGGCCTTCGGCTCCACAGTAAGAGCAGCCTTCCCTTTGTAAATCGAATGACCCACATAAAACCTAGGCGGCAAGCCTGCTGTCAAACAAAACACTTTCAACAGTTGAAAAACCACTGATAAAAACTACAACACAATTTTTTTCCCAAAAAAATGGAGAATTTTGCTTTACCTGAGGATGGCGTCGGTGAAGTGGAAGAAAAGTTATTAAACCTCTGTTTCTGGTCGAAATATTCAGATTGGCGGCATTTGACAGAAAACTTGGAGGGTTTGAAAGTCAAAGAGAGGGGATTAAATTTAAAGGCATGGCTTTGGGTGGACGTGAGTGAAGATAAATAAGGGAAAAGCTTGAGGTTGAAGATGGAGTTGGGATTTGAGGTTTGGGCAGAGAGTGGGGAAGAAGATAAGAATTGAAGTTGCAGCATTCTTCTCTTTTTTGGGTATTCTTTTATCTTTGATTCTCCCCCTCTTTCCCAGCGATGTTTTGAAGCATTTTGTAGTATCTCGACTCTTTCTTAAAATCAGAAAGTGAAAAAGAAAAATACCATCCTTTTAAATTTCATTAAAAAATTAAAATCAATCGTAATCAACTTATAACTCTTTTTTAGTAAAATTTAGTGAGGGAGTTATTTTTGGTGATAGAAAAAAAACTGCTTTTTTATTACTTACGTGGAATTTGAAAGTCTTGTCTGGTCGGGGGGCTAAAGGCTTATCCTAGGCCACACGTCGAGAGAATCACCAAACAAAAGGCGCGGCCTCTCTTCTTCTGCCAAGCACATGGCCATCATCGACATCACTTCTCAGTCTGGAAACTCGTTTAACTGATAAGAGATAGATTTCTTTCATCTTTTTCTTTTTCTTTTTTTTTTTTTTTCATTTGTTTGCTCTCAATTTTACATATGTAAATGTCATCAGTTTGTTGCTTCTTTCGACCTCTCCCTCCTCAATGGAATTGGAGGCAGAAGAGCGGACGTTTCTTGGTAATTCTCCAGTCCAAGACAAGGATTAGCTTCAAACCTTGCGTGTTTTCATCTTCCTCCAGTGATGATTCAATTCCACTGCCTAAACAAAGCCAAGTAATCTCTCTCTCTCTCTCTCTCGGCTCACTTGCCTTTGCTCTTTGTTGTTTTTTTTTTCTTTTCCCCTTATGCTTTTTGCTTCTACGGTGACAGTTGGGTTATGATCCTTCAGAGGAGCTATTTGGACTCTCAGTTGATCCTGAGCCAAGGTTTGAGCGCTTCTGCTCTCCTGCTTTCTGTAGTTTACTTTTGATCTCTTTTGATGCTTTGAGCATCTTGATTTTGCTTGTTGTCATTGGAAGTTTTTTTTAATGCATATTCTGCTTTCGAGTTGTGAGAATGTCAAGTGTTTTTTGGTACTGTTGTTCCCCCAATAACTCCCCTCCCCCACATAGTTCTTAGCATTTTACAGGGTCTTAAATCTGAATTACCAACGCTGTTAAAGTTTAGCATATTGCTCCTTTGACATTTATTCTCAACTTACTTGTCAATGTTAGATTATATGAAGTTTTTACAGAACTGACATCTCAATTAATGCACTGAATTTGCTTTCAGAAATGACCTTCCAGGGGCACCAAAACCTAGATCATGGTTTGGTCCAAATGGTCAGTATATCAGAGAGCTTCCTTGTCCAAGTTGCAGGGGGAGAGGTTATACTCCGTGTACGGAGTGCGGTATTGAAAGATCAAGATCAGACTGTTCTCAATGTAATGGAAAGGTACATGTTGCCATACTTAGTACTAATGTTATATCAATATAAAGACAAAGAAGAGTAGCCATTGTATTTGCAGTTCACAAATGCTTCTTCAATGAACATGGAACGTGACATGCTTTGAAATTTGTATGTGCTTATGAAGGTAAATTATTATAACATAATTTTGATGGCATTCAAACAGACAAGTCTAAGAAAATTGTATCTAGCCATACACTTACTTAGGATTCCTAATAATGGCAGGGTATAATGACTTGTCGTCAGTGCTTGGGAGATCGTGTGATATGGGAAGAGTCCATTGATGAGCAACCATGGGAGAAAGCTCGTTCAATGTAATCTCATTATTCTACTTTCTCTTTATGCAAAAATCTGTTCACATAAGTCACTTGGGATGTCCTAACCATAAATTCAGTTGCTCTCAGGTTTCCTTTTAGGGTGAATATTGTATAATGTCAAGTTTATCATTATGCCTTGAAATGTGGCCTTGTTTGTCATCATGAATTCTTTTTACTTAACTGCAGTATAGATGCAAATCTCTATAAGTTAGATCTGTCATGAACTCTTGTGAGTTGCTTAATGGTCTTTGTATATTCTTTTGCTTGAGTTATTTGATAACGTGCAGTAGGTTTTGGAAATTCTCTTGGTTATCGTTGCTATATAAGATATCTGAATTTATTGATTTTGCACCGTAACATAATTGTTCCCTGTAATTTCTTTTTTTCTCCTTTTCTCCTCTTGTCCAGTTCTCCACTCAGAGTAAAAGAGGATGATGAGGTAGACAATCTAGACTTGAATCTGGATGTGAAGAAAAAGTCAAAGCGTGTTTACCAATCACCATCTCCTGAAGTTGGATTGAAGATCAGCCGATCACTAAAAGTTAGTTTGATGCTTGAATCTTGGCATCGTTTTATAAAAAACATTCTAGGCCTATGTTTTATAGACTTATAATTGAAATACAGAACTGTTCATGCATTGTTTTAAATAAATCTTGGCATTACTTCTTAATGAAGTTATGTTAGATAAACTCTTCAAGTTGCCATCATCCAATGCTGCAAATGCTTTATCTGATTGTTTTAGTGCTGCTAGATAGCAATATTGGTACCTTGGTGAAGTTATCTTAGTTTACGCTTATGTTCTAAAGTTGAAGTATCCTTTAGCTTTTGCCTTTACAGTTTTAGGTCATATGATTTACAATAGGGAAAATATCAAAAATCGCATCTGATGTCATCTGAGCTGCTTACATACGCTTTCTATGATGGTGCTACGTTTAAATACACATTATGGGTTTCTCAATTTTCTTCTTGAATATACTTAAAGTAGGAGAAACGTCTACATTTTCCATGAATTTAATCTTCTTTGTTTAGTTGGATGATTGCAGAGTCTCAATGCCAAAACAGGACTATTTAGTAAAAGAATGAAGATCATCCATCGTGATCCAATGCTTCAAGCTCAAAGGGTGGCTGCCATTAAGGTTTGAATTTAAGCTTTTAACTTTGTGGCTTCAAGTCGTGTTTGCAACTTCCACTTTGTGCTTTTTTCTTGGAAGCAAAGTGACTAAACGTACCTAACCTAATGCTTTGGTAATAATATTATACATATTGTAGAAAGCCAAAGGAACAGCTGCAGCAAGGAAGCGAGTTTCTGAAGCTTTGAAAGGCTTTTTTAGTGATCCAGAGAACCGACGTAAACGGAGCATTTCTATGAAAGGTTGCTTACATTTGCCATCAAGTTTACTGCTGACGGATTTTAGCAAAATCAGAATACATTTTCTTTCCTGGCCGTACAAATAACTTAACCTTTTACTGTTTTGTCAGTTATGGATGAGGCTTATTTCCTTAATATATCTTGTTTTTTTGTAGTGGTTATGCTCATTGCAGACATCACCATTGGCATATTATCTCGAGAGCTTACTGAAAATATCTGTTGCTTTTGCCCGTAGCTTTAGGTTTAATTTATTGCCTGCATCAAGTAGGGCGATAATGGGGAGCTTGGGTATGAACCTTATTGCTATATAGGCAAACCATTGAATTTCAAGCAGACTAGAAGCTCCATTGCAGCATGGGATTTCTTTCCTCCTATCTTTTTAAGAATTTATTGAAGTTATTATTTTATTTCTTCTTGTGATGCAGGAGTCAAATTTTACTGCAGAAATTGTGGCTGTGAAGGGCATAGAAGACACTACTGCCCTGAAATTAGAGATAGTTCAATAGATAAGCGGTTCAAGTGTCGATTATGTGGAGAAAAGGGCCATAACAGACGAACTTGTCCAACGTCGATGTTGAGCAATCATAGAAGCTCTGGTAGAAGGCCTCACCGTTGCAAGGTTTGTCGCAAAACTGGTCACAATCGTCGTACATGTCCTCGACTGATAGGGGTGAGAGAAGTTTCAATTACTGGAAGTAGAATATATACCTGCAGGTTATGCCGAGCAAAAGGGCACAATATAAGGACATGCCCTAGTAAAAACTTAAGCCCATCAAATCGTGATCTTCAATTAGTAGAAGAAGCAATCGAGCAACTCGATCCTCGGTAATTGTGCTGGAATAGTAGACATTAAGGATCTAAACTTTAAAATTTCAGGATTATTGAGATTATTAAAGTTATGTTTGTAAGTACATGCATCAAAATAAAATGTGGATATCATGAGTTCTATTTACTTTCCAATATTGAAATCAAATATACATGGTCGGTTGACAGGATAACTCAATACGAAAAATAATAATTCTAATCTTAATTAAAAGTTTTTATTCATATATATAAGCATTACATTTATGATGGTAGTATACTCAGTATGCATAAGAGGGTGTACATGTTGTACTTAATACATGGAAAAACAGATATGTGTACGCCGTATGGGAGAAAAAAAAAACAAAATTCCTGCATTTTATATTGAAATTTGAAAGCTTATAATCTTGAAATGTTGTTTCATTTATGATCCCCTTGCAAACTTAATACAAGAAAGAAAATGGAATATAAGAAAATTTCCCAATAACCACTTCTATCCCGCGCTTCGATCATATCGTGTAGTGATGACAGTTAGGAGTACGCATTTAAATGTTACGTCTGTAATAAGAAAAACATATAAAATTGTTTAACAGGGCCTGCGACGAGTGCACTCAAGTGATCCAGAATGTTTTGTGAGTAGGGACACCATATTAGCAGGCTTAGCAGACATCATGAGGTTGCCTGCGTATTTCTTGCTGGCGTTTGGATCTCCGGATTGAACGAAAAAGGCCCCATTAACCATCAAGTCACCCTCTGATCTCCAGTTCCAGCTTTTCCATACTTCTGGTGGTGCATAGTCCCTCTTGGTCACCTTCACCAATATTTTGCCAAAACATGAACGTTACTTTAGCAAAGAGAATACAAATAGTTGATAATCTTATTTAGGAAAATTAACTAATTGAAAATGTGACTGGATACCTCTTTAGCTGCAGCGTTTGGTGGAGCAACAAATCGGTTACCCTGGCTGATAATTGTAGGGTGGCTGCTTCCTCCAACGGCATACATGAGCCAATGAGTGTAGTCATTGTTAACCACATGGATAAAGCCCCATCGGCACCTTGGCATCCTTTGTACCAAGCCTTTACCGAAGTGGGTGAAAGCAACAGTGATCTGCATCTTCTGATCCTCTGAGTAACTGTCACTAGCTCCAAACAACATCACCTGCATTTAATTTGTCACGCAGGAGTGTTCAGCTTCTGCGAATTAAAATCAATAATCAAAAAGTTTTGATTACCTCATTGTGGTCAGTGAAATGGCAGTTGGAGATTGTAACCGCAGTTGAAGCCTGAATGGCATCAATGAGACCATCGTAGCAATTATACATGGAAAGATGGTCAAGCCAAACATTGGTTGCTCCAAAAAGAGAAATCCCATCGCCATCGCTCCTTGTCCTGTATCCGAAATGGTCTTCAGCATCCCTGATCAGGCCACCAGTGCCCTGAACAATATCATGAATATGGAGGCCATGGATAATGACGTTCCTCGCGAACTGGATAGTAATACCAGCCCCATATGCTATATGCACATTTGCTCCCCTAGCATCGATGGTTTTGTTGCTTGTCATAATGAGCTCCTGGTTAAGCTT
The DNA here is from genome assembly GCA_038382025.1 of Adansonia gregorii. Taxonomy (NCBI): domain Eukaryota; kingdom Viridiplantae; phylum Streptophyta; class Magnoliopsida; order Malvales; family Malvaceae; genus Adansonia; species Adansonia gregorii. The sequence continues at coordinate 12,777,939 of JBBYHO010000005.1, forward strand.
GATAATCATACTGCTTTTGAAGACGATCCAGAGAGGCCGGTTTTGTATCACAGCATGACGTAGAGTTCCAGGTTTAGGATTAACCATATCACTATCCGAAGGATCTGTAACCACGTAAAACCTTCCGTTCTTTCCACCGGTAGTACCACGGCCAAATCCAAGGGCGCAATCAGCGAGTCTCCTCCTGTTTCTTGCCCAGTTTGGATCACAGCGCCAGCATTGGTCGATGGGGTTGGTAGCCTCGCAGGGACCATTTCTCTTCCTTCCCCTCAATTCCCGTCTTGTGCTGTTAAACCCCATCAAGGTCCTTCATGCAAGAGAAAAATAAGTAAGCCAAAAAAAAAAAAAAGATTCATTATTTGAAAAACTAACAATTTTTTAGATTGATTCATAGTCTTATACCTGGCAACATGATGGTTGAAATGAAGGGTGACTTCTTCAGGATTGGGGTTGTAAGCCCTCTCGAAATGTTCTTTAGCTTCCAATTCACGTCGCTTCCAGTATTCATCATATTCAGCGATGTGAGCTTGCAGGGTTGGGATTATGACAACAAAGGACAAGAAAAAGAAAAGTAAGCTAAAACTTTTATTGTTGGCAGCCATGCTTAGCCCTTATTGCTTCAGGCTTTGGATTTCGGCTTTGTGATTCAATTTTCTGGCAAAAAAAAAAAAAGAAAGGGAAAATGAGATTTCAAGGCCAAAGTCCTGCGAACAATTTGTTGATTGCAGACAGGACCAAGACCGGAGACAACCTACGCCAACAGGTTGAACTACAAATTAAGCTTGGCCTTTTTGGAAGAGAAAATCTTCATTTGTTATAAATATTACAGGGATTGTTTAAATACAGCAAGAGAGGGACCAAAACAAGACAACGAGTTATTCCTGCAGCAAGAAAGAAGGGGAACCGCTAGCATTTCAAGTTTTGGTAATAAACGGTTAGAATTTCCTAAAATTTTGAGGTGAATTTTCAGGCTTGTTAGTTATTTCTCTAACCAACTGATGCAAAATATACGTCTTTCATGGCCAGGAAGACATTTATTTCAGTTACTATTAAAATTGTTGGAAAATTCATAATTTAGATGTTCACCTTGAATGGGAAGTAAAGCAATAAAAAGAACAAGAGGAAATACATTTTTGACAAACTCTACTATTCTACACTTCACAGAAGATGAAGTAGGCGAATTGATGAACCGCTTCATACGTTTCATCATTTACTCCATTATGTGTTGATTATCGAAAAAAATTTCAACTTTCCTCCCATGCTATTTTTTATTATTTCCAAACAAATAGCTTGAATTAGATATAGAGAAAAAGGACAGGATAGCGGAAATACGAAGAGCAACTAGAATTTGGAAAGGGAGCAAATGGTATTTTTATTTGATATTTTAGAACAATAAGCAGGAAAACTTTTGCTTCCAATATACAAAATGTTAAACAGATGTGGCAAGATTTAAGAAATTGACCTCCCAAGATTGATTCTCAACACTTAAGTCAGGCGTTATAACGTAAAACCATAGCATTGTGTGGAAGGGTACATCTCCAATCCGAGTACAGTTCCATATGTTTTCCACTTGGATGTTAGCTAACTGCAGATGCAACAATTCTTGTTGCCCTCTCATTTTCATATATTTTAAAATATCATAATCATAGTCAGAATAATTTATATTTATATAAATTTTAATAAATATAATCATTTGAAATATTATCAAATCTAATTAACTGGCATTAACAGTCAAGTCCAACCCAAAGCTTTACTTAAGACTAAAACTTCAACAAGCTTGTAGGCTTGGGCCGCAGAAAATTTCCGTTTGGCAAAATGTCATTTGACCCAATTTTTTAAACTTATGAAGCCAAACAAGGCCTTACTAGAACCCATTCAAAAAACGGAGGTCCTGAACCTAAAACGTGATTAGGCGAATAGAATAAGCCCAATCTTGATACCGGAAAACCCTAGGCCGCCACGACAACCCCTGCTGCTGATATCAACGGTCAACAACAGCGAATATTTTTTGCACCGCTAGATCAACGGTCCGTAAACACCAAATATTTATTAATTAGGGTTTTTGATTTTAGTAATTTATACTTTTTTCCCCTTCCTCGTCTATCGCAAACAGCCAAAAGCCAGAAAACCTGAAACCAGCCGTCATTTCTCTCATTTTGCTCACCATTTTCTCGGGAAAAAGAAGCATGGGAAAAGGCCCTGGTCTCTACTCCGATATCGGCAAAAAGGCTAGAGGTGCAGGTTTCTCATTTCTAGTTTATTTCCTTTCTTTTTCATTTTAACTACTTTTTACTAGTAATTTTTAGTTTTTGAATTCAGATCTTCTTTACAAGGATTACCAGGCCGACCACAAGTTCACCGTCACTACTTACACTTCCAATGGAGTCGTGAGTATTTCTTTTTAATTTTTGAATATTTGAATGTTATTTCCTTTTCAGTTCATTTGGCGACACCTCTGCTGTTCATTTCGATTATTTTTATTTGTTTTCTCGTGTATAAATGACCATAACTTTTTCAATATATATTTGTTCCTTTTCGATTATTTTGATTGATAATCTATTTATGTTTGTTGAATTTCAAGTTTTTTTTTTATAAACTGTGTGCGGTACTTAGTTATTATGTTTATGTATAAAATCTTTATGCTTTTCCCCTGTTTTAAAGTTTCATGATTTCTTTCGGTATTTCCTTGTTGGATATGTTTGCATGAACATTTTATTTGTCTGATCTTATCATTGATCTGGAGATTTATGTTTTTTCATATTTTTTCCTTTCTTATTTGCTACCTTCTTCTCTACTTGATATTCTGATTCTTTTAATTGGATATATGTTGTCAGGCAATCACATCGACTGGGATTAAGAAAGGTGAATTGCTTTTGGCTGATGTAAGCACTGAGCTGAAGAATAAGAACATCACTACCAATGTGAAGGTCGACACCAAGTCTAATGTAAGCTGTAAATTTCTTTCACAATTTGAAAAGTCTCTATATTTCTTCCTTTCTCTTTCTTTGGTCAATAAATAAAAAATTCAATTAGAAATTAGCTGGTTGGTAAGAATTTCGGATTCATTTTTATTGAAAATCTATTAATATATTCGTAACTATTTCCAAATATATATAGTTTTAAAAACAAATCGTGTTGTTGCATGCCATCTTGTTATGATGAATACAAAGTCTGGGAATGTTTTTGTCTAGTGCTGTTGTGCAAACTTCAGTCTTATTGCCGATTAATGGGTGTGGCCGTGAGCCCTTTTGATTGTTAATTATTTACGTGGTAAAATCAGTCTTGGCTTAAATATTATCTCATTTTGTTATTATTATTATATTTGTTTTGGGTTTTATATTTGTAGCTTTTTACCACTGTTACTGTTGATGAACCTGCACCGGGATTGAAGACAATCTTTAGTTTTGTTGTCCCTGATCAAAGGTCTGGCAAGGTACCAAAGACTCCCTTACTCCTGTCATTAAGTATTTTGATGCTAAGACCAATATTTTCACCATCTTCATTTAAGAGTTGTAGCTATGTTTGCCCTTCCCTTCTGAGGTCTTTATTGTTGTTGTAATAGGTGGAACTGCAATACCAGCATGACTATGCTGGCATAAGCACTAGCATTGGATTGACTGCAAATCCCCTTGTTAACTTCTCTGGTGTGGTTGGAAACAATTCTGTCTCTCTTGGGACTGATCTCTCATTTGACACTGCGAGTGGGAACCTTATCAAATTGAATGCTGGGTTGAATTTCACCCATTCTGACCTCATTGCTTCCCTGACATTGTAAGTAGATCTCTCCAGAGTTGGGGTTAACAAAGTTTTAGATTTATATTATTTTCATATGCGCTCATATTTCCATATTTTAAGATATGGAACCTCTATTGTATTGCTATATATCATTCTGATCATTCATTAGTGAAACTATTGGCTCGGAAGCATGAAAAGTTACCTGAAACATCTGCCTAAGCGGTTATTGTCACTTGTGCATGTATCACATTATTCTACTTGTTGTGCTTCGGGTTTTGATTAGGTTATTTTTGCTGATAACTATAGGAATGATAAAGGTGACACTCTTAATGCGTCCTACTATCACATTGTTAGCCCACTGACAAACACAGCAGTTGGTGCGGAGCTGACGCATAGCTTTTCAAGTAACGAGAACACTCTCACAATTGGTACGCAGCACGCTCTTGACCCATTGACCACAGTGAAGGCTCGAGTGAACAACTATGGCAGAGCAAGTGCTCTGATCCAGCATGAGTGGCGCCCCAAGTCTCTCTTCACTATCTCTGGAGAGGTGGACACCAGAGCAATTGAAAAGAGTGCTAAAGTTGGGTTGGCCTTGGCACTCAAGCCATAGGGAAAGCTGTTATTTGTTGTCTTGATTGAAGCCAGGTTTGTTTGGTGGGGAATTAGGGACAAATGATGTTTCTTTGATGGATTATAAAAATAATTGTGATCGGCAAACATGAAATTAGCAAATTTCTTTTGTTGAATTTCTGAGAGATATTGTAAAAACTTAGCTCTTTGGTTAATCAAATTGTGTTTAACCCAATTTGTAACAGTATTTACTAAAGGAAAGAAGAACCAAAAAAAGGTCCATAAAAGGAAAAAACAAAGAAGAAAACTCGA
>JBBYHO010000005.1:12798709-12821874 GCA_038382025.1 Adansonia gregorii
ACACACACACACACATAAATCATAGGGTACAAAAAATAATAATAAAAAAATTTCCAATGTTAAAATTATTTTTTAAAAAAAAAAATTGTTGAATGCGTTTTCCGCGTGCATATCCAAACCGAGCTAAACTCTGATCGAAGACTATGACACTTACAATTCCATAAAAGCCTCAGTTTTAATGTAAAGCTTTAACCACGAGGAAATGTAAAATAATAATTAATAATAACAGCATCACACGCAGTGTTACTGCTAGTCTTCTTGATCTACTAAAAACTGGAAGCCGTTTGAGAAACTTATCAATCAGGGTTGCTGCCATGCCATCCCAGTAAGTGACAGCAGAGATTATATGAGAGGATTACAAATTCACTATCTTGGAAGTGTAACAAACAATGGCCGTCTTTGTATCCTAGCAAGTTTTCTGCGGCCCGATTATCTGTAATAAAGCACTCAGTTCTTGTGATTTCGTTGCAACTCATTACAGTTTCACACCCTTAGATTCATCTACGATACAAAGAACATATTTTCCCCCATCAATGGGGGGTTTAGGGTATTATATATAACAAATGCCATTTTCAAAGATTTTGCAGTTTACAAGAAAAAATCATTTGTGGGCTGTATTTTTTTTTTCACACGAATCAGCAACACAATTCCTTTCCTGCCCAACATAGGAAGATATACCTACCTCCGCATCAAAGATTCCGCACAACATGGTACTAGAAGCTGATAACAGAATGAATGAACGCTTTGAAATCCTTGTTGATGGCTAAAGATAACATGATGAAGTAAGAAACACAAGTTGCAATCCATCCTAAACAATCCCTGTGGAGACACTAGAAGTCGCATTTATCTTTAGTGAGTGCTCGGGGATATACGTAAGACCTGTTGCACCAAAAATGGATTCAACATCAAAATTTTAGTATTTGGATAGGCCTTAGGCATTACAATTGATGATGATATCCACAAGAAAAAAGTATAACATTTTACTGAATAAAGAAACAGAAATGAACAAAACCTGCAAAATGTACTAGAGATAATGTATAGATAAATTACAAAACCACCTTAATGGTTGTTGGTGAGGTGAGACGGTTAAATACAATTTGATCCAGAAAAGGCATGCATTTTTGTGCCACTCAGTAGAGGTTATCTTTTAATGTCAAACAGGGATACATGACATGCTCAAGATCAATGCATGGGTAGCTATATCCAATCATAAATAGATCCCATAAAAGACGCGCATAAACCACACACTTTTTCTAACATATTTCAATAATATCAGAAAGGCCAATGAAAAAAAGGAGAAAATTGAACAGATGACTACCTTTCTCCTTAACATCAATCTGTAAAGTGTCAAGCGTGATTATGCCATCAGTCAATGGAAGTAGCTCAAGCTTAATTGTAGCCGTAGAGTGAGCAGGAACACATCTGAATCAATCAATGTCATTGTTAGCGTTTTGATATTCATAATTTAAAACAATATTACAAAAGGGGATGAATTACCCTAGTGGCACTCTACTCTGCAGCCAGAGATGAGTACATGCCAAACCAGAAGTTGGAATGAAATCAGCTATTGGAGTCAACTGCTCATTGTAAGAAGTAAACCTGCCCCCAGTATCACCATTCTGTTTCTGATTCTCCAATACAGTGGGCATTAAGCTGAGTCTGTGCACAGCACTACTGCGCCTCTCACTACTTGCTTTCCCCGCAAGCTCAGAAAAACCAACGAATGGGCTCATCGGTGATGTCGGAGAAGAATTCAAGGATACCACAGATGGAGGAGAAGTAAAGGAGGCTGGAGCAAGAACTGTCATAGTTAGATCTTCATGAGACAAATTTGAAGCCTGAAGAGTTAAAACCTGAAAATCAAACCAGTTGAATGAGAATTGTCATAGTTAAATAAATAGATAGTATGCAGGCAAGAGAGAGAGAAAGAGAAAAAGAAAGAATCAAATTGTATAAGACCTGAACAGGAAGTTGAGTGACTTTATCATTGGGCCCAGAACACTGTCCAGACATTTCAGATGCAACTGAGATCATAAGATCCCTTGAAATACGTGGTCGCCAACTTGTTGGGTGCTTGAAAAACAATCTTGACTCTACATGTAACATGATAATTTCATATGTTAAAAGTTAGAACATGTAGTTAACACAAAACTTCCCAGATCATAGTGCTAACTAAGAGAAATGTAAATACCGGTGTAGTTGCAGCGGCATGATACCATAACTGCATAGTGGTTAACAATCGAAACACTCCCCTTTCTATCGGAAGTCTTGGAAGGGGGTTGCAAACCAGACAATTTAGACTTTTCTCCATAAGTTTTGATGTCCTTCCACATAGAAGACGCTGGTTTTAAAATAAAAGAGTGCTCTTCACCCCTCCTGCAACAAAACCATCAATAAACTCATGAGGATAGATAACTCTTACTACTTCCTAGCACCATGAGACGGTAGATACAGCCCAGCTAAAACTTAATTCCAAACACACTTCAAGGTATTAGATAATGGCCAAATAAATTTATACTCCAAAGGCGATCCTCGTTATGCGAGGGTTTATTGTTAATTTACCATTTAATATTCTCCAACAATTTGGTTTTCTTGCTCATTAAAATTTACTAGTGACATTATGCCACACATTCTAAGCAAGCATGTCTAGATACAGCAACAAAAGATAAATATATTTTTCATTTTCTGGTGGATATCTTAATCATCGTGCTAAATGCTAAACGTCAAAGAACAATTGGAAGAAAATAATTAAGGGACCTAGAGTAAAAACAACCTGAGAGCTAGATTTGGCAAACTATGGTCATCTCCAGCTTCAATACACGAAATTGGTAGGGATCCAGGTGGTCCACCCTTAGAAGCCTCTTCCAAAACAATTGTTATAGCATCTATGTATACTACAATATCTGGTATATTTTCTGGAGAGACATTCTGCAAAAAAACTTTATAAGTGAATAAAAAACCTAGTGCCTATGTCCATAAGAGCGGAGATGAAGTGTTTACAACTTATCAAGAATAGTGAACATTAAGGTTTACCTTTATCTGAACACAAAGAAGGTCATCTGTATTGCAGTCAGCAGCATAAGAATGGATCTCAACAGGTTGAATTATTTGAAGTTTCCTCCTCCATCTTCTTCCTGGGATATGGATCCCTTCTAATCCACAACGGACAGAAAATCTTTCTCGCTCTAGTGACACACCCCGAAAAGATAAAAGCTCTTCAACCCCTCTTCTGTTACTCTTCAAAATCTTCTGAGAAGAGTAATGATCCACCTCATCAAGGTCAAATGATGGTTTAGAACTTTGGGCTTTAACAGGTCCAGTAGGAGTTGGAACATTTTGAGGAAGTGAAGACATGGAGTAACTTCTAAAATGACTAAAAGAAAAGAGCTGAGAGCCAGAAGAGGCAGAAAAGGCAGACCTCTGAGATGTGCTACCAATTCCAGAACTAGATCCTAAAGGTGGAGGAGGAGATAAAGTACGAGGTGGAGGAAGAGTGTTATCCAGAGGAAGCAACCATTTCAACAGTTCTCCACATGGGTCTTGATTTGCATAAATTATGTTGTCCTGATTCTCGGAAGACAGGTTTCTGTTCTGATATTTCTCAAACTGAAGAACTTCAATGACAGGATCTCTGAGAGAATCAACACCAACATTCACTTTTAAAAGTACCTGCATCCTTCCAATCAGAGAAATAGGATGAAAATCAGTACTCTGAATCAATAAGTCACCTAGCAAGCAGCTAAATAATAGTAAAGTTAATATGCCAATTGAAACAAAAGTTTACAAAAAAAAAAAAAAAAAAGATGCACTGCATCAACTACTAAGAGCTTCTGCAATGAATTGCAGAACCAGAGCAAGATAACATTTAACTCAAAGCAGTTTAAAATCTGGATTGGCTTTCTGGAAGAAAAAAAAAAGAACCTAGGAACATGAACAAGCCAGTTGCCAGGTTGCAATATGTTGCATGCTGAAAATACAACTCCATCACATTCAGTTTCAATAAGTAGCAGTGTGTTTTAGTTGGCCAGCAGGAGCCCTCATAAGCAAATATGGTAGAAAATGCACTTGCTGAATACCCGGATTTTCTAACAAGACACTGAAAGTTGAAAAATGTAGTCCTAAACTGAGCTAAGCATTGTCAATCTTCTCCTCCCTCCAGTTATTTCATGAAAGTTTCTTATCCTACATGAACTGAATCCATGGAAGATGGATGCAAGGAATTCTATATGAAATCAAGGTACTAAACAATAATGCCTCACCTCGTCATCAATATGCCAAATTTTAATAACTTGGTCTATCTATATATCTATCCCCCGCTTCTTTCTTTTTCAATTTTTCTGTTTATCTTCCTGTTAAATCCAGATGAATGTCGCTTTTTTCAATTAAAAGATTAATTTTCAGGAAAAGAAGACAGTTTTTGGAATATGTAGGTAGATTCTCTCTAGTCTTTGAAGTGAGGGGTTGGACAACTGTTTAGCCTCTAATTGGAGGCAGAAGCAGAAAGGAATGTTCAAGCAAGAGGCAGAAGCAATGATAGAAGAGAGTGCATTCCTTGTCTGTGTCCCCCCCCCCCATTGTTATCCCTAGGCAAGTCAGCGATTTTAAACACACAGCGATTACTACACCGACAGAATGCTTACCAGGTTCACCATTAGACATCCATCACAATCAGACAGAAATATCAAGCAGCTACTATGATAACATCATTTGCATGTAAAACAGAAACAATAAACTTGCTACCCTATGTCTCCAGCATTTATCTGAAGTCAAAGCAAATAGGAAAGCAAGATAACTAACGATTTAGTTTTTCTATGATGCTCACCACTATGTCTCCATTGGAAAGAGAGCAACACTTAATAGTATCTCTAGCTACTCCACCAGAAACATTTGCATCAAAATTTCCTCTATCAATCACTGCATTTTGTCTCGATATATTCTTGGCAGTGTTTTTGGTTTCATTTGGAACAGACTGTTGGCTATCCATCTGAGATGACTTAGAAGCTGCCTCAAAAGCACCTTTTCTTGACCATAGAGGCTCACCCGACTCTGCAATCCTGACAAAGAAATGAGAGTTCTTAAACCTTTTCAACAGTGTCTCAGTCTGTCGTCTGTGATCTTCCATCCTAAGAAATGATTCGCTAGCAGAGACACTCTTTGCAGGATCAATCTTCTCTTTCTCCGAGTTTTCACCATTCTGATCCATTACTGCCCCGTTAAGACTCAGATCCCCTCCTTCAGGCACCGCATTTGTCTCACCCTCCATGTTTCCATTTTGTTTCTGAGCACCCTTTCGCATGCCATTTTTACTCATCACTGCAGCAACTTTAAATGGGGTAATAACTTCTGTTTCCTGGTTACATGCTGCTAAGCATGCTAGAATATGAACTTGTTCACCTGAAGAAGAAAACAGGATTAAAGTTTCAAGTTACAAATACAGATCTCTTATATGAATACAAATCAACTGCATGCTAAATCTGCAAGACGCAGAGATTCAAAAAAGACAAACATACCAGGAAAAACAAAAGAACGGTCCAGGGAACGTAATGAACGTATGTCTGGTGCATGATTCCAATCATCAGGGAGATCCTCTACAAATTCATACCAAGATTAGATATACGGCAAAGAAATATCACATTAACTGTGTATTAATTCAGGAAGTAGATTAAGAAAACCAAATACAAACTTCAGGGAGATACAATTCGTAAATAAGCCGTGTCAGGCCAAGTTGAAACATATTTAGCAAAATTCCATCAAAATTGGTTACATTTAACTTTTATACTTCCGTGATTAGGGCATTTACCTTTCCAGATTGTAAATCAGCAAGAAAAGCAAACATCAGGACATTGGCTTTCCAGACAACCTCAATTTTTTGGATTTTAAAAGCAGATTGGACCAATGCATACAATGGGGTTGTACACTCAAAACAAGGAACTCTTTTACAAATTGAACTTTTTTAAAGGAATAAGGAGAGAAGAAAAAAGGAAAGAAAACCAGCAAAAGCCAATCATTAAAACCATAAGAATCGACAAGAAAAACTGCAAGAATCAATAATCACCAAAAATATTGTTTAGATTGGCTAGCTTTAGTTGTAGGTATGCACTTACTATATGGAATAGTGATCCATCCATCTTCTTCAGAGACATCAATGCGGTTCTCAGGAACAGAAGCATTCCTATCACTTGCAACACCAGCATTCTCACCTAAAAATCCATTGATTTGGGCATCATGGTTTTCAAATGTGGGGTACTCTGGAAATGGATCTTCAGCTATAAGCCCTTCCAAAGTTGTCGCAGATTTAGAAACATAAGTTGACTCCGTCACCTCTTCTGGTAGTGGAGGAGGTTCAGGCATTGCCTGTTGATTGGACCGCATCAGCAGAAAGTTCATTGTTTCCACCAAAATCAGCTTCTGCAAAATCAAACATCAACAATGTTTTACAACTCGAATACTAGAAGTACAAGTTGTACTAGAAAACAAGAACGCCATCAAAACATGAGTCTCAGGCTTGTTTCACTTCCAGAATCAAACATGTTTCTAACTCAGCTCGATTTCTCCCAAAAAAAAAATGTGAAGGTTAAATGTAAAGAAAGCAGCCTTAACAGAACCACTCTGCAAACATTCCACTTTCCTACAATAGCCTAAATTGCACCATTTTTCTCAAACCAAATCCATGACCTTAAGTCTATAAATTACCTTGAATTTTAGCTTTTCAAAGTTCAGAATAAAGTTGAAGTAAAAGAAAAGAAAAATGATAATTCTAACCAAGTAAAATCACTGAAATAAATCTCGCGTACTTGATTAAGCTCCGAACAATATAAAATTCCTTATTTCCTTTCACCCATCACGAATATTAATAGACAATTACAAAGCAAGATGAAATTAAAAAATAAAAAAAAAGCGAAGGAAGAAATTCAAAAACAAAAATGTGATTGAACAATTTGCTTTTGATCAGACATAGCAAAGGAATGAATGAATGAATGAGACGATGAGAAAAGGAAAATCGTAAATGGTTTTACCTGATCGAAGATCAAAGGCTGCGGAGGGTTTTCTTTTTCCCTTTTTATTTTAGTTGTTCCGTCTGGTGCTCTGGGAAATGGGAGATCCAATATCCTGAACGGGACTTTTTAACTTGATCGGTTGTTCGATCTGGTTTAAGGCCGTCAGATTTATTTATTTATTGATTTTCGGGTTTCGGGTCGATTACATTGTGGCTTAGGCTTCAAATTGCTTAGCTTGTTAAATTTTAATATGCTTTTTACTTTGGTCCAGGTTCCATTGGATTGAGCCCAAGCCCTCAGCATTTAGTCAATTTCATCTAGCCTGATGCCACTTTGTTTAAGCTTATCCCAATAAGGCAGTTACGTTTGAGCCCAGTTCCTTTTTGTTTTTTGCCCTTTTTGCCAGATAGAAGTCTGAAATTACAATCTTGTTGATTTAGTCATTCTATTTTTAAATTTAATTTTAATGACTTTAGTTCTTATATTATTGTCAAAAAGATCTAAGGAAAATTGATGTTAATATTATGATCAGTTTGAAAATATAAATTTTGATTTATAAATATAATTTTTTATTTTAATATCAAATAAAAAATTAAATTTGAATTTGAATAAATCTAATTTCAATTTTGATTTGAGTAATTTTAATCTAAAATTTAAAATTCTAAAATTTAAAAAATTACTTTTTTATTATTAATTTATCTTTTATAAAGAAAAAATTAATTTTTATTTAAAATTAAATCTAAATTTTAATTATCTAAATAAAAAAATTTTAAATTTATGAATTTATAAAACATGAATTTTAAATTTTAAAATTTAAATCTAAATATAAATTTAAGTTTTAGAATGTTGGTTAATATTTTGTTCTTAATTTGGAAGATATGAAATTTTGATAGTTATTTGACATATTACCATAGATTTTTTTTATTTATATAAGACAAAATAATAAAACACGAAATGGATTTTTTTTTTTTAGTGTACTAGAATTGAGGAAACCTTGAAAACATTCTAGTAGCGTGTCTTTTACCTTTGGCAGCAGCGTACTGTTGCTTCGAAGCTCTTTGCTTCATCCGTAGTAGTGGAAGAAGATTCTCAAAGTCGGCAACGCCCAATAATCGCAAAATGTTTAAGCCTCCTTTTTCCGAATCATCCGACCCCCCAAAAAGACGATTGATGGGAATCGTTTAATCATCTTTCTTCATTCGCTCCCCAATTTCACTTCCAAAGATATTTTCTCGATTTCCCCTCCTCAGAACCACATCTCTACCCACTCTCTCTTCTCCATTTTCACATCACTCGGATACATGTAGCTTATCAGAGATTAGCAATTAACTTAAATTGAAAATCCTTCGATCTTGTAGTAATTTTGTTAAATTTTCAAGCTGTTTTGTTCTGGAATTCCCTTGTTTTTTTGCTTTTTATTTGATTTTAATCTGGGAATTCTTCAAAAATCTTAAAAATATTGTTACTTGCCTACATGGATTTGGTTCAAATCGGAAAACCCAGAATCACAGACCTCAAACAACAACAACAAATATGGATTCGAAATTGGGTCTAATCCAACCATCTTTATACAGTCGATACTCCAATGGGTCCTTGAAGCTCTCGACGAATTACCCGACAATTTCACTATCACGGATACTTCAATTTCAGGCCACCCAATCGTTTTCGCCAGCCGCGGCTTGTTAAAAATGTCGGGCTATTCTCAATAAAAAATGATTGGGCAAAATGGAAAGATATCTTGATACAAATATGCTAAGAAGAAGAGGGAGAGTGTCTATCAAGAATCCAAGATATTTAAAGTAATTGATCTATTGAGTGGGGATTTGTTTGTTTAAAGATTTGAATTGGTCATGTTTTTGTTGGCTATTTCTTAGCCAACTAGTCAGTAGTGTCCTTTTTCTTAGGAAAAGTTATTAAGTCCTCTATGTATTATATATTTCCACTATTGGCAACAAAAGGATGACTAGATCATTCGAGTAAACTCATTGGTTTATTCTCACAACAAGCAGAATACTTTCTTTTGACAGTTTTGATTGGGACCAATCATTTGGTATCTGAGTCAGATTACAATGTCTACCAACAAGGAAAGAATCGAGAATTGAGAAGCTAGTCTGGGGGGTCTTCAAGACCATTTCAACAAAGTGGAAATGGATGTCACTGGCAAGCTCTAGCAACTTAAAGCTGCCATCAGCAAAATCTCAGAGGTGCTGCTTAGACGACAATAAACTCCTTTGAGTCACAACAAGGAATGCAGCAGTGGTCAATCCTCCAATGGGCGATTCTGTGAGCATTTTGAGGAGTGACGACCTATGTTCAGTTCCAAGCTAGCCAAGTTGGAATTTCCCCGATACTCTGGTGCTGACCCATGGAATGGCTGAACCGAGTCAATCAATTCTTCATTTATCAGGACACAAACGAAACACAAAAGGTTGCTTTGGCTTCCTTTCACTTGGAAGGTGAGGCAAATCAGTGGTGGCAATGGATACACAGGGCATATCAAGAGGAAGGGAAAGAGATAACTTGAGGGATCTTCATAGAGAAATTATGGTCTCGGTTTGGACCAACTGATTGTGAAGATTTTGAAGAATCATTATAAAAAATAAAGCAGGCAGAGTCCTTACATCAGTACCAAAAGGAGTTTGAAAGACTGGGCAATAGAGTACAAGGGTGGACTCAAAGGGCATTGGTTGGCACATTAATGGGAGGCCTGAAAACAGAAATTGCAGATGGAATTCGAATGTTCAAGCCAAAGTCTTTGCGAGACGCCAATAGCTTGGCTAGAATGAGAGACGAACAGGTACAGCATCAAAGGAAAATTCCATGAATGCTGTCCAAGCCCACTTTCAACTCATCTTCTACAAAATTAAAAACAGCTACACAAGTAAAACGACTCTCTTGAGAAGAGATGAAAAAAAGGTGAGCTCAAGGCCTTTGTTTTAATTGCGATGCTAAGTTTGCTCCAGGCCACAAATGCAAGGACCAACAGTTATTGTTGCTGGAAAAGAACGATGGAGACGGTGAAACTGATGAGTATGTTGCTTCCACTAATCAGCAAGGAGAACCTGAGATTTCACTCCATGCTCTCACAGGCTGGTCAACAAAAAGAACCATGCAAGTCTCAGCAATACTTAGATCACAAGAGCTGAATGTGAATGAAAAAGTAGTTGAACTTCTATATTTACCAGTGGTACCAACTGAATCATTCAATGTTAAAGTAGCTAATAGTGGTCCTTTAAGATGCCGAGGTAAATTTGATAATGTTCAAATCCATCTACAAAGTATAGAATTTACCGTAACTCTTTATTCATTGCCATTGATTAGATTGGATGTGGTATTAGGGGTCTAGTGGCTTTAACAATTGGGAACAGTGATGTGTGATTGGACGCAGATGACAATGGAATTTTATTGGAAGAACCAGCGTCAACATTTGGCAGGAATTGATAGCCCGTCAGTTCAGCCAACGGCATTGGCTGCTGTCTCTAAAGATATCAAGCAAGGGTGTTCTTTATTTGTAGCATGTGTACAACCAACTCTAGATGAAATGGCTCAGGAAATCGATCCAGACATAAAGAAGTTGTTGCAGGAGTTCGAGTTTATATATCAAGAGCCCAAGCAACTGCCACCAAAATGAGAGATTGATCACCACATCAATCTTAAGGAAAGAGTTGAGCCAGTAAATGTTCGTCCGTACAGGTTTGCCTATTTTCAAAAAGCCGAAATAGAAAAGCAAGTGCATGATATGTTACAACAAGGGCTGATTAGAACTGGCACAAGTCCATTTTCTTCACCTATTTTATTAGTCAAAAAGAAATATGGTACTTGGCACTTTTGCATTGATTATAGAGCCTTAAATGCTGTGACCCTTAAAGACCGATTTCCCATTCCAACTATTCAAGATATGCTTGACGAGTTACATGGTGCTTGTTACTTTACTAAACTTGGCCTGTGATCCGGTTACCATCAGGTACGATTCCGTCCTTTAGACATTCATAAGGTAGCTTTTCGTACACACAGTGGACATTATGAATATCTTGTTATGCCCTTTGGCTTGTGTAATGCTCCATCCATCTTCCAATCCATTATGAACTCTTATCTTTCGTCCGTATCTTCGAAAGTTTGTGATAGTTTTCTTTGATGACATTCTTATTTATAGTCTCAATTACACCATGCATTTTGAACATAGTAGAAAGGCTTTTGAAATATTAAGGCATCATAACTTTTTCATCAAGCTTAGCAAGTATGTTTTTGGGCAGCAAGAGATTTGAGTATTTGGGTCATATGGTATATTTCAAGGGGTCAAGGTGGACCAAAAGAAAATTATGGCTATGGTTGATTAGCCTAGGCCTACTAATGTCATTCAATTATGTGGGTTTTTAGGTTTCACAGGTTATTACAGAAAATTCGTCCACAACTATGGAACCATAGCGCGACCACTCACCAATCTTTTGAAAAAAGGGTAGTTCAAATGGTCAGTTGAAGCAGGAGAAACATTCATGGCCTTGAAGCAAGCCATGACAAGTGCACCAACACTTGCTTTGCCTAATTTCAATGAACCATTCACCATTGAATCTGATGCTTCTGGAGAGGGGATTGGTGCTGTCTTAACCTAGCAAGGCAGGGCGATAGCATTCATGAATCATGCCTTAGGAATAACAAGACAATCCTAGTCCACTTATGCCAAAGAAATGTTTGCTATCATTCAAGCAATTAAGACATGGAATCCTTATCCGATGGGCAGAAAATTCTTTATTCAAATTGATCATCGCAGTCTCAAGCATTTATTGAAGTAGCATGTTGGCACACCTAAGCAATAAACTTGTCATTCCTTCTAATACTAGTATTGTTACTCAACTGTTACAATAATTTCATGACTCACCTTATGGAGGCCCTTCAAGGGCACTGAACTTATAAAAGGTTAGCACAATAATTTTACTGGCCATCAATGCATAAAGTAATTCAGCAGTATGTTGCCTCATGCCTTGTTTACCAGAAGAACAAGAATGACACTCTATCTCCAGCTGGTCTTCTACAGCCATTACCCATTCCTCATCAAGTGTGGGATGACAAAACAATGGACTTCATTGAAAGGTTGCCATTGTCTAATGGTAAGAGCACAACTTTTGTAGTTGTTGATCGTTTGAGCAAGTCAGCCCATTTTATAGCCTTGTAACATCCATACACTGCAAGGATGGTAGTTGAAAAATTTGTGGATGGCATTATCAAGCTCCACGGGCTCTTAAAATCCATCATTAGTGATCGTGATCCCATTTTCATTAGTTTATTTTGGCAGGAATTTTTCAAAATGTCAAGCACCAAGTTGTAGATGAGCTCTTCCTACCACCCTCAAACTGATGGACAATCAGAGCTAGTCGATCGGTGTTTGAAGCAATATTTACGGTGTTTTGTGTCGCAGCAGCCTAAAAAATGGAGTTCTTTTTTACCTTGGGCAGAGTTCTGGTATAATACCACCTATCACGGTTCAATTGGCATGACACCTTTCCAAGCTTTGTATGGGAGGTTACCACACAGTATTCCTAATTATCAGGTGGGATCTTCCTTTGTTAATGAAGTTAATCAAGCATTAATGTCCCGTGATGCAATCTTACAACAACTCAAAACCCATTTAAGTGCTGCAATCTATCGAATGAAGCAAGTGGCTGATCGTACGCGAAGAGAGGTTGAATTTGAAGTTAGAGATTTTGTATTTTTAAAATTACAGCCGTATCGACAACCAATTGTAGACAAACAACCTTTTCAGAAGTTGACTAGTCGGTTTTATGGGCCACACCGTATCGAAGCTAAAGTTGGTAAGGTAGCTTACAAATTAGACTCGCCAAAAGGAACCCGCATTCACCCTGTCTTTCATTCTCTATGTTCAAGCGACAAGTCGGAGAGCATTCTGTAACCAGCTCAGACTTGTCACCAATTACTAATGATGTTGATGTTCTCATTGAACCTGCAGCAATGTTAGGTACTCGTTGGGTTAAGAGGGGATCAAATTTTGTTAAGGAAAGTCTAGTCCACTGGAAGAATTTGTCAGCAAATGATTTTACCTAGGAAAATGCTAAAGAATTACGAGCAAGATTTCTTAATCTAAACCTTGAGGACAAAGTTTCTTCAAAAGGGGAGGCAATGATACATATACGTTAAGAAGATCAGGGAGGGTGCCTATCAAGAATCCAAGATATTTGAAGTAACTGATCTATTGAATATTTGAATTGGTCATGTTTCTATTGGCTATTTCTTAGCCAACTAGCCAGTAGTGTCCTTTTTCTTAGGAAACTTGGTTAAGTCCTCTATATATTATATATTTCCAATATTAGCAATAAAAGCATAATCAGATCATTGAAGTAAATTCACTGGTTTATTCTCACCAAAAGCAGAATACTTTCTTTTAACAGCTTTGACTGGGACCAATCATATTTCGGGGACCGAAAACTAATCGAAGAACGGTGATGGAAATCAAAGAAGCAATTCGAGAAGAGAAGGCTATTCAGGTCAATTTGTTGAATCACTGTGAAGATGGGACGCCGTTTTGGATGTTGTTTCATATGAGTCCGGTTTTTGGGAAGGAAGACCGGAGGGTGATTCATTTCGTGGCAGTTCAGGTCCTGATTACTAAGAAATAGAGCAGGAATGGAGGAGAGATTTGAGTGAGGATGGCTCGGCTTTCAATGAGATGGTGTTTGGGTCTTGGAGGAAGGAAGTGTGCTGATTCTTTCCCTGGAATTCGGCCGTGGTTTGTCCCTGGATTCGGGTGGTAAAGATTCATTTTCTTAGCTATATTTTTGTGTGTAGCCATTTTTGATCGATCAGTTGCTGTTTTTGATACAGTTTCTGGCTTTTTTGGATTGAGTTTGGTTACGCAAGCTCAATATTTAATCTATGTCCGACACCATCGTCAATGTTTAATTGCTCAAGAGCTTGTCATCCTATATCTGCCGTGAATTGATGTTTCACTCTTTGTTTCGACAATAATAATTGACGCTATGTCCTCATCATCCATTCTATTATTGGTTTTCATCTATAAAGTCTATCTTACAGTATTAGATACTGAAGAGACATGCAAGGCGAGTGATTTCAAGAAGCGAAGGGCTGCAACTGCATTTAACAACATCCTTTCTGTGCTAACCCACTATAGTGAGATGACGGGTAAATTGGTCTATGGGAAGAGATGCAGTCCACCGGGGGGGTGCTAAATCAGTTCATCACTAAACATATGACTTGGTAGAATCAAAGAAAGCTTTGTACTTTGAGTTTTTGCATATTCTTAATTTTCTTTTTATTCATAGTAGATAATTGGCTTTATTGGCATTTCCGATGTCTTTGCTTTTCATTACCTGCAACATATTTCTTTTCATTACCTGATGTCGTTACTGTTTATAATCTCGCCAATTAGCCGAAATGATAAAATGTAAATTTTCAATAATGGTTTTGTCGAATAAGTAATCAATTATCATGATAAATGATTTGCGGTTGAGAAGAGCGTTAATATTTTGTCGTTAACCATCATTCAAACAAAACGACAGAAAAGTGGTAGAATAACAAATAAAAATCGAATCAACTGAGGCACGGCCCGACTGTCTGACCCTTTTTAACTTTGAAGTGTGAATAAAGAAGTGTTAAAAGCTCAAAATTTTCTTCCCCTAGAATTATATATATATATATATATATAAACAGATTGGGTCACGTGAAAGACACATAAGCTAATTGGGATTCGCCTACATTTACGGGCGACAAAACTTCCAATTGTGTTGGGTCCCCCGTGCAACTCGTGAGCTACTCGTTAAGATTCGACCAACCTGTCTAACCATGTCAGCTTCGAAAAGCAACAGCAGCTGTGCTGCAAACTGAACCCCACTGATCTTGACAAGGATTCACGAGTTTAAACTTGGCCCTCTAAAATACTAATATCCACATTTGCACACTCTATATCTTGATATTTCCTTTTCTTCAACCAAAGGCGTTTTCCTCCGATGACAATCATTACAATCTCACACTTGCCGACCATATGAAGCAAACCCATTCATGCTTCAGTCGTCTATATAAATTGGATCCTTACAACATTTACAGCACCATGCATCATGTCCTTTTTGAGCTTTCTTCTCTCCTTTCGTCTAATTTTCTACTAAAATAGTTATTTTTATTATAACTCAGCATCACATTGCCGCAATCTATTGCTCCAATTTCCAATTTCATACTAAAATAGTTGTATACATTGTCTAGTAGTAACTATAAAATCACCAAACATTTAAATCCTCTTCACCAACCAATTCTCTGTTAAGTCATATATATCCTCTATCCTCTTCCAGCTCTGCCACATCAAGAAACACAGTCATTTCTCAATGTCGTTCAAGAACCAATCTTTTTTCGTTCTCGTCTTCACTTTATTCTTTCTTTTCTCATTCTTGGACCTAACTAAAGCTAACCCATTAGTTTTCGTCACTCAAACTTCATCTTCGTCCATAGTATCAGGAGGTTTCTGGCAGCTTCTACAATCAAGCTTGGGTATCTCCGCTATGCACGTACAACTCCTACCAAACAACAAAGTTATCATCTTCGACCGCACTGACTTTGGCCCTTCCAACCTCTCTTTACCCCCAGGCAGCTACTGTCCTAAAAATGATTGCACCGCCCACTCTGTCCTCTACGACGTAGTTTCCAACACTTTCCGTCCCCTCCACGTCGTAACCGACACTTGGTGCTCTTCCGGTTCCCTCGACCCCTACGGTACCCTTATCCAAACCGGTGGATTCAACG
This sequence comes from Adansonia gregorii, assembly GCA_038382025.1. Classification (NCBI taxonomy): domain Eukaryota; kingdom Viridiplantae; phylum Streptophyta; class Magnoliopsida; order Malvales; family Malvaceae; genus Adansonia; species Adansonia gregorii. Next base: position 12,814,468 of record JBBYHO010000005.1, read on the forward strand.
AAGGGGATCACGTGATCCGCACGTTCACCCCATGCGACACTAATGCCTGCGACTGGAACGAACTCACCGAAACTCGCCTTGTCGACCGTCGATGGTATGCTACTAACCAAGCTTTACCAGATGGAAAAATCATTATTCTTGGAGGTAGAAGGGTTTTTACCTATGAGTTTTACCCTAAAAATGACTTCATCAACAACAAGAGCATTTACCTTCGTTTCTTGGTGGAAACTAGGGACCCTGATGAGAACAATCTTTACCCTTTCTTGCATTTGTTACCAGATGGGAATCTATTTATTTTCGCTAACAGAAAATCAATCTTGTTTGATTATAAAAGAAGCATTGTTCTGAAACAGTTCCCTCTTATTCCTGGAGATGATAAGAGAAACTATCCTAGTACTGGTTCTTCGGTCTTGCTTCCTTTGAGGTTGTCTCCGAATGGGCCTCCAGTTGTGGAGGTGCTCGTTTGCGGCGGAGCACCGGCCGGGGCGTTCTTGAAGGCGGATAAGATGAAGGTTTTTGTAGAAGCATCGAGGACATGTGGCAGGCTGAGAGTGAACGACCCAAATCCGCAATGGCGCATGGAGTTCATGCCCATGCCACGTGTCATGTCTGATATGATACTGTTACCTACGGGTGATGTGATCATTATCAACGGCGCGGCAAATGGGACTGCTGGTTGGGAGAATGCTGTAGACCCAGTTCTCAACCCGGTTCTTTACTCGGTTAACGAGGATCCAGTTAGGAGATTTTCGGTTTTGGCCCCGTCAAGGATACCAAGATTGTACCATTCCGTAGCAATGCTTTTGCCAGAAGGCAGGATATTAGTGGGAGGAAGCAATCCGCATACTAGTTACGTATTCACAGGATTATATCCGACCGATCTGAGTCTCGAGGCTTACAACCCGTACTACTTGGATCCTAAATTCCACCCGTTAAAGCCGTCCATTGTATCGGTGGAGTCGGGGAGTTACGTATCGTACGGGCACAGATTCGGGGTTGCCTTTTCGCTGCCGCTTTACAACCAGGGCGAGGCATTCGTAGCGCTGATATCCCCGTCTTTTACGACGCACTCATTCGGGATGAACCAACGTATGGTGATTTTGAGCACGGAGAGCGTGGTTCAATTGACAATGTTCGATTACAAGCTGCTGGTGGATGGACCCACCAATGCCAACGTGGCACCTCCGGGTTATTATATGCTGTTCGTGGTCCATTCCGGTATTCCCAGTCACTCCGTTTGGGTAAAGGTATTGTGATTTTGATTGATCATGTACAGTTTGCTTAGATATTCCCATTTTTTTTTAATTTCTTATATGATCTGTCTTTAGGGGAAAAAAATGCTAGTGAACAAATAGCACAAATAGGTGATACGCTTCAAGTATAAAGCAGCTCGAATTTGAGCATTTAAAAAAAAAAAAAATTCATGTACTACTTTTTTTTTTTTCAGGAAATATTTTAATTCTTTTAAATATATATATATATATATGCTTTTGATTTTATTTTCTTATATTAAAAATCATTTGAAAATTTATTTTTGTGGAGCAGCTAAGCCCAATGTGGATTATATTGACCAGGTTGCGGTCTCTTTATGGATTACGATGGGCTTACAATTTAAAGTGCAAAAGTAAGAGGCCCATTCTAAAAATTGTAGAACTCGAATGTTTTTTTTTTTTTTTTTTTCCACTTTTCAGTACTGTTTTTGTCAACAAAACTCGGAACTTGTTGGCAGATAGATACATGGTAGAAGCAGACCATTTCATCCACTTTTCTCCAAAAGTTTATTTGATTCTACTTTTTGGATAACTGAGTTTTCCCATTAACAAATAACAACCAAGGCTTTTATAAAGGGAAGCTAAAGACAAAGTAAAAGGCTAACAGAACCGAGAAAAAAAAAAGGTAAAAAAAAGAAACAAGAACAGGCTAAATAAAAAGTAAGCAAATACAAAGCTCAACTAGAATTCTTTCTCGACCTGTTACGTCATTGGTAATTTGACATCATCGATCTGAAGTTTGAAATTCTGTGAACTCTTTACTTGCCCAAAATGTTACATTTAACTTGATCAAAGCCAATTACTTCAACAGAAGAAAGCAAACGAAAACATGCTCAATCAGAGTGAGTCTTTTCATTCAAGAATTCAGAATTGCCGCTGGTTGTTTTACTTGCTAGCTCCTGCTGATCTGTACTTGTAGCGCATGGCCCAGAAAAGGTAATGCAAGAAATTCAGTAAGCTAAGCACACACATCAACCAGTAGAATCTGTCCAGATGATAGCGATTTAATATATCCCCTGAGAGCCAGGGTTCGTGCCCTGAGTTGTCACTCACATTATTTACTATTGATACAATTACGGAACTTAAATAATACCCCAATGCCAACGAAGCCCAGGAAAGTGATGTAGCCAACGATCTCATGCTTGAGGGCGCCTCAGTGAAGAAAAATTCTAGTAAACCTGCCAAAGTGAAAAGATCTGCTGACCCCAGGAACAAATACTGCAAAGCAATCCAGAAAAATGTCATTGGTAATGGATCCTTTGACTCAAGTAACCCTGAGTCAGTTGCCACTCTCTTTCGTTTAATTTCAACAAGAGCTGCCACTGCCATGGATATTATGGAAAGAAATAAACCAATTCCAATTCTTTGCAAATGAGTGATGCCCATCTCGGTTTTGGTTACTCGCCGTGAAAATGGAATGATGAAGTGGTCGTAAGCTGGGGCTAGGATCATGATGAAGACCACAGGAAAAACTGGTAGTGAAGCCGGTGGAATTTTCAATGAACCAAGCTTAGTGTTCATGGAAGCAGCTTGTTCAACAGAAAAGGTCGAGAGCTGAGCTAGGCAGCAGTTGAGAAAAATGGTGCAAGCGAATATGGGAAGGATTTTAAGGACTATCTTGACTTCTTCTACTTGCTGCACTGAGCATTCAAGTGCCGGGTGAGCTGGCTTGTTCACCACCGCTCTGTTTAGGAATTTGAGGCTTTCTTTTTGGATTTGATCCAGCTGCTTACCTTGCTTGGCATTTTCTTCTGCTTCATTGCTGCTTTCAGTTTGATAAGAAGGGCTTGTGGACAGGTTCGCAATGGCATTGCTAGGATTTCTGCTCATGCAACTGTTCAGCAAAGCAGCAGCCAAAACCTGTTCAAGAAGAACACATAATTATTTCTTCTTTTTAAGAATGCAATTTAGGTAGACTATATAAATGTTTAAGGCTCTGCCAGTTCTTTTTGAAATGAAATTGTTTTAGCATTCGAAATAAACCTTGCAAATGGTTGTAAGTGGGCTGCCAGAGGGTATTTTGTTCTTGTAGAATGTTGAGCCAAAGAGGAAGATTGGGATTGACAACAATATTGCAATCGTGGAGATGGCAAAACCCCACTCCCATCCCTTATTATCTTCAATCCACACAACAAATGTAACGGCAATAAGGGCACCAAATGAGAGACAAAAGACAAAGTAGTTGAAGAAGGTCGATCTTTGCTTCCTTCCCTGTGGGGTGTTTTTATCAAACTGCTCTGCGCCATGAGTTGGTAAGGAACCCTTTATCCCTCCAACACCAAGTGCCACAAGATAGAGGCCTATGAACAGCATTGCCGCTTTCCCCCCGCCAACTTCCTGGCATGGAACGGATGCGGTGGACGGATTGCATTCTGGAGGCTTTAGGGAAGGTGTCCGAGCTTGCATGGTAAGAATGATCAAGCCCTGTTTCAATGGCGCCGGAATTGGTTAGGAATATATATATAATTGTCATGTAATAATTCCAGTAATTAATTATAATTTTGATGATGATTTTCAAGCGTTTCTTTTTTGCCTATAACTTTCTAAGGGTACCAACACCGAGATGATTAACCCTTGAGTTCAAGTCATTCATATGAAGAATTGAAGTTTCCGTTCAATTCCTTCCTCAGCACGGTAAACCTCTTTTCAAGTAATATTCAAACATAGCAAACACTTCAGCTCAACAATGCAGGAAGTAGATCAATTGATTGAATCCAACTTTTTTAGTAGCTGAGTCTGACCGAAAAAATAATAATATAGTAAGGAAAACACGCGACTCAAAACTTAAACTAGAAGGTCTTATCAGTAGAATAGATAGGCCCGAGGCCAGAGATCAGTCCTAGACCAAACCAATTAGCCACTTTCCCTATCTGATTCCCTTATCCAGAACCAAAAGCCTGGAGTATTGCTAAGAAAAAGTCAAAGAGATTGGGGTCACTCTATGTGGTCCAGGTTCAAGAGACTCGGCAAAGAGTGGGTCCGTTGGTCATGTATTAGGCCACACACAAGATTTTGGACTGCTCTGCCAAAATTTCAATTAAATGTCATATTATAAAGAAGCTGGGGTGTTCGCTACTTTGTAAAGATGGAACGATGCATGTCGGCGTCGTTCTCACTTCAGTAGACCTTCAAGTTTCATTTGGCTCTATCAAAGTACTAGTCGTAGTCAGTAGGCACGCACGTGGTACATGAACCTGCGTAAAATGAGTAATTATCTCTATCATTATGCACTCATGGATGAAATGCAGGATGAAATGTTCGAATTATAAATGAATTAGATTTTCCCTGGATTTTCCTCTTTCCCTTCTCCCCCCACTTTCTATGCAGTCATTGGTTCATCAAAACAACCGTATCCTAAACGTTGACAATACGAGCTCGTTGGGACAAAACGTGTCGTCCAGCACCCAAAAAGCTACGGCGATTTGACATTCATCTGAAACGTGTCTAGCTAAAACCGTTAACACCTGTCATGTTAGCTTTATCATCTGCTTTGCCAGAGACAAGATTTCAAATCAATAAGACAAGATAGATGTCACTATCTTTGCTCAAACTCAGAAAAGGAAGCTTCTCTTGTTGCAAATCGCGACACCAGTATTTTAACCCCCTTAGTCAAGGCGATGGCTTTGATTGGATTCGTTCCATAACTTGTAATCCAACACCAAGGACCCAGTACAACACTGACCTACTCAAGGATACACTCACCCCACGTCTGAAGTATATCATTTATGACTTCATGGACATAAAATAAAATTTGATGCTTCTTTTTTTATCGATTAATTCTTTTGAAGGAATATCGAGTAACATAACCAATTGTTCTTGTAAGTTTTATCATATGATGAAAGATTGAAACAGACCCTTATTATTACAGTGTTTGAGTTTTCATAATTTTTTAAGATCTGACAGAAAAAGACAAGTTTATGGACATTAATCTCAAGGCCTCGATAGTTGTAAATAATACCGGTGTTCCCTGAATGTATATACCAGACTATGACTGACCCAGCCTTTACTGCTTCCACACTCGGATTTTTGACAATGTCTCTTTTATTTTCTTTCTTTCAAAATGATCTAATTTCATGCAAAAGCATAATGCTGATGACATGCAACAATGAAAATACATGTTCCAGAACTTTAAAGAGGCTTGAGGAATTTAAGAAAAAATAATGTTCACGGAGATAGAAAGAAGAAGAAAGGAGTTTGGGAATTTAGTTTGAGTTGTTACCAGAAATTCGATGAGTGCGCTTATCAGGTAGATGTGATAAGTAGTGAAGAAAGCGTCAGATAAGAAGCCTCCAAGCAGAGCCAGAAGGAAGGCTGTCCCCATGAAATTGGTGACACTGTTTGCCGATTTGGATGGAGATAAGTGCATGTGATTTTTCAGATACAGCACCAGGTTGCTGGCATTTGCCAAGTACGCCAGGTTCTCCAACACTTCCACAACTGACAGGCACACCAAATTTATCATTAAAGCATATCGTAGGGATATATTTATATATATATATATATATCTATATATATATATATAGAACTGTAAGTACAAAACAGAATGCTGAAGCCGACTCTTGAAATACTCTGTCAAAACCGAAAAGCAGGATTGAGCGCTTTGGAGGAAATTAATTGGGTTGATAGATAACTAACCCAAGACGAAGAAGGCGGCAAGCATGCCACCATGTCGACCCCTTAAAGCAGGTCTATTCCTCCAATCCACATAGCCTTCCCATCTGGTATCCTGATGCCCTACTTCCTGTGGCAAAAACTCATCAAGAAAAGAGGACTTAATTAGTAAATAAGAAAGCAATATAGATTTCTTCTAGTTTCCTTGTTTGAAAGAAACAAAGCAAGAGCAAGGAGTGTGTGATAGGACAACAAAAAAGGAGAAGCCAAAGATAAAAAAGAGCTAAAAGGGGAACCCACCATTGCTCTTTCTCACAACTTTATCAGCTTGGGTAACTTGTATTGGATATCATGTGTGAGAAGGGTTATAACTGGTGGGGTATTTAAAGAGTTGGGGAGGAAAGGGCATTGAGTTGAACTCTTTAGAAAATGACTTTGATTGATCCCCTTTGGAAACTGTTGTATTATTAAGAATTCTTTAACTTTACAATTTCTTATTCTAAACAACCTTTTTTTTATGGAGCCAAGACTCACGACTACCACATGTGAAAACATAGTAAGATTAAAAAGAAAGATTAGGTTCTAATTATCAAAGATTGCTATAGATTATAATAAAAGATTAAAGATGAATATCTTTCCCCAAGAGTATGTAGTGGAAGATTAGTATAAAATCCTCTCCAACAAATGTAAAAGGAAAACAGAAAAAAAAAAAAAAAAAGGTACCAATCTCCTTCTTTGACTCTCGATAACCAGATACTCGCTATATTAATAGGAAATGAGTAATACATTTTTAGAAATACTTCTTAACATTAAGGGTTCTTTAAAAATTTAAAATTATATGATGAAACCTTTTAAATTTGTCAAAAAAGTTGTGTATTCTAAAACGTATATGTAGTAGTCTAAAGGTTGGATTAGCCAATATTCAAGATTGAACGTTCATATGATACTGGAGAGAGTTTTGATAGAATTATTGGATTCCAAAAGTAGGCTTGGAAAAACAAATTTATTTAACAATAGGTCGAGCCTGTGCATGACATTTTTACGTTGATGATTGATTTGGTCCATTTTACTACTTGTAATATAAATTCTTAAGAGATCAATCATTTTAATAACAAGGTTAATAATTTTTTAAGTGAGATTAATCTTATTTTTTAAGAATGGTTTTTTTAAAAAAAATTAATCATTTAATATATAAATTTAAATAAATTTATACGAATATAAATAATATTTTATATAATTAAATTTAATTTAAATAATATTTTATATTTATATTTCAAACTAAACTTGAGAAACTTCTGCTAAAAGTAAAACCTACCATCAACTATATTTGCTTTTCAAAAAAATAGTAATATATAGCTTCTTTCAGATTTTTTTTATTTTTCATGTTTCTCCCTTCCACTGTTATAATAACATGTTGATTAAAATATCATTAAGATCAAGAATTGATTCCCTAACCCGCGTACACGCGTAGCAACAGGACCTTTAAGCTCAGGCCTTGACTTATCAACCCAGGAATTTATTAAAT
>JBBYHO010000005.1:12866886-12886008 GCA_038382025.1 Adansonia gregorii
ATATATATATATATATATATATAAGTTGTTGTTATCGAGTGCATCTGATTTTCGTTCTGTTACTTTTCAATGTTTTTGTCATCATGTCTTTGTGTTATTGTTTTTCTCTTTTGAGGCATCTTAACAAGGTGGAATATTTGTGTATTTGTTTTGCTAATCGCCGTTTAAAATGTACAGATTCATCTTCTCGTGAGTCACACTATTCAGTTGATGGCATTTGGAATGGAAAAGATGTGAAAAATACGGATTTTGGAGCCCCCAAGGTATGAATTGTATTTTGAGTATTTGGATTTCTTTTGTATATTAAAATTTCATATAACAATATTTGAAACTTTCCTTCCTACAGGATTTTCAATCACGGAAGCTGGTCCAATACACTAAAGAAATTTTGTGGTTAGGTTCTTCATGGACATGCAAGAAAAAAAGGAAACACTATCAGTCCTTCTGTAGGAACGGTGTAATAATTTCTGTGAGTGTTATTGTCTTTCTCAATCGTGTCCTTCCATTTGGGCTTTTTCATTTAAGGTTTTTTGCAGCTTTCAGCTCGATTATCTAGCTCACTTATTTGGCCTGTTGTGCCACGTTCACCTAAAATCTTCTCAGGTTCACAACTTTGTTTATGTCTTAGCTGAGGAGGATAAACGACTTGTTGCCTATTTGGAAGATTTGTACGAGGACTCCAGAGGCACCAAGATGGTTGTGGTACGATGGTTTCACAAAATTGACGAGGTTGATATTGCTTTGCCTCCCCATTATAATTGCAGAGAGATTTTCTTTTCTCTTTGTTTTCAAGATCTCAGTATTGAATGCATAGATGGATTGGCTACTGTCCTTAGTCCTGAGCATTTCAAGAAATTTTTGAACGAGGCAACACACACTCGACTGGAGCCATTTGTATGCTGCAAGCAGTTTGAAAATGATGATGTCAAGCCTTTTGACGTGACTCAAGTTAACGGTTATTGGAAACAAGATATACTTAGATATATGTATGGTCTTTCTCCTTTGAATGATTGTCCGAGTCATCAGCATCGTGCTGATGACCAGAAAACAGATTGGGATGTTGATGATGGTGCTGGGAGCAGGCCTAGAAAGAGATATTGTCATTCAAAAGATGATGATGCACACCTGCGTATCAGTGGCAGTAGAGAGTCATTGGATACGTCAAGTGCAGATGTGCAAGATTTTCAGAACAGCAAAATTGGAACCGAATCATTCAATTTCAGTGGACGGAGTTCTGCATTCCTGCCCACCGATGCAGCTAAGCAATATTCTTTTCAGAATTTAAAAGTAGGTTCCCAGGTTGAAGTACTAGCTCAAGATAGTGGTATGAGAGGGTGTTGGTTTAGAGCTCGGATAATCAAGAAGCACAAAGATAAGGTGAAGGTGCAATACCAAGACATTCAGGATGCAGCTGATGAAGCTAAAAAATTAGAGGTATATATATTTATTTCTTTTAATTTATGGACCTGAACGGATGTCTTAATAATGAAATATTGTTGACTTTTTCTTTTGAAGTTGTTTAATGTTTCATTCATGGTTTTATGTTATAGGAATGGATTTTGGCATCTAGGGTTGCTGTTCCTGATGGAGTGGGTATTCGTATTTGTGGACGGACAACTATTCGACCATCTTCACAATACCCTAAAGGCAGTGCTTCATGTATTGGTGTTGGGTCTGTTGTTGATGTCTGGTGGCATGATGGGTGGTGGGAAGGCATTGTTGTTAAGAAGGATTCAGAAGATAAATTTTGTGTTCATTTCCCAGGTTTGTAAAATGCTTTAAGTCTGAATGTAAATGTTTTTGGTTTTTCATACTCATGAAAAGCAGAATATATATAGTTTTTGTTTTTTTCAAGCTGACGTATATTATTTTTGTAGGAGAAAAGCGGGAATCAGTCTTTGACATCAGTGATGTAAGACAATCTCAGGAATGGCTGGGAAATCGGTGGATAAATATAAAGGAGAGGCATGATCTTGTGAGTTTCATACTCCGTGGTGAAAAGCAAGATGCAGGCATATCCTGTGATTGCAGTCTTGACAAAAACACCATTTGTGACAGTGGACAGTGTGTTAAGGATGCCACTGATTGTAGTGATTCTCCTGCTGAACCTGGAAATGACAGAGCAAAGGATGCGAGTCTTGTTCCTGATCTTTCAAAGGATGACTGCCTTTCCCAGTTGAAGTGGAAGTCATTTAGGAAGAGAAAACGTGTGACTGCGAACTGTGTACGGAAACTGAATGGCAGTCAAAATCGTATCAAAAGCACTGCACAGTTTGTTACTTGCAATAAATTTTCATTCCCTGCATCCTCAAAAGTTGATAATGATAACTGCAAGTGCATAGGTGATCCGTTATTCGGTTCTTCTGTGGTGTCGCCTCTAACAAGCTTGGTTATGACAAGGTGATTGACTGATCTCATTGGAGATGTGGGGGTGTAGCTTTTTTTTTTTTTAAAAAATTGGATTTTGCTTTTCCTTCATATATAGCATCTTCTGGATTTAACGTTTAGTTGGAAATGTTCATTTGAGAAAGTTCATGGCATCCATGTCATCCTCTGTATAATTTTATGTTGTGGGGCTCTAACTTATGAGTCGTTAATTTCAGGCTACAATTTTGGGTGCAGTAGGGTAACCTCGTAGATCTCTAACTTACTCAGCCTTATTCGTTTAGGATGTGTGCAGGAGGATGTCTTGTATTCTGTTTATTTTCCGGTAATAAAAATTTTCATTTCTCATTTGTTCCAACTGTTAGCTCAAAGGATTAATCCAAAGTTGCTGGTAGCAGTGCATGGCTGCTTGACAGAATTGTGATTTATTGTTTTGGGACGTTTTGGCTCCCTCTGCAACAATTGAATGTTTTGTTAGTTGAAATTTTGTTTTCTTAGCTGCCAATTCCTTGACTGCAAATTTTGTTTCTAATCCCCTCTTTAATACGGAGACCCGGCCATGGTGCCCACTTCGAGGATTGCAAAATGACTCGGTGTGGGGTAACCAGTGTAGGTCCAGTAGTAATGCGTGTTATTATCACTGTTAAGGAATTTAATCCGTGTCATGTCATTTATCAGTTTCCATCCTTTGGCCACAATAGAAATAAAATTTTGTTCAGTAGAAATTGGAAGATTACGCTTTTAAAAAGAAATATTTTGTTAATTATCACAACTACATTTCCCGGCCATAATCTAGAAAGTGGGCAACTATTACAACATTTACAATTTGGAAACTGCTGAGCGAACTCCCAGTAAAGAACCAGCCATTTTCTCTGACTAGCATCACGTTTTTGACCTAGCGGCTGGAAATCATTTTTCTTCTTTCAAATTGTTTTAATTATAAAGAAGGTTACGTTCTAAGAAAAATAATAATTTATAAATATTAAGATTTAAATAATAAATCTTCGAATACGAAGGCTAAGCCGTTGGTTCTTTTGTTTCTTTTAATGTGCTAACAATGAAAACAGAGTAGATTACCCTTTTGCTGCTGTAAATGGCGTCCTAGGTTCAACTTGAATTGCTATGTCTTTACAGAAAGTGCAACCTTTCTGACTTTCATGATATTATCAGGCTTTTATAGGATAGTTGAGTTTGGGCATTTTGGGGAAGATACTGCTAAAATTTTTAGGAGGTTCCTGTCTTATTCTAGAGCAAATCTCCTTAGTGGTTTGTTTACGGAGGGTTCTACCTAATGTAACTATGACACGATGGATTAAATGAACTAAAAGTTGGACAAGGATATGGTTTTGGTCTCATGAGCAACTTCTTGAAAGAGAATAATTATGGATGAGAAAATTTCAGGAAAAAAAGGTAGGATGCGGGCCACCTTCATATGAAAGAAGCATCCTTTTCAACTATGCATAAAAAGACCCTTTTCTCAATTTCCTGTAGCCAGCTTAAAGATGCTCTTTATAGACCCTCCAAACTGAAGCACCTCAGAAGATGGGCTTAGTTCAGTTACAAAAGGAGGCAGCAGCACGTGCTTGCTGTTCTTAGATCATTTTCCTCTACTTTTTCGCCCCGTCCTTGCAGTTTGAGTTGAACCCTGCTACCTTCTTCTTCTTCTGTATGAAGTCCTTTAAAATATAAAGAAGCTATGGTTTTTCCTAGTTCATCGCCTAAGAAGGAGGTTTCAAGAATTGAATTCAACAACCCAAACAGCTTGTTGCTTCCTGGAACTAGCCTTGCCTGTGTTGAATCCTTATCGATGCCTCTTGTTTGTACTCTCACTCTCTCTTTGTTTATTCTCATTCTGTTGTCTGTTAAGTTCTTGAGAGATTTTGGTACACTATTGTTAGTGTTGTTTTCTGGTTTTTGCTGAGAGCAGGTTCACGAAGTTGTTCTCTCAGCAGATATTCGATGTGCAGATTGTCAAAGGAGAATAGCAGACATTATATCAAGAATGAATGGTACGTTTTCTTCATTTTATCTTAAATTGCGGCTAAGATTTATCTCAATTTCGAAGAGCTTCAGATGATTGGGGTAGTGGACTGTTTTGAATAATCTCTAAAGGGTCATGTAATGTGCATAATAATAATTTTTTAGTTGATGTTAGAAGAACTTTCTTTAACAATTGCTGAGTTGGTATTTTTAACTTCATAAAACTGTCTTCCAAAATATGCTTGATATCTTCTATTTTCCCGTCTTTTGCGGTAATGGTGGCTCTTCATAGGGTTAATCAAACAAAGGAAAATGTAAAAAAGAAAAGCAAAAAACTTGTTTGACAAATAATAGTTGCATGAGATTTAGCCAGAAATCAGGATTATGGTCTTAATCTGGATTCCTGCATTACCCAAATCCTACTTTTATTGTTTGTCAATCTTAACAGAGACAGATTCTGTTTTGGTAGATGTGTTGGAAAAGAAGGTAACACTCACCTGTAGATACCCTGGAATTGCTAAGTTGCCTTCAAGGCAAGTTCCTGTTATTTACAGGAATCCCGTCAGCACAATGGGCATTATCAAGAGAATTTTTCGCTCTTCGCGAAGGTGAACGAATGACATACCAATCGAGAAACATCCAACATGCCACACATTTCTTCGTATAAAAGATTTGCTTGTTTTAGCCTGATTGCATGTATACTTTTTGTTGTAAGAAAAGGAAATGAATACTACATCCATTTGTGTTCTCAGTTTTTGGTTTAGTCCGACTTGTATTTAGAAATATAGTGAATCGTTGGATGTGTTTGAACTGATCAGCCAAATTCTTGATCTTTTGCTGTATATACTGTGCTATGTTTTCTGGGCATTTCGTTTTCTTGAAAGTATTCATGTGGAACAGATGTTCCTTTTAGCCATGGAGGGTACTATTTTTCACATATATGAAAACATTGAAAACTGCTGAGCAATACCCGTATTTGACATATACCTAGAATTAGGATAACATAGGTATGATGTGCCGAATTCAGTGCTGAGTGAAGTATTGAAGAAGGCTATTTCAGATGTAACTTTCTCTATTAGTTTTCTTGTCTTTCAGGCAAACTAAAATCAAAGGTAACTGATGCTTAAATTTAATGCAAACAGAAACCTTTCTAAATAAGAAAAGGATACTTGATGATCCTGTACAGGGTAACGCAGCATTTACATGAAAGGATTCTTTTCTCTTAATTACTTGATATTCAAGTCAATGGCTTAATTAACCAAAAATATAATCTTTTTGCTGGTCCAAGAAGAATCAGATTCCAAAATCAAACAAAAGGAATTACTATGAAAGAGCAAAAAGTAGTAATATCCATTTTGTTTTTGATCCCATGAATTTCTAACATTTCATTTTCCAAAAATATTGCAAAACCAGCGAAGCCAAATCCCAATTATTGATCCAAATTCATTTGATCAATTCCCATCTTCATGTCAGGAAGGGCAAGTTTAAAGACAGCATCTTCAATTCATTAGCCATTTCTTCATCATTTCCCTGCTTATTTTAAACTTAGCCATTTGCTGACACTAATTATCTCCTTCGTACATTTGAAAAGGGTTGACATTAATGATTCTTTTTTTTGTTCGTTTATTTCCATGCTAGCAGCAGCTCTGTTGCATGGTGATGAGAGTTAACATAGACTGCCATGGCTGTTACAAGAAACTAAGAAGAACCCTTCTTAATATGAAAGGTAAGTTCTCCATTAACAAACTTCAAATCTCCACCATTTATTCCTGGGTCATTTTCTATCAGGTCAAAGTTTTATATACTTCAATTTTTTCACATTGAAGAAATAGAGACATATGTGATCGAGAAGCAGCAATGCAAGGTAAGCGTATGCGGGAGGTTTACACCATCTGATGTAGCAATAAAAGTAAGAAAGAAGATGAATCGAAGAGTAGAGATACTGGAAATCAATGAAATTAGCGATGAACAAATAGAGCAAGAGCAACAAATCACTACCCAATGATTGGTGGCTTCAAAAAATCTGTCAAGTTTTGTTGTCTGTCTTATGAAAACCATCCATTATTTCATAACTTGAAAGCACTCTGATAGAAAAAAAAATCTGCAGAATTATGATCCATTGTTACCATATAATTCAATCTGGAATATGTAGTTGAAAACTTGAAGAGCCATGGGGGAGATTATATTTGCAAGTAGAAAATGAAAGGCGAAATGTACATGAGAATCTTTAGTGTGTGATTCTGATTCTCCGAACAGATAAATTTGTAGCATGTGACAGTGTCTCAAATTCCATAATTTGATTGGCTTGGTAAGCAAACATATAAATCAACTCCCCCCCCCCCAGTTTAGGGGGCAAAAAAGATTCAGTGAATATTGCATTTTTTTTCCAACTTCTCATGATGTCTCTTTTTCTCCCATTAATCCTCTTTTAAATTTTTTTTGCAATGATTATTGCATATGAAAAAGTTTAATGAAGCGCATACATGAAAGCATAACTTAGTGTAAAATTTATTAATTTTATAAGTTTTTATAATTTGTACATGATTGATATTTTAATAAACCAATTCAAAAATTTGATTTTACAATATAATTGTATTTTTCGTGTATGTAAAATTTTAAATTAATTTTTTATATATTATAATGTCGATGAAAATATTGTTTTATATGTATAAATTTAACGGTTAATTTTTCATTGACTAAATAACTAGACTTTTTTAATTTACTGAAATTTGATATAAATGATCCACATGAATAAAATATAAAATATAAGATGAAATAAATATAAATCTTATAAAAATATGTAAAATTAAATTAATTTTATATTAATGCAGCCATAGGGTGAGGGGGGATTAACTGATCGGTAAGAGTCTTCGAGATTGGATGAGGGATATGGGGCAGACGAGCACTGAGGCAGTGGGGCTTTGGTAGAAGGAAAGGGAAGGAGATTTAATATTGCGGCTTTCGAGTCTGCTAAATTCTAAAACCTTTCATCACCCATTAATGGCTTGAATGTGGTCCAAGCCCGAAGCCAACCAGCTCTCTTTAGGATCTTTCTTCACTATTCTCCCAACCCGACCCAACATATTAGTTTTTTGTGTCACAATATATGCGTGTGTAAGCAATGGTAACATCCATAAACAAAAGAAAGTTATTAAAGTAGTATTGTAGCTTTCCAAAGGAACCTTCCGATCAAACCTCCACATTTTATTTATACATTGCTGCTTTGATTAAAATGGGGAAAAAATGTAACGAAAAGTTATCCCTTTGGCACGTGACACTCTCACTGAGACTGAGAGCCGCAAATATTGTAGCATGAAGATTTTAGTAGAACCTCTCTCATTGTGTCATTGAAGTTACGATGTTTCTAGTCGGCACATATATGTATATGTATACACATAGCATCCTCCAATTTTCAATTCAATTTATCACTCTCCCTGTAAAACAAAAGCAATGCAATTTCATTGGGGGAAATGGCGACCTCACGCCGTGAATCATGAAAACTGGAAAACTCCCATAATTTAATACATAATACCCATAAGAAGCATGGTTAAAACACTTCTAGGTGACGTCTCAACCATCACCTGAATTATTCTGCTGTATGAAATTGGAGAGAGTATGCAACTGCTTTATCCATCAGAGACTATAGTACGTTAAAACGTGCTTGAATTCTGAAGTCTAAAAATGGCAGCGATGTTGGCAGATACCTATCCTTAGCAACAAGAGTTGGAGTTCTAGGAAATTGTTACAGTAGAGGCCGAAAGGCTTAGTAGCTTGTAAAGCAGGTTTACATGGAGCCCTGCTATGGCCATTCTCTGGGAGATAAATATGAGGTTGCAGTTGTATGGGGAGAGTTAAGGCCAAAAGAGGACAAAGGTGCCCATGGATTAGTATGGTCCAATTCCTGTATCCCTAGGCGTGCAGTGATTTCTTGTACGGCTGTGCTTGATAGACTTGCTAGGTGGGGAATTCCAGGGGAGGAGCAGTGCCTACTTTGCCAACGGGAGAACGAAATTAGGATATTTTCTTTGGTTGCGCCTACTCAAAGGGCATTTTGGCAACCTATCTTGGAGATGTGTGGTTTAAGCAAGGAGAGTGACCAACTGTGATCAGGACTTGCAATGCATTGGGCGTCCAACAAACTGAAAGGGAGGCCTTTGCTCATCACTATACTCAAAAATGGCTTGGAATGCTTTCATTTATGTGGTACGGAGAGAAAGAAACAAGAAGCTGTTTAATCACCCAGAAGCAGATGCTACCCGGCTTTTGATTCAAGCTAGGAAAATCATTGACTGTGTTAATCTTGACATGTGTAATGCTTTGAAATTTAATTCTTCTATGTTTCTTAAATGAGCTAATGTTTGCCTGTAATTTCTAGCAGCACTGCCGGTTTCCTTGGATAATAAAATACAAATTTATCCAAGGAAAAAAATGTAGCCACGTGCCTGCAAATTATACTGAAAATGTCATTTTTGGCTGGAAATACATGTGGTGACGAATATACAAACCACCTTTGAACTGGATAAAGGGAAATGTATTATAGTGTGAACTTTTTCACTAGATATTATCTTCATCAGATACTATATATGTTGTATTCTGCTAGGAAAGTGCAAGTCTAGCATGCACTCTTGAGTTTTGATTACACAAGCAAGCTTCTGCACGGCAGAAACTGAAGCTTCGATCGTTGATACAAGCCTACAAATAGAGTCTCTAAGTACTTCTGTAAGTATTTGTCCGTTTCTTTGTTCCTTAAATATGTCAGTTTTCTAATCAATGGCTTCCAAAATAATACTCTTATATGAAACAGAAATTAAATATGCCGTGAATGCTTTAATGCTGATTTGGTTGCGTTATCTCCCGTTTTTACTTGTCAAGAACTAACTTTAATTATCTCTGGCTTCGTTTATCTATCTTTTTTCAAACTTCTTGGATCATGCAGATTTATTGTGCAGTGAAGAAAGGAGTGAAAATATCGGCAAAAATAGCGTCAGTGAAGTATAACTGGGCAGATAACAATGGGACAAAGCAACCTCTTTTGGTCAGCTTCAGGGGAAATGAAGATCGAGGAAGTAGATTGACGTATCTGAAAGTTATGATAGAAAAAATCAAGAAATCTTGGGAGGAGTTACAAGATTTTTCTAGGAAAGCATTGGAAATGGGTCGTTCTGATCCGAGGAAAGTTATATTTGCAGTCAAAATGGGACTGGCATTGTCAATTGTGTCTTTGCTCATATTTTGGAAAGGATCATATCAGGATATTGCTCAATATTCAATTTGGGCAATACTCACAGTCATAGTGATGTTTGAATTCAGCATTGGTACTAGCATCATCATCGTCATTTCAACTTTATGCAGTCTAGATTATCCCCATTTAATTTTTACCATGTTTCTGTTTCCAAAATCATTTTTGCTGAATTTCCCAAAAGTTCATAATCGGCTAGACTAACTGCTTCTCCTTTTAAGCAGGAGCAACCTTTATAAAAGGATTTAATCGCGGGTTGGGAACACTTTGTGCTGCAATACTTGCATTTTGCTTTGCTGAGCTATCTATGGTGGCTGGGAAGTTCGAGGAAGTTGTCATTGTTATTAGCATTTTCATAACGGGTAAGTGTTTGATAGGTCAAGTAGACAGTGGACGATATAGCTTGAACCCAACAAGACAAAATCAATTAATTCCTTCATTTTTAACGGTTTTCTTTGCTGTGGATAGGATTCTGTGCATCCTATTTGAAGCTGTATCCGACGATGAAGCCTTATGAATACGGATTTCGAGTATTTGTATTGACATATTGTATCCTTATGATAGCCGGTAACAGGACTAGGGAATACACCGAGGCAATTTTAATTCGATTGGTACTTATTGCAGTTGGAGCTGGTGTATGTTTGGTTGTAAATATATGTATTTTTCCGATTTGGGCTGGTGAATCTCTGCATAATTTAGTGGTTAAAAATTTTAAGGACCTTGCCACTTCTTTGGAAGGTTTGCTTTTTTCACATCCAAAAAGCTCTTTAATCTACTTAAAGATGTATCAATTTTTACATTCCTTTCTTCACCATTTTGTTATTCAGGTTGCGTTAATGGGTACTTGAAATGTGTTGAATATGAAAAAATTCCCTCGAAAATTCTTACGTATCAAGCTGCCGATGATCCACTTTATAATTGTTATCGGTCAGTGGTGCAGTCCACAAGCCAAGAAAATACCTTGGTACGTGCAAATTGCATTTGCATAGGCTAAAATTATGCAACAGTTTTGACTTGTTGAACAAATGATTCCAGGAATTGAATTGGGTTTGAAATCTTATTTGCAGCTTGGTTTTGCAACTTGGGAACCGCCTCACGGTCGTTACAGAATGTATAATTATCCTTGGGAGAACTTTGTCAAAGTAAGTGGTGCAGTGAAGCACTGCGCTTTCATGGTTATGGCACTCCATGGTTGCATCCTTTCAGAAATACAGGTGATTATATCATCCATTTTTATCTACTTTTCTCTGCATTGTAATATCTGTTATTCTTAGTCCTCTGTCTCATCTAGTTGGTTTAATATCAATTGTTGAACAATTAAGCGATCCTGATCAGTAGCTCGAGTTACTCGACAATCCTGAAATGGCATCCTCATAATAAAGATGATATGTCAAGTGCATTTGTTGAGAAGAGCAATTATTGAATTGGAAGGTTTGGTTGAGTGTATTGTCTAATTTAACTTCAAGGGTGTAGGCTATAGATGAAAGGGGCACTAGGAAAGTGACAAAGCTTAACTCGTTTTTCCATTTTCATATCATTGATGTCGTAATGTTCTAAATCTAGGCCCCTCCGGAAAGAAGACAAGTCTTTTCTAGAGAGCTTCAGAAGGTCGGGGCAGAAGGCGCGAAAGCGTTACGCAAGCTTGGAAGCAAATTAGAGAGGATGGAGAAATTGAGTCCGGGTGACATGCTCAAAAATGTCCATGAGGCAGCTGAGCAGTTGCAGAAAAAAATAGACCATAAGTCATACGTCCTAGTGAACTCTGAGAGCTGGGAAATTAGAGGAAGGCCAAAGGAATTTGAAGACCTAATAAATCTTGAGGATATGCAGGAAGATGAAAATGTGAAATTGGGGTCTAAATCATTGAGTGAAGCTGAGCTGGACATGAGGTCAATTCCCGTCAGGACAGCTTCTTTACCACCGTGTGACGCTGCTGCCAAAAACATGTTCAGAAGATTGCCATCAAATCTTGCATCTAATGCTGAATCATTTATGAAGGGAGATGAATGCAAAGCATACGAAAGTGCTAGTGCTCTGTCATTGGCAACCTTTGCTTCACTTTTGATTGAATTTGTCGCAAGACTTGGCAATCTGCTTGACTCTTTTGAAGAACTAAGTCAGAAAGCAAACTTCAAGGATCCTATTACGAACATGCCCCCTGGCCCTGTTACAACAAGGGTCGGCAGTTGGGTTGTCTAGGTAAATTTACTATGTTTTTTTACTAATATGGGGTAGTTAACTACCAGCATGTTTTCAGGAAGACCTACTAGATTTGGTTTATAGAACTTGTGTCCCTACCACTGTCAAATTGATAATAACTGGTTAAGAACTTAATGTCGTCCGGAACAAAATCTAAATTAACCAGGGAATTATTGCTATTGTTAGCGTAAGACTGCTGATTCTATTATTGATTCTAACAACCGTACGCTGATCCTCCCTTTATCAGTTAGTCATTTTTAGCATGGGGTGATTGGATAACTCCCAAAGCCCCACACAAGAAATCAGAAAAATAGGATTACAGAACAGGTAAAGCTCGACTATGTTGTGAAAAAGATAAAGAAAACTTGTTTTCATCTTCTATAAATCCATGATTGGTTTGAAGGAAGTCATGGGACTTTAGCTAGCTTTTCCTTTTTGTATCTAACATTTGGAAAATGCTCACAAAAATTCTATGATCCATCTTCACGAGACTCTTTCTGCATTAATTATGGGTCACGGGTCGAGACTCAAAACGGATGGGGTTCTTGACTCTTGGACCTTATCCACATAAGAAGGAAACGGCAGCCCATGGGGCAATTACAATATAGTTTGATGTTACATTGTTGGACGAAGCCCAATTATAGCCATCTTGCGCTAAAGCCAAGTTTCACTGCTAGTATTGATATAATCCTATTCGTATGGTATATGCCAAATATGGTACGGTAACATACTTTAATATGGTATAATACCTAATGAAAATCATCTTCTATGGTAACAAAAATCTGAATAAGAAGTTCAAATTTTACAAGTATTTGGAATTAAATTGTCATATAATTTGAATCATCAAAACTAAAATTAAGAATTTAACGTTTTATCATTACATAATTATTGGCATTTATAATCCATGCTTATCTCAATTTCTTTGCTTCAAAAAAACTCTTTTTATAATAGCAAATAATGATTGATTGATCTTATTCAATCACATGGTCCCAACTACCAAGCCAATGAGCCATTAGCGGTAGTAGGGGGGCATGTGACTCGGCGGCGTTAGGCAGAGGGGCTGCTGAATGTGGACAGCAAGCAGTTAAGTAATTGTTGGAAGTTCTGAAGGAGCAAATCTTTTTTCCAGAATCTGACAAACCCCAACAGCAGTCTCTCATTTATCCTGTGAGTGAAATTCTGGCAACAAATACACCGCAGATTTCATTTTTCTTTGTTTCTTTTTTTCCCTTTTTAAAATGTTTCAAAATTAAGTCTTCTTTCAGAATAGTTTTGTTTGTAAGTGAAAAAGAAGAACATGCTAAACGGTTCAATTTCTTCTACTTCAGTTTTAGACAAGAAAACAGTTTGAGAATAGAGACCCCACATCTCAGAACTCAGTTCAAGATATATACAGTAATTTGGCAGCAGTAAAATTCAAGGCATGCAAACATGCACGTCCCGACAAAGATTATAAATTATGAAAATGAAATAGGTTAAATAAAAGTGGAATGGATCTGATTATCTGAGTCAGATCGGATTCAGCCATTTTTGTTTTTATGGATGACAGATTGACGATCCTTGTTAATGCTTAATGACGAAAACAAATCTGGAAAGAGAATTTAAAATCCATGGTTTCAGAACCCAGTTCAAGATATACAGTAATTTGCCAGCAGTAAAACAAAGCATTCAGACATGGACGTCCCGACAATGCTTATAAATTATAGACATGGAACAGATTAAAGAAAGTCCAATGAATTCAGATCGGATTCAACCATTTTTTTTTTATAGATGACAAAATTGAATGACGGTTCTCGTTAATGACAACCTCAGATGCCTAAGGTGAAAACAAATCTCAAGAAAGAGATTCGTTACTCATTGGCCTTCAAAGGAACAGGCCAACAAATATAACAATACTGAAAGCAATCTATTTCTCGCCACAAAGCAAAAACGAAAGATGAGTGCCGATAGTGTGTTCTGTATCTTTCTAATCATTTATTCAACATTTATAAAGAAAGATGAGCCTTTGAGCCATTTTCTTCAATGATGCTAAGCATGAAGCAGAAAATCATTTCCCATAAAACTAATTCAAGCTTTTTTATTTTTATTTTTTCGGACAATGAAGAAACTAAAACAATCGATTGTTTTGTATCTCTGAGTCTACTAATTATCCAACCGAATTGTTACCATTTAATTAAAAACCAAGTGGTTGGTGACGCGTGGTGCCCTCTCTCTGTCTCTTTCTCTCCTACCAGTCTACGACTCTTTCCTAATTTCTATTTCACGACAGTTCGTTTACATCTTCAATCAAAACCGCCAGTCCTTTCCAAGCTGCCATCAAAATTCAAATGATAAACGACATCGTTTTCATTCCTACCTCTCATCATTTTTCTATCTTCATTGAATCTAGATGTACGTACTCGTATTTTCTTCGAAATTGTAGCTCTATCAATAACATCATCTGATCTGTTACTTGCCCTTTCATCAGGCATGTTTGAAAATTTTGAATTTATGATAAAAGAAAAGAATTTCGTTAGTGGGGTCTTCTAGATCACTGTTTCTGTTTTGGGTTTTCTTTTTTGTTTTGATCTGTTGATGCAGAAATGGCAGGGAGGTCTTTTCTGCATGGTTCTGAGAGTAAAGAAAGGTTGCTTCCAAGGAAAGGGTATTCGGAATTTGGTTTGAACAGCTCAGGTGGTAGTGAGGATGGAGTTAAATGCAGGTGTTTTCGATCATGTTCTGATTCGATTGTTAAGTTTTGGAATGGTGTGCAAGAAATCACTGTTAAGTTGTATAAAATGGGTCGATCAGATCCTCGGAAGGTTGTTTTTGCTGCAAAAATGGGGCTTTCGTTAACAATTGTATCATTGCTTATATTTTTTAAAGAGCCTCTAAGGCATGCTAGTCAATACTCTATCTGGGCAATTCTTACTGTTGTCGTGGTTTTCGAATTCAGCGTAGGTATTTGATTCAACATTCATGCCCCATTTCTTCCAACCCAAAATCTCTACTTATTTTTATTTTTAATTGGATCGTGATAATGAAATCAATTTCTCAATTGTAGGTGCAACGCTTAACAAAGGTTTCAATCGAGCTTTAGGGACTTTCTCTGCTGGAGCCCTTGCTTTAGGCATTGCAGAAGTATCAATGAAGTCTGGAAAGTATGAAGAAGTTATTATTTTGATAAGCATTTTCATTGCAGGTTGGAGTTCTAGCAGTTAATAGTATCAATTATAAATACACATGAGAATTCCTGTATACTGTATCTTTCTGCTCACAAGATCATTCTTCTTTATAACTCTTGAAATTTCATTCTGCTTTAGGATTTTGTGCAAGCTATTGCAAATTGTACCCTCCCATGAAGCCATATGAATATGGTTTTCGGGTATTCTTATTGACATTTTGTATCGTACTGGTGTCTGGAAACAACTCAAGAACCTTTTTCGACACTGCTTTTTATCGATTGTTGCTTATTGCGGTTGGTGCTGGCATTTGTTTGGTTGTAAATATATGCATATACCCCATATGGTCAGGCGAGGATTTACACAAATTGGTGGTAAAAAATTTCAGGAGTGTTGCTTCTTCCTTGGAAGGTTAGCTTTAGTTCCTTTTTTTTTTTTTTTAAAGTCCTGCTCTGTGTAGTTTTCTCTATGAAATTTGTTAATTTTCTGTTTTAAAGTTACTGTGATAAATTGCTTCATTGATAACCTTGAAGCTTCTTTTCTAGGCTGCGTTAACGGATACCTGCAATGTGTTGAATATGAGAGGATCCCTTCCAAAATTCTTACATACCAAGCATCTGATGATCCCCTGTATAGTGGCTACCGATCAGTTGTGCAGTCTTCAAGCCAAGAGGAATCTCTGGTATGTTCTCATATGCCTTCATCCTTTCTTCCTTATCTCCAAGAATGTAGGAGCTCTTTTATTTATTTTGAGTACTTTCTTATTTCAGCTGGATTTTGCCTTATGGGAGCCTCCACACGGTCCTTACAGAACATTCAACTACCCGTGGAGAAGCTATGTTAAAGTAAGTGGTGCATTGAGACATTGTGCATTCATGGTCATGGCAATGCATGGATGTATACTTTCAGAAATTCAGGTGAGAAGAACACTATCTCATTGCTTATTTCCAAAGAAATCATTTCTGGCAATTCATGATTACTGCTTTAGCAAATATTTAGAAAATCCTTTTTTTGAAGAGAGAGAGAGAGTGTGTGTGTGTGTGTGTGTGTATATATATTTCAAACTTATCTGTTTTACTCCTTCTGCTAGATCTCTCTTTTAAAAGCTGTAAAATAGGTTGCTAGACTTCTCCTTTCAGCATCAGCCACTTGTTTAGTATTTCCTTCTCTAGTGTGCCTCTCCAGAGTTAAGGAAACGCATATCTTACAGCTGTAAAGTGCCCCATAATTTCATATGATATTTAGAGGAACTGCCTTCAATTAATTTATTGCTCATCATTTGGCACTTAATTGTCTTAATGAGCAATCAGAAGAATGGTAATAGGCTAAGAAGTTGGATAATAAAACAAAATACGTAGTTTAGCAGATATTTAATCTTTGCCAGTTGTGGACCTTTATTTATACACGATAGGTCCTCTTCAAAGGGTGATGCCTGAGATTATAACATTGTGTCAAAAAGGAAGACAACAAGACCCCATCAATCTGGCAACGGCTTAGAAATTTCCCTCAGAATTATGTGGTTTCCACTTATGCAATGATACAAAGTTCCCTTTAGGTTACTTTTTCTGTTAATTTCAACGCTGGCATTCATCATGTCTTTGTTATGTGGTTTCCACTTATGCAATGATACAAGTTCCCTTTATTTTACTTTTCCTGTTTATTTTGATGCTGGCATTCATCGTCTATGGTTTTAACTTGATGATAAAAGCAAAATGATGATGTTTAATAGTAAAAAATAGTTCCTGAAGGCCACAAAAGAAACCTCCGCTAGAAGTGAACTTGTAATGCTGATTTGAATCCGTAGAAAATTTCTAGTGATAAATCCATCATAAAATGCTATCTTTTCTTTTCTTTCTTTTTTTTTTCAAAAAAAACGAATTATGGATATTGTTTTCCTGAGATTCTTCATAAAACTCTCTTAGTCTTGGTTTTTGATATCATTATATCTATTGTTATTCACTTTTTTGTGCTATGCTGTTAAAATTTCTGATCTGGATGACCCATTTAAACACCAAACCGACAGAAAATTAGGACTAATTCAAGGTGCTTATAGACAAAAGGTGTAGGATTTATGATTGACATAGATACAATCAAATTTAACATTTTCACTTTAGCATCCTGCAGTTTTAATGGGTATAACGTGAAAAGTTTCATGTTTTAGTCAATTCTAATGAGCATTTCGTACTCATTATTAGAAAATATCTTTGTTTCTCTTATAAATCATTGACTTGTAGCGGGAAGGCTATTAGATTTTTTTTTTTTTTGTAATTAAAATTTGCACCTTCTTGTAATGTAAACTGTGCCACCTGTGGTTAGGATGCCACAGAAGAGCATCCGTGGACAATGTAAGACTATTTTGAACTATGCAATCTTTCCATTGTAGGCTGCACTCGACACTCCATTGTTTCCAAGAAGGTAAGGAGTATGCAATCTCGCACCAGAATCCCACTTAGCCACAAGACCAAAGCTAATGGTGCATTGGCACATAGTGGCCAAGGCCAACACTGTCCATCGACAATGGAATATTCTTTTGAAAATTTAAATGATTGATTCATCTAGGATGCACTTAATATTACATTTGTTCGCCAAGAAGGTAAAAGTAGACAATCTTGTAACAAGAATCCCAATTGACCACACCTTTTCTAAGGGTCCTTTTTAGTTACTACTCTGTTTTAGCACGTATTTGATATTGACAGTTTTGGACAACATACCTAGAGATGTTAATTACATAATCAGAGTTTGTAAATTTCTACATGCAGGCACCAGCGGAGAAGAGACAAGCATTTGCTGTTGAGCTTCAGAGGGTTGGTAATGCAGGTGCCAAAGTGCTTCGTGAGCTTGGAGACAAAATTGAAAAGATGGAAAGGTTAAGCTCTGGAGACATACTCAGGGAAATTCATGAGGCAGGAGAGGATTTGCAAATGAAGATAGACGAAAAATCATTCCTTCTAGTCAATTCAGAAAGCTGGGCAACTGCACCGCAGTTCAAGGAATATGAAGAACCTGTGAGTGTAATCGATGTTAAAGATGATGAGAATAAAGTGATCAAATCCCTCAGTGATATCTGTGACGTTCAAAACTCAAACATGGGCATGGACTCTCGCATGCCAGATTTAATTACCACAGAGAGTATGCTCCAGAAACCGTCATGGCCACGTCTCTCATTTACCGTGGATGCATTGCTGAACCATCAGGAATCCAAAATATATGAAAGTGCTAGCTCTTTATCTTTAGCAACATTCGCATCACTCTTGATTGAGTTTGTAGCAAGGCTCCAAAATCTTGTGGATGCATTTGAAGAGCTGAGTGAGAAAGCAAATTTCAAGGTACCCGTCAACCACCCAGTAAGAAAAGAGGTGACAGGATTTTGGAACAGACTAAGAAGTTGCTTTCACTCAAAGAACTAAATTCTAGGAAAAAAAAAAATGGTCAAGGATCATGTCTTGGGACTAAATATAGCAAGACAAAGTTTTAGTTTGATTTCTGCTTTGTTGTAGCTTGCCTATCAAAATGCATCAACTTTGCAATGATGCAGTTGGGGAATAAGCCTTTATATAGAGGCCAAAAGGTGAGTCTAGAAACTGAAATTACAATGATAAAAGCTTCTTCAAGTTATTGTTTTATTTTTGTTCATGGTGAAGCACAGTAATGGAATTTTGGGGAATATATGGAGAACTTGAAGAACAACTTTCTTTCTTTTCTGATAGTGATAAAGGTTTTAATTCGAGCTAGAAGGTTTTTTTCCCAGATGTCCTTTCATTTCAGTCGAAGCTTGAATCTTCTTTATCCAACTAACTCATTTTCTGATGTTTCTAATGAAATAGTTAGTCCGATCAAGAGTAATGGTGTTTTTCACTTTCATATACACGCACGCATGCGTAAAGAGATTCACTTATATTATTATAAAATTTTACTTGCACTATGAATATGATTATATTATAAAGTTAAATTCAGTGGCCATTTTATTAAAATATGAATTGTATATCAACTTTAAAAGTAAAAAAAAGGGTTAATTGAGATAAATGTGTTAATAAATAAAGGAAAAAAAATCATATCAGATACAAAATTCACAAAAGAGAATGACGTAAGAATTATTTGGAGGGCCAAAATAACACTTGACCTATTTTCTTTTCTTCTACTGACTACTTTAAAGAAGCC
>JBBYHO010000005.1:12892293-12910152 GCA_038382025.1 Adansonia gregorii
TTTCGAGGACTACCATGGAATACGTTCGACCATGGGTTTTCTTTCATCGTCAGAAAGGTGCCTTTAGTTTGTCAATCAATGCTAAGGCTTTGTACAGAAAAGAAAAAAGGGTTAGGCTAGTCACAGTCTCATTGGATTCGCATTCAAGAATGGCATTTAATTGCTATAGTTTTTCAAAAATTCAAAATCTCATTTATAAATTAATCTTAATGCTTAATATAATAATTTCGCTTGTAAGAATTAATACAAAGAAAATAATATAATTGGCTTAGTAAAGAAAAAAGAATTAATACAATTGACAAGAACCGTATCTAATTATAAAGTGTGCAACTCTGGCTTTTTTCTGAACTTTGAGCTAGGGAAGGATGAATTCAAATCATTCATGCACTTATTATTGAGTTGAATATTTGGATGCAAGTCAAATTTAATTTGTTTGATAGAAATTATTTGGTGTAAACAATTTTTTTAAATCAATTATACACTTATCAAACTTTATGAATAATTCGAGTTCATTTGAACTTTCTTCGATAAGAAAGATGCGAAGACATAAGAACGAAAATTTGTTATCTAATTATTTAGTTACAAAGCTGAAAAAAATTGTTATAAATTTAAATAATGAGGTTGATCGAATATTAGGTCAGTTGACAACTTGACATGATATTATTGATACACTCTTGGCGGATGTAGGTTTGAGAAAGCTTAAGCTCGTAATTTCTTTCCCAAATGAGTTAATTAGATAAAAGTTAAAAAAAAATTTAAAAAATGGTTTCATAAGATTAACAAGTTTGTCATCATTTTATAACTAGCAAAGCGTAATTCTACAATAACTTCATTATGGTCAATATGTTCAACTTAAGTAAGCTGGTATGTACAATAGGTTTGATTACTTTGCCATATAGGTTTTTTATACTTCTTTCAACATGTATATATTCTATTAAATTAAAGAAATAGTTTATTTTTTAGGAAAATTCCTATTGGAATAAAATTTGAAGAAATTTGAATTTTGAATAAAGCTTATCGAAGAATAAGTCAGTATTTTTGCATGTTATCTATTATATTAACACAAACCATATTATTTTATATATACTTGAAAAATTGTAACATTTTCCAGTTTATATTCCAATTTGATTTTCATAGAATTTAAGGAAAATTTTGATTTTATAAGCATAATATATATATATTAATTGTTTCTAAGTAGAGGGGAAAAAAAGCATTAAACAAAAGAAAGTGCAATAAGACATTGGTGAGAATGAAATCTTCTAAGTACATGCTAATAGGCAGCTATCTTTATTTTATTACTCTTCAAACATTCCCTTTTTCTTTTTCCATTTTAGGCTGCTTACATTATACCCCCAAAGTTAGATAAGAAAAAGAAAAGGAAAAACTGAAAAAGAAAATCACGTGACTTTCACATGGCGTGGTGGAAGAATAGAATAATAATCAGTATCACCCACTGTCATAAAGGAAAATCCGAATATTCGAATTCTTAACGGCGTGAATCCTTCGAAAGTGTTTTGTTTTGTTTTACTTCTTTTGTTATTTCTTTATATTCCAACCTCTTTAGCTTTAGGTTAGACGGAACGCCTTAAAGGTTCTTCTTTCTCTCTTTACTTCCCCTATTTAATTTAGTCTTTTTATTTTTTTTAAAATGGCTAAAACTCATAGATTAAGGAAAAGAATTTACAAGTGCTTAAAATCGAATAAAATATATATTTAATTTCACTGATTTTAATTTTATTGTCCATTTGAATGAAGCCTTAATTGGACGCTAGAACTTCATTGATGAGTACTAAGCATAAACAAGAACAATTAATTAAAGAAAAAGAAAAACACCCCATTAGGGGTAACCGATCTAGCTAGAAAAAAGAGACTAGACTTATATCTTATGTGTGTATATATATATATATATATATTTGTTTTATACTTTCGAAAATCAAATTCATGAAACTTTTACTACTGTTTTTCATATATCAGAAATGATTTATGCAATTTGAGTTAATACCTGTATTTATCAGTTTTTGCACGTAAGAAGGATTTTGATATAAAAAAATGGGTCAAATTTACATAACGAGCACTCTTTTAATTAAATATTAAAAATAAAATAAAAACTAAACTTGAAAATCAAGATTGATAGATTGATAGAGTTTCTTAAACTGATTCCATAAAAATTAATGACTAGAAAATTTTTAATCTTTTAATTAAAACTATTATTATTGCAATGTATTTACCATAAAAAGAACTATATATTAATTAAAATGAAGATATACTATATGCATATATATATATATATATATCTATTACATAGTATATCTTGCCCATTAAAATGGTATTACAAATTAATAATCGACTATGAACATACCCAATTCAAATATTAAACCAATTTGGCCGAGCAAGTGACTTTATATTTCTTTTATTTAGGTCATTCAATTTTCAAAACATACTTTCATTATTTTTTTCGTAAAATAGGAAAATGATACATATATATTTTTTTGAAAAAAAAAAAAGAGAATAGTACAGATCGAATATATTGTTATTATCTCGATTCGAACCGCTTGAAAAGCAATGTCAACTCATTTAGGTCATCATTTAAGTCCTTGGCGGTATCATCGCGGCTGAAGTTTTTTGTTTATTCAAATTTCCACGGTGTCCTGTTTAAAGAAAAAAAGATGAATTTGCATATAATCATGCTAAAATACCAAACTAGCTACTGCAATTTGCTTATATGCACTACGAGAAACTAAAATTCAAGTGATGTATATTAGACTATGCGAGGAATAATTCAAATATGCACTCTCCTCGTCCAAACCATTGAGATGATACCCTATATGTATATAGTCATGTCTTAGTTCTTCAGTGCAAATACATATTTCAATTATCATTCGGGCAAGTAAACGAAAACAAAAATTGCATTGAGGAAACAAAAATGCGGCTGAAAATAGGTCTCCCAAGCCATTTTGTTTTTAGGATATGAAACTATATATCCTCGTATAAGTATCAATAATTACCAAGAGCTGGGTTGATCCCTCGGTTGTTGAGATCTCGATATTCTTGACGGAGGGCACGTGGTTCAAATATGGAGTGAATAATCCAGTCTGAGGCGGGGGCCTCTATCAACCCAAACCGCTGCCTCAGCTTTTTACAACGGGGGCCAGATACCATACAAGGCGCAAAGCCGTAAAAAATCCCACTAGTGGCACAAGCTGCAAATATTCGTCGCAGAAATTATTAGTCAACGAGTAACCCAACTATACAAGTGGTTAAAAAAATGAAAATAAAATAAGAATACCGAAGTTTAATTAATGGTAATTAATAACTTTACTTGTCTGCCCGTTGTCCAGTACATCTGCTATCTGCCCAAAAGTCACACAAGGGAAAAATGCTGTGATGAGAGCTGCATGCAACAACATGACAAGAAATTAAACCTTTGATCAATAAATCCTTGTAAAGTGTTTGATAGTTGACACCATAGGGTAACTAATTAGTACTCAAAACAACCTCAATGTTATTTATCAAAACATGAAAGATATTAATTAAGTTACGTGCTAGTTAAACGATCAATGTGACGTAATTACAAAGAAACTCACTGTTAGTAGGGTCTTCCATGCAATCAAAGAGGCCGGTGGTCCAGGTGCCAGTGGGAACGACTTTGATTTGTGGCGAAGGCAATGGCAGATGATGCATGGGCTTTCCAGTGGCTGCTTTGCTTTGCAATGAGCCGATAGATGGAATAATACCAGTGACGCGTTGATTCTGTGGCGGCGCCACTGGACTGTTTATTTGGTATGGTGAAAACTATTCAACATTAACATTATTTTGAGGCAGCGGATAAACTCTGATGGCTGGCTGTGCCTTTGCCTGTGGTTGTGTCTGTGCCTGCAATGGCGGTGGCTGTGGCTGTGGGGAGTAAGAATAATAGGCATGGGCTAGAGACTGGGGTTGGGGCTGAGGAGAAGGATATGGGAACTGGAAATGGGATTCCATCTGAATTCTTCCTATTTTCCTCTTCGTTTAGTTTAGGGCTTAGGCTTACGATTACTTCTCTCTTTGTTTCTTGCTGTGTAAATTATAGCAGACCTACGCTTGAGTTCCTGGCATGGTTGACTAAGGCTTGATCAATTAGTTGACTTGTAATGACAGAATATAAAACCCTGGCTTGTTAACTAGCTTAATTTGGTTGTCATAATTTGTAAGTGGAATCAAGTTAATTATACTAATAATTTTGCACTAACCACCGAAACACTTGAGCAATTAAGATGGAATTGACTTTTATTTTACGAGAAGAGAATTGACATTATGAAGAGCAGTCTATTCTATTTAAAACCAAACTAAAATAGGAAATTTGAAATAAATAAAACATGCAACTAATCAGCCTGTCAACTAGTTATTAAATATGAAATGCACTCATGAATTGTGGTAGACCTTGGAAACAACCAAATCGGCCAGTTTATTCTAAATGCTTTCACTATATGTTATTTTAATGCAAAAAACTCCACCCCTTTTAAGAGTCAGCTAATTGAAAATGTCAATGTACAAAAAAGGGCCGGCCGTACTGTTTTTATGTATATTCATCAGTGAATGGTGGATTGGAAAATTACATGACATTTTATTGTCTGGCTGATTCTGAAGCATAACTAGGTAGTCGAAACAACCTTGTAGAGTGACAATGATCAATCAATGAGTTAAACAAACCACCTCGTTGCCATGCTAAAGACTGAAATTTGCCCATTAATAAAAGAGACTTGAATGTTTTTCAACCGTGCAAGATTATATATTATGTTCATGGAAAGTGAAAATCCAAATTTCCTTAGCAGATTAGATGTATGTATACACACACACACACACATACACACACTCTATAATAAAGCAATGATGTACGTTAAGTTTCTCTGAGTACAACAATGATCCGGCTGGAAATAGTGACTGCAATATTTATCTCTGTATGCTTCTCATGGCTGAATTCAATGACCAAAAGGAAAAGGTCAAGTTGAAGGACAATGTCAGCATCCTATAACTCCACCTAATCTTAAAGCCCCTTTCAAGATAAACAATGGTCGCAAATCTTTATTACAAATTTGGGGTTGAGTGTCTCTCTGCTATTTGCTTTTGTGAATGAAACTTTGATCTATAAATGTCTGAGGTCATGGTCCTGAGTTGACGAATTTTCCGGGGATCTGATGTATATCACATTTCAAGCCATGCCCATAACTAATCATCTCGAAACTGCATTTCTTCAAAGGATTAGCAGGGTAAATGTTCAATTATACATACCGAAGTAATTAATGAAGCTTGCAAGCAAATTCAACTATCTGATACGCAACACAGGAACCTGATATCCTATAAATATCTGAGAACCAATGCCATGGCTCAGGCACAGGCTAGCCTTCCAAACACTTCATTTACACCCTTGTCTCTAGCTTCCAGGACAATTACTTGTTCTGCATCTAAAATATCCCGGCCCCAAGCCGTCAATGCGTAATCTGCTCCACCTCAGGAGCGGCATCCTGAAGGTCAATGGACGATTGGACTCTGTGATTGTTAGGACTACTCCTCTAATTGTAATTGTAGCTGAAAAACTTCTATCTAAAATAATTCTTTATCACATTCAAATTTGCTGTTTCTGGTTGCTTTTTTCTTTCTTGCTGTCGCTAATAAAACAAAGAAGAAACATAATTGTCTGAAGGCTTATCCACTTGTTTCTGTTCATGCGTCACTTTCGGGCGGATATATAGCTGAGATAATTTATGGAGGGGATAAATGTAAGCTCTTATCAACTTTATGGTATATTTAAATTATAAACTGTGTAATAAGAATTAATTTGACTAATAAAGGAAGAAAAAAAAATGCCAATTTTAGGGTGAAAAATCTTACATTTCATAAGCAGCATGTGGACTCTAGCGTCCCGTCCACTATGCTATAGGCTCCATCCATTGCTGATCCTTGGACAGTACGTACGTCGTTTGTTTCTTTGTGTTGACAGACACTTACTTTGAAGCATTATAGTACCTCATTTCTTACTGATTCCGCTCTCCTGTCTAGCTCTAGTTCTAGTTCTAATTCGTGTCTAGATCTTTCGGATTGTGCTATATATATTTTGATATTTGTGCACTTTTTATTGTTTATAAATTAGAAATTAATTTATTTACTAGAAAAAGGTTGCATCAAAGGAATATTAGAATTAGTTTTCCAGAGTCCTTAATTATAAACAGAAGGTGTAGCTTAATTCGTTGGCTGGTATAGTATTAAACCAGTCCAAAGATCGAGCATCCTGATGATCAAATTATCTAAGCCTTCACATTGGATCTGAAATCTACTTGTTATAGATGTGCTAATGTTGCATGTGGGGTCATGCAAATTCTTCGCATTACCTGAGGATCTCTTAAGATTTTTTTGTTTATAGCCCAATTAAAGTCACTCGAAAAGAAAATAAGCCTTTAATTCTATCCATATTCAAGCAAAATAGGGAAATTGTAGATTCGTAGGTCTTTTGATTATCCAAAAACAATCCTAAACATTTTTTTTTCTTCAGAATATATCCCCATATATCCCAACCACAAATCCTTTAAATTTCAACCGCAAAGCCTAATAATTAAGGAGGCTTTCCTCAAGAGGGTATAATTAATCAAGGAGTTCCGAAACATCATTAGAATGTGAAATTCGAGGTCTCGAAATTCGTAAATTGACGAAAATAGTCGGTCATAATCGGAAGGAAAGGAACAGGAAGGGTGTTGAAACATCTCATCCAAGCCAAGGAAGAAAAGCTGAAGGTATGAAGTTTAACGTAGTTCGTTACCCTCTGCAATTCCAAATCACCCAGTTCATTTTTTAACTTCTATGTTTCGTTTCATAAACGCTTTTATTTATTTATTTAGTACCTCCATATGTTTTTTTTTCGATAAACTCAGATGTGGGATTTCTCAATTCATTAGTAGACCAATTAATTTACAAATAAAATATTTTCCATACAATATTAGGAAGCTAGTGCTGGTATATTCTATTCTAACACCTAAACATATGGCTCTCCGTATTATAAGGGCCACATTTATCGTTATGAACTAAAGTAAATTGGTCCTTCAAATTGTCCTAGGATCCAGGGCAACCAATGGAACTGTGTTGACCGAAGCGACTCGTTTGCTAGATATATGCAAATATATTTAGGGAGAAAAAAAGGGGGGGTATTTTCTTCTACTAATTGGTTGAATATGAATTTAGGCTTTTGTTAAGGCATGATCTGTTTGCGGTTTACATTGTATAAATCTGCAGTTGCATCGCCATTGATGAGAAGAAAACATTTCAATGGAATCAATCACTCAATATCACGAGTAAAAACCAACTTGAAACCCAGAGTTTGCAAGGGAAGAAAAATATTGACATAATGCTCTGAGAATTTATGTTATTGTTTGGAGCAGAAAGTTGTGATGTTTCTACCTAAATCCGAAAGTGCAGTTCCGGTGTTTAGACCAGACCCTGAAAATTCTCGATATCAAGAATATATGAGGCAGCTGCCGGAAGGACTGTGGACAAGCAGTATTTGCGAGTGCTACGAGGATCTTTCTAATTGTAAATGCAAAAGTTCCATAGCATCTCTTTATAGTACCATTTTTTTTAATGTTTTTTAATTAAGTAATGCATTAATGTCATGTTTTATTTATGTTGTTGAAGGTTTCTTTACCTGTTTTTGTCCCTGCATCACCATGGGACACAATTCCGAGATTATCAATAGAGGGGACATATGTAAGCAAACTCCTGTCATTAGAGTTTTCAAAATTGAATCTATCTATAAAATTAAGGTCGTGAAATTATGTTAGTACAATTAATTAACGCATAAGTTGGAAATTCGAATCGTTGATGCAATAATCTAATATTGCAATGATTTTCCTTATTATAAGTTGCATGAGCAGCCTGCAGATCGGCCAGCCTCCTTCACCTTGCTACGGGGGTTTGGCTATTCGGTTGGATATTTGGGTCTCAAAACCGGACACGCTTGAGGCAACACTTTTCATTGCCGGAGTCACCATTACCAGATTGGTGCACCCACCTTTTGTGCATGTGGTGCGCTCTTTGTCAAGAACACCGGGAACTCCGAAATCGTGGAGCTGACCCATACTTAGGTAAATAATAATAATAATAATAATAATATCGCCTACCCCATGTTTTCTACTATTATGCCTACTTTGCTTTGAACCCTATTTTTTAAATAAAGAAAGAAATCCTAAATGTTTTGAACAAATCATGTTGAATTTGATCTGAATAACTCTCGGCTAGCATTTTTGTCTTTTAAGTTAACACAAAATTCCTGATTATTGTGGATGCAATTTCATCCCCAAGAGCCTAATAAATTATAGTTTCTTTCAATTCTTTTTAAGGCTGGGAGGGCAATTTGGCTAAGTGGAATAAGGATGGAGTAACTCCTCCGATCGTGGTACCACGCATGATACGTTAGCGTTACAAATGTATGTATGTATATGTATTTTCTTTTTATACTAAAAAGATTGTAATTTGTAAATAAGATATGAGATTACAAATGATGGAATTTAAATTTTACATATATAAAATGTTATCTTTAAAAATGATTATATATCAATCGAATTAAATCTTAGATTCATATTCGTATATTCTTTATATAGACCTTAAAATAACTTTAATTTTTTAAGATGTTGTCATCTTATCTTACACTCCATCAAATTCATACTTTGAATACAAATTTGAAGTCTCTTTTAACAGGAAATGCGTAGTTCTTACATTTTGGATCCCTTGATTTTCATACGTTTTTTATGTTCTCTTTTTAGTTCTTTTATTTAACCATTAAGTCCCAATTTGATTGTTGAGCTGATCAACGGAAACGTGGATAACAATAAAAAGTATCACATCAGACAATGCTTGGATGCATTAACATATTGCATTCAAATAATGCAATCGTCTATTTTTAAATTTTATTCTAAGAATTTAAGTAAAAATTATTAAATTTGAAAGCAATTTTTTTTTTATCATTCTTGCAAGGGGTAGGTTGCTAATGCATGGGGTTGATGAACTTCTTGTCCCAAATATTCATGTTTTTATGGTTTAACCACTCAACTTATAAAGTATCTGCCATAGCAGTCTAGTCAACCAGCTGATGTTTGATTCCCTTATTTATTGTTTACCTCCTATTTTAAGCAATAAAAATAATCAAATTACATGAACTTAAATCATTTTCTTTGTCAAAAATTGAATGCTTTTGAAAGTGAAGTGCTTGAAAAGTAAAGGTCCAAGTCGACATTCTAATCCACTTGGTTTAACAAACCAGTCCTGGTTCATAATAAAGTAATGTACACAGGGAAAGACGATAGAAAAGACATGAACTAATGTACAAAACTAAAGACATTCCCTATATCAAGATCCATTTGGAGATAATTCAAGTCATCAGGTTTCTTTGGACCTGAAACGTTGACCCTAAACAATGTATTTTATACTCCAGATTCTACTATAAATGCCCATCCGTGTAATTGGGAAACCAAGGTTTTCCAGTTCCAAGTTTTTTTTTTTTTTTTCCTTACGGAATTCCAGTACAGCTTTCTGCCCACCATGGACATGGACACGAACAAAGACGACCCCATTTATGAATATGAAGGGATTGATGAAGATGATGTTTTCTTTGCTGAGATTAGAAGACAGATTCTACTTTTAACAGCAGATGACGAGGATTATCGAGAAACTAAAGTTCTCGATTCCATCAGCGCTGTCGCTAATAAACCAGGATCAAGCAGAGCAGTTGGTAATCTTTCTTCGTTACAACATGGAAGCTATTTCAGTTGGTTGGAAAGCGAGAATACAAACTCGGTACCAACTTGGCTTGCAAGCCTGTGGAGAACTGGCAATGGAACTGGAGTGTTTATTCCCCACATCTCCAGGAGACGCCAAAGGCCAGGTATGCACCAATTCTAAGGGCCATATCATCTTATGAATCATTTCTCTTCTATTTTCTGCAGATTCCAGTTTTGGCCCTCAACTCGGAGTGTCTTGAAATGACTACATTTTACCTGGTAATTTGCAGGAAGGATGAACAAGAGAAAAGTTTACAGGCCAATAGATACCAAACAATATTGAATAAGCAAAACCCAATGCGGTGTCAACTGGCTAGGAATTCAACATCGTGGTTTCAGATGCCTTTTTTCTTTAAATAAAATGCTGTAAATAAGTTCGCATATTACTTCCATTTATTGATTACATCGTGGTTTCGGATGCCTTATTTCTTTAAATAAGATGCTGTATATAAGTTAGTAAATTACTTCCATTTATTGATTACAATAGAATCTTGTAATATGGTCTTTTACTACGGCAGTACAGTGAGGACAAGAATCAAAATATGAACAGCTTAAAAGCATTTAACCATTCTGATTTGAATGATTACCATACTATGAGATCTGGTCAATACAGGGAACTGACATGCTCTTCTAATCTTGATCGTTATAAACTTTAAAGCATTGAACTATTTATGTTAGCATTGCATAAGGTTCATATCCCACGTAAGTTTTGGGAGGATTTGCCTCACATTTAAGATTTACCACCTACAATCACAACACATGCTCAGATTCTACTTAATATACAGCACTCATCTTAATACTGCCATTTCCATAGGCCAATAGGCGGAAACTTTCCCAGGCTGAACTTACAACCACAGCAACCAAAATGCAAGCTACCGTGGGATATTTCACATCATGCTTCGCTGTCTCCATTCCAGCATCTTCAATGGGTTCCAAAAGGTGAAATAACAGATACCGTGCAAAGCATTAATGAAATCAAGAAGAGCTTCATGGAATGAAAGAATATCAGTGTCTAGGTCGGGCTAACCACAAAGAGCTAAGTGCCCGGAGCCGAGAAGTATAATCGCTAATAACTAGAAGGGCCCGAGCTGCTTGGCGAGTGGTCAAAATTCGATGCATTTGTTGCAGAGTTTGCTGTCTCAAAAGGTCGGCCTGGAAAATTAAAAGACACTAGTAAAAAACTGCTATAAGCACTTAAATACATAGTTACTTTATGGGTGAAATGATAAGTTGTTTACCTGGTGAAGGAAGTTCTCTAATGTGGCAAGCTTGCCCATTGCAATAGCCATCTGGCCCATGTAGTCTGCAACATTTCCAGTAGGCGTAGGACCCAAACATGAAGATGAAAGGGTGTCTACCAGAGCCTGTTGCAAAGCTTCCATTCCTTGTGATAAGGCATCTTCGGCCTGTTGAGACGACTGCTGCAGATTACATATGCCCATTAATTGTTGGTCTGTCAAAGGCTCAAGGTGGTTTCCCAGGATCTGAGTTCCAAGATCAAAATGTCATCAACCCAAGCAAATATTTAAACAAAACTTGGAAGCACATTAGATTATGATAATAGGACGAAAATATCCATCACTAAATCACCTTTAGAAGTTCAGATGAACGAAATCCTCCCAACCACATAAAACATCTCTCTGCAGGTGTTTTCCACATACCAGAGAGCATGTGAAATACGTCTGCCTTTGCACCAATGCTTTTTAGCCTGAAAACTTCATCATAGTGTGCCATGACACCCCCAACAAGAATGCACAATTCATTATCTCCCATATGAGAATTTATGGCTGATCTTAGGTCATTTATGAGTCGTTGATGTTCATCAAGCC
Source organism: Adansonia gregorii (assembly GCA_038382025.1). Taxonomy (NCBI): domain Eukaryota; kingdom Viridiplantae; phylum Streptophyta; class Magnoliopsida; order Malvales; family Malvaceae; genus Adansonia; species Adansonia gregorii. Next base: position 12,903,923 of record JBBYHO010000005.1, read on the forward strand.
AGCGACCATACTCCATGTCAAATGCCAATGCCGCTGGAAGCATAACAACCATAGTCCATGTGAGAAAATCATCGTTCAAAGGATAAAAATGAATATGTTCTCTCTATAGTAATCCAAATAAGTTTTCAGCTATCAGTAGATCTCCTACTGAAACCACAAACACCAACAACACTAAAGATACAGAAAAAAAAATTTGCCATTAACATGTACAAGCAAGCTACCAACTACAAGCTCCATACAATAGTAAAGGTGTTTGTGCCTTTTACTGATGACGAATCACGCAGAAAATGCAAGCAAATCTAATGGTCATAATTATCAAATACTAAAATACACCTCTCCCAATGTTATGATGCCAGGGACCGAATAATTATAAATTATAATTGTAGGGAAATCACACAAATACAAACTGGGTGTAAGAATGATCAATAATTCAACATTATGTTCTTTGTACGCAATATCAACAACAATGCGGTGAATACAGTCCCTGTAAGGCAGCACTTTTAGCAGCTGTTGTCCAAAAATTCTTGTTGCTGCTACAATCTCAGTCGACATGCAACTAGCATTGCCATCAGTGACTAGTGTGTTTGTGGTTGAAGCCACTACTAAATAATTCTACCACTTTTTAAGCACTCCAAATAAAACTCCTTTAGGATAGCTTTTAGAGTTGTGAATGAAAAACAACTAAACTGTTAACACTATGAACTGACACCGAAAACAATATCTATAATCTCCTCACCATTTCCCATAGCTGAATGGCCATGGTCCCCAGAAAGTCCAGATGCAATAAAAATACCCTGCATTGGAACATGAAACTAATTAGGAACAAAACTGCTTTAGCTTAAACACCAATAATAAATATGATAACCTTTGAATCTATGCCATAGGTTAATAAAAACAAAAGAAATGGAAAAGAAGGCGCATCCTGAACTGGAGATCGTAAATTTCCTCCCTTTAAACCCCACCCTTCAATAAAAAGAGTTCATTATCATGCCTGCTGTCGTGCTCTTTGAAGCTCTTGCTCCAGTTCTGTAAGCCTGAGTCGACTAGTCTCAAGGTGCTGGACATATACCTATCCAAAAAATGATATCTATAAATGAGCCAAGCATGCTTCATTGATTAACTTATAATAACAAAAGGAGGCAGATGACAAACTAATTTTTACATATACCAAAAAGCAAAAAAGAAATAACTGAATAAATAATCAGAGGAAATAAAAATAAGTACTGCATTTGCATACACATCACTAGAGTCATGCATTAGTGAAACCAATTGATAAGGGGTTAAGTTACCAACACTTCTTCCTTTCTTTTTCTAGGCTGTATTCTAACTGAGATATAGAAAAGCAGTGTATCAAAGAGAACCCCCATATATTTGTATAGGCAGACAATAACCGTGCAGGAAAAGTAGAGACTTTCTCATAAGGAAGATTGCAACCAGTAACTTCAACTCAAAGAATATTCCAAAGGACTTGAGCCAGTTGCGTGGGTACTAAAGCATTTCTGCTCAGCGTTAACCTCTCACTTTCACATATGTTTCTAGTTGGAATTAAACATGTTTCGCAAAAGTTAAATCAAAACAGTCACTTTAAAAGTCACTTAGATTTTGCTTCAAATGTCTTACACATCTATTGTAAGCAGCATTCCATTAAGGATTACCAGATAAAATATCTTTCCCAAATGTGATACTCATGATATTTTAGTGGTGCCCTTAAGAATTTGCCTTATTTTAGGACCTAATGAACAAATAAAGCATTGAAATCGAATGCAACACATCCTACCCTTCCCATACATTTGCCAGGCATCAAATTTTCAACTCTTTAATAATGACCCCCATAATAACAAATCCTTGACTTCTAGAAGGCTAATCACTATAAAGTGCCATGTTATTCCCAAGTTTCACGGATCACAATATCAGATAAATCGAATCTGCTTAAAGTCGAATAAAAACACCAGAAAAACAGGGTATCAGAGAGCCCTTGTATTCCATTTATCCAGCATAGATAAGAGAAACATAATAAACAAACAAAATACACGTTACTTTTTTCCTCAATCTACTCTTCCTTGCAGCTTCTCGATTCTGAGCAAGCCTGCGAAGTGTCTGAAGAGAGAAACAAGTAAGAAGTCACACAAATAGCTGTCAAATATTAAAAGTGATTCCACAACAACTTCAGAAATGTTAAACAACCTTTTGATCACCACTTTTCGACTTGGACTGTTCCATGGAATCCACCGTTATAATAGCTCCATGTTGAACTCCATGAAGCTATAAAACCATTAAGAATTAAGAATCACTATCACAAGTTAATTATATTCAACCAAAGCCTATTAATTTAGAACATTGGTACTCAGATTAAAGCAGCAATTCATTATCATAAACAATTAAGCATTGCAACAATTCTTTTTACCAAATTTGTTTGGTCAGCTAACAACAATAATTGTGAGCCACAAGGTTTTCAAAATCAATTTAAAAGATGATCGGTGTCTAACTAGGTTCAGGCAGTCCTATTAGGAAGTCTTCGTTACAATCACCAAAAAAAAGGCAGAGTTTTCTACTATACCGAGCAAAATTTTAGAACAAAACTTGACTCTAATACAATGCAAATTTCTACCCTAACGAGGTTCCCATTGCAACTACATACAAAGAAAAGAAAGAAAGAAACAGAGACATACCTGGTTTTTATGGTCGTGGTTTTTATGGTCATTGTCAACCTCAGCAGAAGTGTCAGTCTGTTGGCTATTATCGGCAAGGCAAGACTCACCCCAGTTTTCAATATGGCCATTTGCCAACGAGGCACCAAAATTTGGCACCTTCTGGTACATGAATTGCCCTGTATCCAAACACCCCGTTCCACTTGAAGCTATCTCTGTTGCACCAATGCTCTGCAGGAAAGCAAAACCATTTGCGAAGAACATCAAAACTACAAGAAAAATAAATGGTTATCACTTATGTTCAAAAAGTGAGGTTGGTAAAGGGTTAAGTACCGTATTCAAGGCGCCATAGGGCAAGCTATTAGCAACAACAGCAACATTGCTGGATTTTAAACTAAAAATGGAGCCTACAATAAATTTTTATAAACAGATAAAGTAGTTAGAGAGGCTGAAAAATCCCAGAGAGTAGTTGAGAAACACGGGAAAGGCATATATATATATATATATATGTAAAGAACAAAGAATACTTGGGCTTAAATCAACAGCATCATCGTGCTGAAAAGCAGCAGGGGGATGATCAAGCTCTCCAAGATCCGCGAAACGCGTCTGGTGACGGCTATTACAATGGTCTCCTCTGTTTTTAAATTGAAACAGACACCGAAAGAGTCAGATCAAAGCATGTTTCTTCCTTAGTACTACTACAACAGAAAAAAGCAGCCACTTTCGTTTCCTTCACATGCACCATATAAAAGTATAACTATTGCCTTGTAATCAAAGACATGCACTTCTAACAAAACATAAACCCAAAACTCTGGCTTCACGAGAAAGTAAATTCACCTCAGAAAAAAAGAAGAGTGGCAAAACATGTCTGGGTTAGTAGGAAATGCAGCTTTGAAGCTCTGCATTTTTTCCCCTCTTTTCCTATAAAGTGAGAGTCTGTTGCCTTCCTAAGAAAGGAAGGTCTGAGAGAAGAAGTGGGAGAAAATCCTAACGGGAAGGATCATTAATGGCGGAAGGATATGGCATCAATACATGTCTTTTTTCTTTTAGTTGATATCAGTTTTAAAAAACATATCAGGCCTTTCATTATTGCGTTCAGAGTTGGGATTTTAGCTTCCCAATAAACCCCCCCCTGTTTTTCCTGCATGACTTCCTCATTCTCCCATTGCTGTGCGTCTGTTCCACTCTCATTGCTTTCTTTACTGTGAACTTTTTTCTATTTTTTTTGCCTCCGCCAAAATGCTAGAAGATTTGGCAGCAACATCGGTCTCAATTTCAGTTCATTTTTGCAGTGTTTAGAATCTGGAAAGCAGAAAAAATGGAAAGCAAATAAATTTCCTTATTAATTTTTTTCATCCATTCACAATACTTGTTCGTTGGGAAATTAATGTTGAATTCATGGAAAGTCTGTCACATATTTCATTTTAAATTACAAGTATATTAAATTCTAATAGCTTAGAGAGTCACTGTTCTTGTCTTGATGGAAAAGCTACCAACACTTCTATGAAATAACTTGATAGAAATTCACTTGAAGGAAAAAAAATTAAGATTTGTTTGTTAAGAGGAGACTGTGGTTCACAGTTTCGTAAGGGGAAGTTGACAAATCATAGGATCTAAATGATTCAAAATCACTGACTAGATTCGTTCTGGTCTTAAGAACATTTTTTTTTAATACATGAAATATGAATAAACCCCAGTTTAACAAGAACCAAAATTTGAAACCCCATCCTGCAATATGAGCCACTCGGACAACGCTCGCAACTCATCTATGCAGTGACCTTTCTGAAGGCAAACGCTACGCTTAATTTTAGTTGTAATGCATTATTAATAGCATTTACATGCATGCAATGCAACAATAATACTAACAGCAAACTAGTAATGCATTTGCTGGTGTCGTGGCTTTCATTTTTGCACGCTCTGTACATACGAGTGAGTAGTAAAGAAGCCCACTGCCCGAGACAAGGACCCCCCCGGCCCCAATCCTTGTCTTCTCCTCTATCTCTCACCTCAATTGGTTCTCTCTCTCTCTCTCTCTCTCTAAACCGCTGAGCTGAGAGGCAGATGAGGGAAGAGATGATTCTTATATCTCTCTAGACTATGTCTACAGCTACTGGCTGCTTTAGTAGTAGGCTCAGAAAGAGCTGCCTTTTCTTTTCTTTTCCAAGTTGTGCTCTGCTGTGCCTTTGCTTGGATTCCTTTTCTTTTCTTCTATTATTATATTCTGCTCTCCACAATTGGTGCACTGTTATAAGTAGACTCTTAATAGCCCTGGGAAGAGTGTCTGCGCAGCTTAATGATGTGACGGTGATGAGATGTCCTCAAAATTTAATCCGCGGTAAATAGTACTTGTTCTTGTTTTCTTTCTGAAATGGAGAAAAAATAAACATGAACGTTAATAAGCTTTTCAATTCAATTCGGTCCATTTAAAACTAGGGGTTTGCTTGAAAGCAACCGTTTGGGTATGGAAGGAACCAACCAAGGCCGTCTTCAATGGCAGTTTTTTAGACCAGAGGAGCAGGCTATATTTATTGTTTTTATTAATTAGATTTTGCTTTTTGTGGGTTTAAAATGCTTCCCCCTACACTGCTATATCCTTCACCAGCTGTGTCTGGATACCATATTACATTTTAGTAGTAAAACAAATATATATAATATATTTTTATTAATTACTAGTATTAATGTGATTCAGAGTTCTGACAGAGTTAAAAGGGTAAAAGATTATGACGCATCTGATACGGCAATCATATTGTTATGACGTGCCTGGGTATCTCTGGCGATGCCTTACTTTGGGCATTTGTTTATTATGGGGTTATCAGTTATGGTTATATATGATGTACTACTGCTACTACTACAAGGTTAGAAGAGTAAAGTAGGAGGGAAACTGAGAAACGGGTATATGCCTGTTTTTGTTTCCCTCTAACTTCAAAATCTTTCTGCCTGTTTGGGTGGTTGCCTGGCTGATGTATTGTCTGTCACATGAGGCTGAGGGTGAGACGTTGAGGACTGAGGGACCAGGGCAGCGAGGAGCTTCCTCTCTTTCTCTAACTCACTCTGAATTTGGAATTATGTGACGATGCCTTTTAAATTAATTTCCAGCTCCTAACTCCAAATCCATGCAGCAGCGGCAGCAGCAACACTCTTTTATTTTCCTATTTCTTGCTAATTTGACCGTGGGATATGGGATCTGTCGCTGCTTACTTGCCTTCCTGCAGTATCTTTAGTCTTTTATACCGCTGATTGATGCTTGCCCTCTTACAATCTCTATGGCTTTTCAAATACTGTGATATGAAATATCTACAATATAAACCTGAGTGTCACCTTTTTTTTTTCTGGGATTTGGTTACTACTCTTCTCTGTTGCTAACATCAATTCTCTCATTCAAATTATTATTAATTACATATTTGTGTGGATATAATCAAAACCATACCAACAAGAATTTTGCTCCCTTTTCCACTTCAATTATTGCTCCTCAACGTTTTGTTATAGATTTTATAACTCATTTACAAATCATTAAAAGATCTTCCTTTGTCTCCAATATCTCCCAACTTTGAAATGTGTTGATCCAAAACATGTCTATTAGCT
>JBBYHO010000005.1:12923415-12942030 GCA_038382025.1 Adansonia gregorii
TATTTACCAATTTTTTAATTTTAAAATTCGACCTATTATTAATAATATTTCAAATTAGATGACAATATTTTCTGATTATAGTCAATGAAAATAAATGCCAAAAGGCAATCCAATTATAAGCTGAAAGCTGAAGTCTTTATTTACATTCAAAAGAAAAAAAAAAACCATAGATAAATTGACGTTTGGATTAATAAACCATTTTCTGCCATATACATATATATGGCAGATCAACATATACATATATATATATATATATATGCCAGATCAACATATATATATAATCACTAGGAAATTAAGACTTTAGGTAAAGTAATTATCAGAGTTGATTACATTGATAAAACCATATGCAAAATAAACAACAACATAATAATTTTCACAATCCATTCATCATGCATAAAAACTATATGTTGAAGCATCTGTGATGATATTCCTTAAGCCACCAATCGTTGATGCCAACATAATGAACACTCCTATGAATATGCAGCCCTGAAATATGGAAGAATTAAACAAAAAAAAAAAACACAAAAACACACACACACACACACACAAAACAAAACATAATTATCATCAGCAAATTTAACTGTATTTATTTAGCATTTGTGTCGAGGCTAAGCTGGCATTGTAACGATATATCTATAATTATACATATCTGATTTACCCAATTGGTGAACCAGTTGAGGCTGAATCTGTTTGGTTTCTTGATCACCAACCACATTATACTGGGTAGCTGTAAGCAAGAATTTTCATGATAGATTCAAGTTATATAAAAGCTAGCTACAATTGCAGTTAGCATAGCAAGAAGATCATGAGAAAATTGAATGTATGGCAATCAATCAATCAGAAGTTGCTTACGAAATATGAGGTGGGAGCAAAACCAAATCCACCAAAGAAACCCAGAAGATCGCCAAAGAAAGGGAAAGTGACTCCTACGAACAGGGTAAATGCTGCAAACATATAGATATCCAATATCCATTTCAGACAAATAATAGCTACCCATAATTAAGATCTAATCTAGCCTTTTTTTATACTCCCAAATTGCATTTATAACTTGTATAAAATTAGTTTTATTGATTCCAAGGATAAGGACAGAGGAAACCTCACCTACATAAGCAGATCGAGCTATGAGTCTCAGACCAACCCCTGGTGGGAACTTCAGCCTTTTCACCATCATCTTCTCTATCAAGTCAAACACAGGCATGGCATAAACCTGCAAATATTTCCTCGTTACACTCATTTTTTTTTTCTTTTGCAGTTTAAACCTTACACTTTTAAGTTGACAGTCATATATTTGTTATCCATTTGGCATCGATAACCTTACTCTTACTCTCATGTATGTATATGAATACCTGGTAGCTTCCAATGACATGAACAACCACCATCAAGTTTGCGGAGGCAATCAGCCATGCAGGTCTCTTGAGATTCATAAGTACATTGTCATCAACATCTTGCCCGAATGCCCAGTATCCTATCATGGCTACGGGGAAGTAGCATATAGCATTTATGAAATAGGCTCCAATTGCACCCTTCCACATTGGTATTTTTGAAGCCCTTTCCGGAGTGGATGGAATTGTGGCCTGAATTTCGAGGGCAACAGCATGGCCGGCAAACGCAAATGAAATTTGACCCAGTGCATTGAAGACTCTAAACATGTAATCAGTTGGACTTGTGCTCTTATACCCATAGCTCACATTATCAATCTGACCATGACTCAAGCAACCCACCCAGGCTATGGTTGAATAACTGGACAATAAGAATAGACTATATGCAGTCACAAATCAAGGATAAATAAATCCCATCTTCTTTTGCTAGATTTCACATGCATGATTATCCAGACTATATGCGTATAGCTTGGAATTGGATTGACAGGAAATCTGGTACTATTGTTAGTACTAGTAGTCCATTTAACTCTCAGCCGATGATTTTTCACCCACTTTTCACTGCATTTAACTCTAGGGAGTGAGTTTTATATATAGGTACGTGGCTTATGCAAGTATTTATTGAAATTTTTTTAAGGTTTTTTCATATATTTGGAGGATTATATCTTACATCTATGTCCGAATATATATCAGATCCATGAATAATTTTTCTCTTTAAAACAAAGATTCTGGATACTGGGGTTAGTTCTCTAAAATGCCATAGAACACATAAAAGCCTCCCATGCATGTGACACTCCCTCCCTTTACCATCAGTAACTAGATGCCATCGTATATGTCTACCAACAAGTTATTATTATATGCTGGTCACTTTAAGTTCACGAGCATACGGCCAAACATATTTAAAGCAATGGTGATGCAGGTGGTTTGGCTGGTGATTGTGCCTTTCATCAAGATTTACCAGGTTGTTTCTGCGGCTAGCTACTTTGACAGACTTGTTTTCTGAAGTATGAACTTAGCACAAACTTGGATTATTTTATAACTCTCTGGATGAGGAAATCTAGTCTGTAATAAGTGTGTGGTGGGAGCCTATCTAGATCTAGAACAAAATTTTTTCCTGTATGATCTTATCTATGCAGAAGCTTAATTAATTAGTACTATAATAAGGGCTAAAAAATTAGAATCATGGGACGCAACCTCAGAGACATGATCGCTGCAGCTAATGAAACGCCAGCAACTGAATTGAAATTGGGAAGCTGAGACAGGAAGAAATGGATGCCACCAAATATCAAGATCCAGTAAGACTGCCTGAGCTGTGTGCAGCTGGTACAGGCAATCTCCATGAACTTTTTAAGGCACTTCCCTCCAGTAACCATGTAGACAATATCACATCCAACTTGAACGATCAGCTGCTGAGGCAGCACTACCCATCCTCCGAGTTTTTGTCCAAATGCATATCGGCCAAGGTCAACGTATCGATCAAATCGAGTTCCAGGGACACACTCATGGAGTTGTATCATCTGCCACATTGTATTCAAGGTCATGCACCAAGATAACACCAAAACCATTGTTCCTGGACCCCTAAGATCAGAAAAGAGAAAGTTAAAGTTTCAGAAGTTCTTTCACATAACTCAAAGCAGTTGAGATTTAAGGTTTTTGTTGACTTGAGTTTATTAGTTCCTGCATATATACCATCCTAGATAGGCCATAGCATAGGGCAAGCTGAGGACGCCTGCACCTATCATGGCTGTAACAGTGTGAAAAGTTGAGTGCCACCATTTGGCACGGCGAGTAGGATCTCCTTCTGCCCATTTGCTGTTGGATTGAACTTCCTGTTAGATTCAAAATGGCAAGAGCTAGGCTTTAGTGAAAAAAATAATTAATTCATTAGTGCTTTCCAGATGCTACTTGCCAATTAAGTTAGAATGACACTCAGGCTCTCACCTTCGGAGGAGAAGTTGAAACCATATTTGCAAATTAACGAAGGAAAGATAAGAGATATCCCTTCAATTTAAGGGGTTCAGTCATCATCATCATGTGTTTAAGTAGGAGACTAGTGGTTGATGATTATGTTGCTTGATGGAATAAGGGTAAGAAAACGACATCCCACTTACTTTGGTTAGCCCTTTTCTCTTTTTCGAAATTTCCTCTGCCATTTCCCAAAAACCTTTTATCCCCAATGATCTAATAGGAAAATAAGGCAGTTGTTTGCTTTGTTTAACCCTTATCACTTTTTGAGACGAATTTCCTTTTACATCTCTCAAGAATCAAGACCAAGAAAAACTCCTCCTATCCCTGTATTTCCCAAAAAAAAAATCCCTAATAATTAGTAAAGAATTAGGGGTACAAAGTGGCAAACCATGCACAAAAGTAAGGGAAAGATTATATATACACATAATAACTTCATGAATTTCATACAAGAATGAAAACATAAAGATTAAATTGAAAAACAAAAACTAAAATAAAATTGCTCCAAAATTGATTAGTTGGAAAAATCTCAATTGAAAATTAACAGGATCCTTGTTTTTACTCACTCAGTCAATAATTATCAAAATAATTGCAATAAAGTAATATGATTCGTCTGCAAAGTGGCACAATCACATACACCAAACAAAAGCTAGTTTGATAATGGGCAAATGGCTACAGCATTTTGTCATTCATAAAAACTTTCCAAACTATAATTCGTAATTTCTTTTGTTTTCAAAAGTGTGTCTATGTTTGTGTGTGTGTGTGTGTGTGTGTGTGTATATATATACATATGATTTTTTCCTTCTCAAAAAAAAAATAATAAGAACAAAACAGAGAGTTTCACAGGACCGAGAGACAGCTTTGGGCTTCTGAACTTTGTGACATGTTCTACTTCTCCATGATGAAAGTTAAGGAATCAAAGGACCTTTTTTTTTTAATGCCTGACGACACGAAGCTCATGAAAAACTTCCATGCTTGAGCAAAATTCCTAGCTTTGGACTTGGTCCCAAAGCCAATTATGGGAAGTTTTATTGGTTGATGCTTTGGATCAATCCTAAAATGATTATTTTTCTTTTCTTTTTGCTTTACGGTAGAAATTAAGGCCATAGTTTCTGAAATAATGATTAAAGTGAGGAGGCTGCTTGTTTCTGCAAAGTTGGTGCGGGTCATTGTCTTTATCTTGAGGTGTCTCCATTGGCTTTGGAGGCCGAAAGCCGACAGCAAACCACAAATTTACAATGATTAACACACAGATTTTCACTAATCTTCCATTAACACTATCATCATTTTTACATCATAGTGATCGTGGATTCCACATCCAAACGAATCTGGACTAGAATTCTCCTAATGGTTCAATCTATGGGGAAAAACATAGGGTGTTGATTACTCAAATTGACTGGGCCTAAGTTCCCAACAATTTTGTATGTGAAACCTAATCTCTGTGAGATCTTATTCAGTGTGTCTACTTTATTGGGACATGACCCTTTTTTGTTTAATCTATCGTGGGAAGAGGGTGTTTTAAACCTTAAACATTAAAGATAGGGGCAAGACATACGCTATTTCAATTATGTTCTCTTCTTCAGTACTGTTCTGTTGTGATCGCAAATTCTTGAATGCTTTGACTTTTGACCGCTTTCTGTTCAAGGTGTGCGAAAATGGTTAATGCTTTACTTCAGCAGTAAACATCAATCACTTTTTTGAGACTTGGGCGTGGGTCTATGCTAAGAACTTCTATAATCCACGAAAGCTAGTAGCACATTGATCCCAAAATCCATCATCAAAACAACTTACGGCCGGGTTACCGCATGACATTCGAAATTGGATTCTTATTAATCACATAGAATAGCAGAGTGTGCCTATCTGTCTTATCCAAAATTAAATCATGTAACATAACATCGCTTATTAACAGTTCACACAAGTTTTCACACGAGCAGACATGAGAGATTAACTTGTATATCGATATCCAATTTCAGCAAATCTCTTTTAAATAATGTAATTTTTCATCCACAAAACCTTTGCTGCCTCCCACCTCATTAGTTGTTTTGGATACATGGATGACAGCACATTCTGAACGCAACATAAGATACCATGTTGGATGGTATATCAGTACGTAAATACTTTCCTCCTAGACGTTACTACATACTTCTGCTCCTGTTTAGCCACTAAAGTTAGTGATAATGACTGGGGGTTTCTAACTTGTAGAAACCCGAAGTTCTAAATAAGCCAGCAAATTCCAAAGTACTGGCTAATTAACTCAAAAAGCCCCCTCCAGGCATAGTAGGTGGGGCCTGTGATGGAACTTGCCCCGGAGAAACTAACTGAGACCGGCCTGGACCTTCAACATAAGCAGGACCCATTCCTCCCCCAACCATTTGTTGTTGCTGCATCTGTGGAAGCTGCGGCTGTTGTCGCTGCAGCTGGGGCAACTACTGCTGTTGTTGCAGCTGTGGCAGCTGCTGCTGCTGCTGTTGTTGCAGCTGAGAGTGCTGTTGCCGCTGCAAGTGTTCTTTGGAATCTGTTGTTGCTGCTGTAACTGGGGCTGCATCTGCTGCTGCTGTTGCTGTTGCTGATGCTGGCTAGATAATTGTGGTTTAAAGACAACCATATCCTGATTCCACAAATAGCTTACTTCAAATAAAATGCTTAGCATCAAGGTAAACTACAATGGATAATGACAGAATAAAAATTAAGGTTTCATCTCATTGCTGCTTTTACTATTTACCTTTTAATTTTGGACCAAAAAGCATGTAAATTTTCGGATAAGTAAAATTGAAAGTGTAAATTTTTTTTTGGGGAAAACTAAAAGGAATGATATTACTTCTATGGTTGATGTTGCATTTTAGTTATTCTTATATGTTAATCAAATTTCATTTTAAATTTTAGTGATTTTTTATGAAGCAAAGGTAAGAAGCAAACAGTAAACAGCAAGTAGCAAGAGTAAGGAGCGAGAAACTAGAAGCAAATGGAGCCTACAGAAATATTCAGATAAAGCCACAGGTTACTCATCCTAGTTTGCAGATTTTCGCATTTGTTTATTTATTTATTTGGTTTGTCCAGAGAGGGGTGGTTGAGTGTTGGAACTGTGTATTGCAGGTTATTTTTATTCTCTCCACAATTTGGAGTTTGGAGGAGGCTTAGAGCCGGCACCAGAATATAGTGATTACACTAATAATCCACACTCAACAAACTAAAGTTTGGACTTGAGGTTAGAACAATATCACCCCAGGGAAAGGCATTCCTATCAAGCGGCAAGCTTTGTCACATTTACCAAATGATTGATAGGATAAAATTTTAAGAAGTTTAAAACTCGACATGGTTCCTAGAAACACACCAAGAGATGCAGATACAATTACAAAGTCTTAAGCTTCATCTGTAAGTAACAAGAAGAATCTGAGCAGTAATTTTACTTATTTGAGGATCCACATGAGTCTTGGAAGGCATTCAAATTGAAATTCAGCATTGCTTCAAAGGGAAAATCATCCTCAACCACTTACAAGTTTCTTCTCTTGTAGCTGTCCAAAAAATCCACACTGATTCATAGCCCTGAAAACTAAAAAATCTGCCTTCCCAACATATTGCCTGATGTTAAATTAAAAAAAAATTAGTGAGAAAATTGCAAGATAAAGGAAAACGTTTTTGCAAACAAGAACTTGTTATTCATGTGATCCTGGGATAGAAGACTAACTATTTGCATGGTTTGTGGCCAGTGTGCTGCAAATTTGAAACAACAAAAACCAAAATCCTCATGTTCTATAACCTAGATTGGCTTTAAATATATAAATAAAATAGTACAGTCGTCAAAGAACCAAAAGCCATGCAAGAAAAGTAGGGCCACCTCTAAAAGAGACAAAATGAAAGCGTCTTTATCGTTTATTATCTCCTCTAGGGGCTAGGTATCTGGAAAAGAGAATAAAAATTTCACAAGTTAAATGAATTAACCATAGACTTATGTCTCAGAAGCTGAGGCACTTCGATAACCCTCCAACAAAAATTTAGTGCAGAAGGTTTTTATGCATCAAATTAGAGAATGCAGATGAAATAGCTCCAATGTCAAATGTGTGGTTGATACAGCTTACGCAAGCCATTCATTAAAAACAACCACAAATAAAAATAAAAATAAAATAAGGAGAAAAACACGAAGTGAACTGCATTTGAAGAAACATTATCATAAGATGTTCGTGAACATACTTCCAATCTGGTGATAAAAACTTGCTGCCCTTGTCTCTGCCCATATAAATTTCCCCGTATTTTCTGACCACTCAAGAGATATTAGAAATCCACAAGCTAATATACAACAATGAAGAGGCAAATAGTACCAAGAGATTTAATATAAAACATAAAAATCATCAACAATATTTCAAGGGACAGTAGAAAAAAAAAGTCAACATTCATTGAGGTGAAAACTAAAGTCAAAAGCATTGCAGGTTTTATCATCTTGATCACTCTCTCAAACACTACTTGGGTGGAACCAACAAAGCCTCTATCTTTATTACTAATTTAGGTAGAGGCAGTGCCTTGCACAGGAGAAACCAAAGGTTTATGGGCCCTCTCAAGTAAATGGCAAATCAATGGATAATTTCACAGAAACATCAAGACCATTCCAATTCCTATTCCTTAACATTCCAAGTCTACTCATAAAGGATAGTATCCCTGTTTGATTCAAGAAGGGGAGAGAAGATTATAAGTAAAAAAAAAAAAAAAAATGATATAACAGCAAACTTCCAAGCAAAACTATTCCTAAGAGATTGTACACAGCATAAATGTCTCCCCCAGGCAGAAGAATAGATCTCAGCAAAGATATGGTTTATTGGGAGATCTAAATTCACACAAGAATAAAAGAGCCAAAAGTATAATTGTATGTTCTAGTGTTATATACATTTAAAAAAATAAAATAAAATAAACGACGGCTAGAGTTTAGAAGGAAGTCTCATGGAAGGTTTCAACATCTACTCATTGCAAGGAGGTTCATATATATTGTCACTATCATCTAAAATCAAGAACAAGATTACCTCCCAGAATTTAACATATTTGGATTTTGCTGATTGCAAATCACTTAATGTCCGTTGTGATAGCGGCATGCTAGCAGTTGAACTTGTTACCCACTCCAAGTGTCTGCATTCCAGATTGTACTTGTTGAGACATTCCTGGCGTAGGAATTGTGGTGCCAGCTCCAGAAGAGACAGTTGACGGACCAAGACCACTCATGTTCTGGCTCATGCCAAACCCACTTTGCACCATTCGTGCACGTGAATGGTTTCCTTGGCTCATACCCATATTGACTGCTCCTTGAACATTGCCCATGGGTTGTGAAATTCCAATATTTGAATTTCCAGCAACATTAGAAGTTGCGTAAGCAAATGAACCAAGACCTGACTTTGGTGGGACCTGTGCGGTCCCTGTAAGAGCTCCTGAGCCAGTTCATGATGTCATACCCGGTTGCCCAGATGAAAATACAGTTTAGGCTGGAGGCACAGAAGATGCCATTCCACTGGATATCATATTTGATATATGCATGGCCACTGGTGTTTGACACATTGACTGAAGTCCTATTGAAGTTCCTCCAGTGAAAGCAGCAGGTTTCATCACTCGTGCTTGTGAAAGATTGCTTAGCATGTTCACATTTGCAGCAGCTGGAGGCACATGACATAAAGGTTGTGTCATAACGCTTACAGAAGGCTTTACTTCTTGTACATTGTCACCACTTGTCATCACCTCTTGAGTAGTTGTCAATGGTGAAGAAGTTTGCAAGGTTGGGACTGCTTGAGAAGATGGACGCGGAACAGATGAAATATGTGGAAAAGCAGGTCCAGTTGCCATGGATGTTATCGTTGTGGGCTCCTGAATAATACAATAAGCTTACATATCCAAATAACAGAAACAACCTTTGATTAACTAAAGTACATGAGCCTCACAACTTTTACAGTAGCAGTGGGAACATTTCCAACAGAAACTGGTTGCCAGCTCATCACAGATCCATTCACCAAAAAAATGAAAAGAAGTATTAGGCGAGAATTGATCACAGCAATAAAAAACAAACCTACAACAAGTCAAAGCTGTATAATTCTTTAATGCTCAATTTTTTATATTACAAAGTGGTATGTGTATATCTATATATATATCTACCGCACTATCTACAGATTAGAATTATTAAAAGAAATGAGGTGCACAGCAAGTTACAGATGCAGAACAGGTCTTTTGTTTTCATTACTAAGTTCTACAATGGAATCGGAAACATCTAGTGTTCTTGGACACTTGTTCTTTTACTTCTTTGATGCTGAAGAAGAAACAAATCAATTGATAAGAGGCCAAGAGCTTCCATTAATTGGTAATCTTAAAAGAAGCCTTCTTTAATAATGAAACCTGAAAAGAAAATCTTGAGGATCCAACAGAATGAAGTTAGACCTGATAGAACTAGAATAAGAAAACTCAAATTTACGCATGGAAAGGCTTAGCATCCAGCATAACAGATGTTAGTTCCCTGACTTTCTATTTGCAATGTGCTTAAGAGAACAGAGAGATGAATATGGCTAAGCACAAAAGTTACTTATGACATCCAATGGTCAGTATCCAGTTAAAAGCAGCATTCAATCGGAAGGGATCAACAGATTCTGCATAAACCACCTCATGGAACCAAAGTAGGAGGTGGCCCTCTAGCTGAAGTGACCGACACCACGTCCATTTCCACAGGAGTCTGATTGGCTGCCAAATTTGGAACTCCAAAGCAACTTAAAGGAGCATGGCTCCGAAATCAGAACAAGAAACTGAGGGTTTCCAACATTGTCAACAGGTAGATCTGCTGCTCGGGGGTTCCGCTTTCCCTGTCTTCGTTAAAATGCAGTTAGAACACCAAGCTTACAATTAGCAGAAATGTTAGTGACTGAGTAAACAAAACATAATCTACGGTAAACTCTAGCAAAAACCTACTAAATAATAGACAACGCTTCATATTTATCAGGGACAAATTCCAAAAAGTGCTATGGAACTATCATCATGGTCCAGCCAGCAGGTTATAGAATATACATCCCTTAAATTGTTTTAGTAAATGTTCAAGAGAAGAGACAAATAGATGTTAGAAGACATGGCCAATAAATCTAATGTTAGAGAGAAACATCCAAATGAGTCACAAGAGCAACAGATTAAGAATGTTATCATTATAATCCTTACAGCACTGTAGATTGCTTTTAGCTTTGAAAGCTGCTTCGGACTAATCACAGTTAAAGAAACAGAACACTGCAATGAAAACTAGAGATCAGTTATCCTCCTAAAAGGTCAAGCCAGAATTAGAGACAGGAGAAGTAAAATACAGTTGACATACCTGAGCAAATGATTTAGCTACTGTTTCAGCATCAGACAGACAACTCTCTGTCTGTGCTTCATTATTTTCAATTTGCTCCAAGTTTTGAATTTGTGGTCGATAGACTGATGTAGACAAGGGAAAAGGGTTACTGGCAGCAACAAGAATGCAATGTCTTTGCCTATCCACATTTTGTGGAGTTTGATTTCCATCAGAAGCTATAGGAAACATCTGAGCCGTATTAAAAAATATATATTAAATGTCATTTGACATGTAGTAAGATATCAGGCCTACATAGACAAAATCTGTCAAGTTTCCTTGACTAAATAGACAGAAGGACCACATTGATAGCATTTAATAAAGTTGAGGATTCAATTGGAACAATACAAAAGTTAGATGATTTAACCAGCTTAAAACACTAAGTACGTCTGGTGCAATTTACCCAAAAAAATTCTAATTCTAGTACCCATCATCTCTAGTCTATGTTTTAAAATGCAAAAGCAAAAGGTGATGCATTTACTTATCATAAAACAAGGCGTAAAAACCTAAAAATTTAAATCATAGTCTTCTGCAGTATATAAAACTGGCGCATCATGGTTCTGTACTGGGAGAATACTATGCAAAATCCACCATGCATTTTCTCTCCCTCTTTTCTGTTGACATGGAGACAGTAATGAGGGGTAAATGGAGGCCTATATCTCCTAAAAAATTTGATGGTACTTGTGACAATATGCAGAGATACAGCATCCATATGGTAAAACAATATCTTCAAGCAAGCCAACTTTTAGGTCAAATTTAAATATTGAGAAAACCAAGTAAAATTTCCTTAACTTGTGAAAAGAAGAATCTAATGTAAGGAACAAACACAAACAAATCAAAAAAGAAGACTTGCACAAATAATTATCAATTGGAAAGAATAAATCAAATCACAACTGCACTTAGAATTTTAAAATCACATAAAAGATTGACACAGTCTATACTATCAGTGCTTCAGAAAGCCCTTCAGCAATTGTGGCATCATTGAAATCACCACCAGAAAAAGGAATGGCCGACAGCCATTGTAAGAAAATATCAACATCTTTTGTCCACCCACTACATTATACTAGGCAAGCTGAATATAGCATCAAATTTTCCACAAAAATGTAGTTCTGATACTAATAGCCCACTTCAGGTTGAAAGAAATAGAGCAAACAACATACCACAATAGGATCCATGAGTATTGAATGTGACCAATGAAAGCTCAATATTAGATCTAGAGTTATTCTGTATTAACAAGATGACTTAATTAGTATATGTACATATATACACAATATTGAGCAAACTGGAAGTCTTAAACTGACTGGACAGAAAAACTGACACTTAAAAGACTTTAAATTCACCAAAAAGAACAATAATTCCCTTTAGTTAAATTCAGAGGCCTAAAATAGATTGCCTATAAACGTTGTCTAACAATCAGTTATTTCTTAATGCTATGTCAAAAAATGATATTATCTTTTGCTATATTATATAGAACATATATTCAATTTATTATCTAATATCAGGTTCCAAGTCCTAATAGAACTGAAACCTCAACTGCATACAACAGTTGATTCTGTATAACCCAATGATGACCATACACTGAGATAAGTAGCTTATCAGAATGGAAGAAAGATAGAAGAGAAAAGCTATTTTACCCGGCCCGTCAACTCGCTAATACAGAAACACCTGTGGAATTACCAGAATCGATCAGACAAGACAAATATACATAAATAAAATATATTCAAGTACAAAACAAACAAACAATTACAACGGTTAACGGCCATAAATCTGAGGCAGTGTAAAGAGACAATAAGTGTGGTCATTCTCCCCAATGAACCCCAGACCCCAATTGAAGCTCAGCAAACATTCTCATTCAAGCAAACTTCGTAGGATCTGACGGGCTTCTCACAGTAGAGCAAGCGCTTCAGGACTTTATAAACCATGTCAGATATAGCTTAGGTAGAAGAAAAACACTAGCAAAATACAACAATCAAATTTTATCATGTACATTTATAGAATGAGGAAATTCCAGTAAATTCAGAACAGAACTATAAAAAAAGTGTAAGTCGAGGCAAAAAGAAGCTAAGCAAGTTTTAAGGTAAGAACAAGATCACGACAATCAGAGATACGCCTACTATCAGTTGCTCTAGCACTACATTCGAGCATAAAATACCGTTAATTTAATAACAAGTCAATGAAATGGGGCCAGGACAAAAACGAAAATCCAAAGCACATAACATAATATTCAAGAAGTTATCCTGAAATTTCAAAAAGAGCTTTGACAAAAATAGACATAAATATTCACATACAATAACGGACATTCAAAATTATCAATCTTTTCTAACCAAATTTGCAACTTTCTTGGCGACTAATAATCGAATTAAAGTACAAAACCAAAAGTTAAATTAAAGAAAGACGGAAGGAAGAGGGAAGACCTGATGATCTTGTCGACATAATCAGAGAAGACGATTTGCCAGTAGGGACCAATGGCCGCAATACCTTCAACGGCCACGATCAGCTGCTTCTCCGCCATATGCTGCTTTGCTTTGTGTATGAGGATTATACCATCCTCATGGGATATGGCAATGCAACGTAGGCTAGGGAAATACCAAAAGAGTAAAGAGAGAAGCAATAAACTGGGAATAACTATCCCCCCAACCTCCCCCACCACCCCCCCCCCCCTCAAAAAAAAAGACTAGGAGCAATGAAAATTTTAAGTTTGATTTTGTTGATGTCCCAAAAAGTTTTAAGTTTAGGACCGTCTGTCTGTCTGTCTGTCTGTCTGTCTGTGTGTTACGACATCCATTTTTTTCCATTTGCCATTAAATAAAATAAACATAACTTCACTTAAACGTATCATCTCGTAGTAATTTCCTTTCATAAAAAAATGGTTAAATTAATTGTTAATTTCCCATTAAAAAAATTATAAAAATATATTATGAACTAGCAAACCCGACCCGAAAAAAGCAACTCAAGTCACCGAGTCATCGCAGCAAAGTCCCCTCGAGGAGTTCATGACATCAGAGGTCCTGCATTCCGAGGGAAGACAGCGGGAACCACTTGACCGAAGACTCACATTTTGCTTTCTTTTTTCTTTTCTTTTGTGAAGTTGTAATCTTGGCAGAGCAGGAATTGAAGAAAACAAAAAAAGCCTTGATAACGACCCGGACCAAAAAGTGAAAAATGATTGGCTTATGGTCTTTGTCACGATTTATAACTCTTTTATTTCGCTGCATTTAACTAACAACTATACAGGAAAAAGCACCCATTTCCTATTTTTCACTACACTTCTCCTTTCTCTACCATTTTCTTTTCTTTTTTTTTTTGGTTGTTGGAGTTTGGTTATTTGGTTTCTCCTTTCTATTTTTATCTCTTTTTCTGGGATTATTCGAACACCGACTTAAGAAAAAGACAAGTGTTTGGACTTTGGGCATATTTGGAGAAGATGATGCCGCATTATCTTCAGCCCGTGAAGCTCCAAACCAAGAAGGTTTCATTTCTTCCCTGCCCTCTCCTTTGTTCTCGTGATCTCCTGACTCTGCTCTAAGTTTATATTTAAAAAGCACTGGATTTTGATTGGAAGTTATTGATATTAGTGATCTAGAATTACCCCTTTTAACTGGGGAAGGAAAGGAAAACGAAACTAAATCGGATCAAGTTGCATGGTTGTCTTATATGAATGTATACTTTCTTATTTGACTACCTCACTTTAAGACAGTTTTATGGCATGGTCTTAGTTTGCATCTTAATTTTGGTAGGCTGATAATAGAACTGATATTAAAATTATTGTCAGTTGAGGATAAGATGTTGTGATTTTATAAAGGATACTCATGTAGCTTGGTAGTAGGCTTTCACGAATCTACAGGGCACCTTCATTTATTGATTCTACTTTTTTTTTTCTTCCAAGAAGATCTTCGGAGGTTGAAGAAATGTAATATTTGTGAGCATAATGTATGTTTCATGATGATGATTTTTCAACTTTGGTTGCTTTAGGGCTTGCTATTTATGTGTTTGTGATATTGGCAGATTGTTGTCGAGGATGTGTTTTCTGCCCGACATTTTGCCATACTTGAACATTTGAAAGAGTTGAGCTCCAGGTGTAGACTAATCGAAGAGTCCATTAATCAGAGCCGCTCTATTAGTGAGGCTATAGCAATAGAAATGTCGGAAGGCTTGACTTGAGTTGTCTGAAGGTAATTAATGAATTATTTGTTGGCTGATTCACATTTTAACTTCTGAATAATCATTTCCTTTTGCCTTTAATCTTCATCGCAGTAATGCATAAATTATTTCAAAGAGATACTTGCTTTTGCTTGCCTCTCTGGTTATTTTGTGTGAGAACAATCACCTGATTAAGTTTGAGCAGGTTATTCTGATTTTTTTTTTTTGGAGGGGGGGTGTGAAATATATCAGGACCTTCAGAAACTGGAGCAATGTCTCCCATTGTTGGAAAACTTAATTTTTCATGTTGATTTGGTCTGCAGCAACCACCATGTTGTTCATTGGATTTCAGAACTTAAGATCCGTTGGAGTAGTGCTCTTTGCTCGTCATCTTTCTTTAACCTTAGGGGTTCAAAGCTTTTTCAAAATGATTATTTACGTTATGTGCTTGATATGATCCTTTACCTTTATGCTGCATTGTTTCGGGGGAGGGTTGTAGAAATTCTTCCTGCAGGTAGGAACTGACATTCTTACATCAAAGTTTAAATTACATGAGTCTTGTTTTTGTAATATTGCTATTTACTTTGCGTTTGGCCGGATATGGTGTGATCTGCCGCTCTCTTGAGAGAAGCAGCTGGTGTTTTTCAGCATCTCGCTAATGAGGTTTTTCCTTCTTTACAATCTGCAGATTCTGTGGAAAGGCTATTTGAAGCAACTCCGTCCATGTCCACTGCTATGAGCCTAATTTGCTTGGCTGAGGCCCAGGTTAGTACCAAGGCTTTCACATTTCAGTATGGTAGGATAACAATCCCAGCTCAGGTTCTGGTTTTTTGGCCTGTAATTTAGTGCAAAAATCTTCTGATATGCAAGTGTTTTGAAAGTGATTATTTTCTGCTTATTTTGTAAATTCGTTGTCTCTGATAATTATTTTATTGTAAAAATATAAAAGGTTGTAACCATAAAGAAGGCTGAAGAAAAAGAAAGTACTGTTGGTCTTTTGTCAAAACTGCACTATGGTATTACAGATTTATTTGGTGAAGCCACTGCTATACTATTTTCAAATATTACAGACGACAAAGATATTTCATCTTGCTTTTGGTATGTAAGCAATGTTACCGTCAAAGCTATATTTTTTAGCGTATTTGGCTGAAAATTATTTGACCTAACTTTTATTCCATGGTTAAGTAAACTCTTATCAGTTTTATCAGTTGAATTGCCTGCCTTACTTAATTGCAATCAATAGCATAAACTTGACGTGATATGATTGGCCTTTTTCACTTGATATGAGCCTGGCCTACATATTGTGATTTTCTTTACACTCATTCTTTGGTGATCTCCATTCATTAGAAAGCCTACATTCTGTCTCCACCCAAAACCTTGCAACATTAATTATTCCTACTAGTGGAGTGAAGTGAATTCAACTACACTACTTAGCTGAGAGAAACTCTTGTTTGTCAATCTATCATTGCATTAAGACAAATGCTCCGTGAAGGAGCTGGTATTATAGTGTTCTCTGTGAACTGTGCAGGAATTTATATCATCTTCCAAAGCTCTGCATGAATTAAGAAGTCTTAAATACCTGGCAGACGGTCTAAAGAAAGCTGACCAAGTTGGAGTTGCTACTGGAGGTCTTCGTGATGAATTAATTAATGTAGAAAAGACAGTTCCCGGACAAGAATCACGGTGATCCATATTTAGAAAAGAAATTGATGATGTTGCTAATATGCTATGGAAAATTTGAATATGAGATCTGGCTTGAGAAGATCCCAGGTGGCGATGAGTTGCCACTGCCACAAGGTAAAAAGATTGTCAATGCCATACCTTATCATCCCAAAAGATGGGAGAGAGAACTTAGTTTCAAGATGTAGACGTACATAACTTTTTGCCAAAGTAAAGCAATGTTGGTTTTGAGGAAGGAATAGTGACGTGCTTCGTGAGCTTCCTTTCCACAATGTGCACAAGGAGATATGCATTGTTTGTTAGTTTACCAACAATTTCTTTTATACTACTTCTTAATTAAAAAATAGATTAGGGTTTATGACTTTTCTTTATTATCATAATTTTTTAAAACTTATTAGGAAAGCAGTATCGATTTAAGCATGGACGTTTCTGTAACGTAGTAGAGTAATAGTATTAAGAGTAGTGAGTGGCAATATTGGCAGCAAAACAGAGGCCTGGGATAGGCTTAACTTTAGCATCTGCATTTTGATATATTCCTCAAGTTTTTTCTGAATTCTTTTTTAGGGGATATCAGCAAGCACTTGTCTCCTGTAAGGGCCTGAATTCACATTTCCACCTCGTTTGTTGATTGGTGTTGATCTTAACTTGTTAAGCGAATCTTCTTCACTGCTGCCTTAAAATTTGCATCATTCACGAACACCGTGAGCAATACTGATTCGGATCTCTTGAAATGCTAGAGTATATATCGAGAATAGTTTGGAAATTAATCTGAGCTTTTGAATATCTATGTTGGCAATTATAATAAGGCTGATTTTGTGGTTTTTATCTATGTGACGTAGTCTAACTGATCTCCCATTCTGGATGACTCAGTAAATATTAGTTGCTTATGTAAAAAATATTCAAGTGCTTCAAAGAGATTGTCCTTTTTTTTTTTTTTTTTTTTCTTTCAAATGCAGGACCATTTGTCGAAGGAACTGCCGGATGCACAGGCATTACAGCCCACGCCGCTCGCTGTATCATTACAAACAAAAAAAAGCTTCACGGTTTGTACAATTTGGTACTAAAACCGTATATCAGATTGTTCATAATTTAATATCTTAGGTTGTGCGTGTGCGTGTATGTGGTTTTTTTTTTTTTTTTGGTGCTATTTATTACATTTTTTTCATTTATTCTTTTTTTTTTTTTTGCTAATAGGGTTATAAATAAACCCAAAGAGAAACAAGACATGAGGCTGAGATGAACACCTCCTAAAAATGGGCCATTGGGCAGGTCCATGTGTAATGTATTACGACCTTTTGCGTTTTTAGGTATTGTTTTATGAGAGAAATAGATAGATCCAAATCTTATTTAGACCAATTGAATGAGCGAAGCAGGGTGCCTAATGGCCTGTTTTGTGCTTCTCTGGGCTATTATTATTATTATTATTATTATTATTATTATTATTATTATTGTTATTATTATGAAAAAGAATGGATTGAATACGGCCGTAACCCACATACGAAACCCACTTAACGCATGGGGTGGGCTGGGATGGGAACTTAAGTTGGGCTGTTAACTTACACAAAACAATGGACAACAGAACCATTAGCCAGTTATCCATACCCCTAGAAAAAGGGCAAGGCAACCATGAACTTTGCCCACTATCAAATTTTTTTTTTATTATTATTATTCAAAAATAGGGTATATTCCAGTGGGGTGGGCGTGGCGTGTGTGTTTGGTGGTGGTGGTGGTGGTGGTGATTCTACCGTTAAGTTAACAAACTCTTTTTCAATTCCCTATTGATTTTCTCACTCGAAACTCTTCTTTAAATTACCAATGTATCAATTCATTCGTTCTCCTCCACGTTGTCAAATCTTTTTGAATGTTTTTTTTATTAGTCAAATTCAGATCAGCGTAGCTCGTGGTAAAGATTACTTTTGTATCATTATTATTATTCTGGGATTCATTCAATGGTCAAGTATGTTTTGTTGTTCTGTAAACATATTAGTGAACTAGGATGGATGACTAGTGTTGTAAGTAAGGAGGCCTTCCCTTCTAAAACTATTAATTTATCAATTAAATAAGGAATGCCATTTTTTGTGCTTTAATAATAATAATAATAATAATAATAATAATAATAAT
>JBBYHO010000005.1:13006032-13024494 GCA_038382025.1 Adansonia gregorii
GTCTGGGCCTTTGCGTCTGGTCTTCGTATCATTCCTTGACCTGGACACGGACCCGTGTTCGGCTCCAATCTGCCTACCAACACAGGGATCCAACATCGTGTCAGTCAGGCCATTCCTGAGTTTATATATTTGTCTGTGTCTTTTTTTTTTTTTTTAATATTATGGAAATGTCTTTACCAAATGCTATAGAATCTCAAGGATGTTGCTTTCAACATTTTAATAGGCGGCTGCTGCATTCTATATCTTACAAAATCAGGTCAAAATTGGTACAATGTGATCTGACCCTGAAGCAAAATCCAGTGGTAAACATGAAACATATCCTCCTACACATCTTTTGAGTCGTTGGAAAACATGATCTTCTGATCCTCCTACACATCTTTTGTCTTAAAAATGATAATCGTAAATGTCTCAAGCAAAATCCTAAGCAAGCATATCAGACTCTTGAGATAGGATGGATGAGACTTATAAGAGAAACTCTTGAGATAGAATGTATTAGAATTTCTTTAGATATAACTCAAAATTATGATACAATACAGAAACTTTAAGACAAGCATGTACAAAAATGTTTTGATACAATATAGAGATGTTAGTCCATGATGACCTTCCATGAATTCACCTATATAAACCGCAGCTAAGGTTGCAAAAATAAGAGCTTGAATCTCATTTATAATTAATTTAAAGAACATTATAAGTATAGGAATGATTAAAGGTATTAAAGAAACAAAAACAATAACTACTAATTCATTAGCTATTTATTATTATAATTCAATCACTTCACCCCTACAACATTAGTGACTAGAGAATGAAACATAACAGAAAATCTATAAAATTAAATAATTACTCAAGCACTTAGAAAATGGCAACATCAGACAAAAGATCCCCTCCGCATCATGTTTGGGTTAATTTGATATCCAATAATGCTCATTCACTACGCGTCAAATAGACAGCGAAAAAGCAGCCAGGCGGAGGCGGCTTGACTCAACATTCAACCCCATGTAGGATTAACCGGCTGTTGGTACGTAATTGGTATGAAAGTATCCTTACCTTCCAGTCCTAGCAAGGTTAGCATCGCCATCCGTAGGCCCTATCCGTCTCGTTCCAACTTTTAGCTGAAGTGGTTCCAACTTTTTCACATTACATTAATGGAGTTGTTGGGCAAAGAATTTAACCCAATTAATCCTTCCGATTAATTCCAGCTGAGCTTACATTAATATTACGTATGTATATGTATTCCAAAATACATATATCAAATAAAATCTATACATATAAACATCAACAAATCGTTTACTTGATCAGAAGCTTGTAAGCTCTGTATATAGGGGTTTAAGACACAGTACAAAAATTTATTTCAATCTTAACACTTCGATGTTTGCACCTATTGCAAACATGCATATTTAACATTTTAATCTAAGACAATATCATGTTTCTCAATATGTTTACAACCACTCCAACTAACACATATATATATATATATACTATACATATGAATATTGGGTGTGAAATTTGCTTAGTATGGATTACAGATAAGTAATTATCAGAAATTGTTAATTATGAGTATGATTGCAATGCTTAGTCAATGTTATAATAAGTGAGTTGGTTCTTAATGGGAAATTGGTTGGGAATTTTTTTTCCCTTTTCTTCTTCATGCAATATTAAGGGAAAAATGACAGTAAGGGGTTCTGGGTTGACACGCTTTCCGACTTTCCATTTTCATCTTTCATATTTGCTTTCATCCTTCTCGTAATTAGGATGATATCAGATCGATTTTGATTTGATTATTTCAATTAATATATAATATTATGGAATTTTAGAAATTGATTTACAACCGAATTAATTTTTTTTTCAAAATTAAATTGATCTAAGTTTAATCCCCTTAGTTCAAATCAGTTTGAATCATTAATATTGAAAAAAAAATTATATTTGTTATTATTTTAATTTCATCTTTAATATATATAAATAGACTTAGATATAAAATAATTATTTTATTTTATTTAAAATTTATGAAAGTAATAAAACATATAATTCGATAAGGCTTAGATAATTTTGATTTTCATTTTATGATTAAAATAACTTCTAACCCAAAATTAAAATATTAATTTCAATTTTAGGTCGAATTGAATATATGATCAAATACTACAATCAAATCCATTTTGGATTTTTTTTTTCCTTTTATGCCAGTCCTAGTTGTCACCTTGCGGGACTACCTGGCGCTTAACTTGCAAGTCCTATGATTGTATGTTTTTTGTTTTTCTTTGTTCTTTATGGGAACCCTTTACTTAAACTACAGTAAGAATGAATCAAAAAGTAATTAGAGCAAAATTCCCTTTTATGAGGGATTTGGGCCTAATGTTGAATGATTTTACTTTCAGGCATGCGTTAGGCTAAATATCAGAATTATTTGTATTGTATTAAATTTAAATAAAAATTTTACAATTTAAATTATTATTTGAATAAATAATTATTTTTTAAATTTAATTATAAATTTTAATATGAAATATATTTTTAAATAATTAATTTAAATTAATTTAAAACTTAATCTGAAAATAAAAAAATATTTTTGGACCTAACCTCTGGGGCCCATAATCATCTATAGCCCCTACCTTGAAACAAGATAAGGATAAGCCAGCTGGCTTTAATTAATTAGCCAAGGCCCAGATATTAGTTTGCAGGATAACAGCGTAAATAAAATTGTCGGACTGAGTGACAAGACAGAACACAAGAAAAATTGTACTTCTCAGAATCAGGCATTCTACCAACAAAATTAAATGTAACATTGGAAGGACGAATAAACAAAGTTAGGTGAACAACATCACAATTATATGTTAGGTGAGCAGAACAGGCAACCTCGATTCAAAACTATGTCCAATTAATTGTTACGATGCTTTATTTCACTGTACTAGGCTGGCTTGTCCCGATTGAATTTAAGTTTATCCTTAATTACGTTTCGGCTTTGTGAGTACACCATTGATATCAATTTAATCTCTGTATCATTTCCTTGTTAGTTTGGTTAATGAATATTTTCTTACATATAAAAAGCATAAGGCCGATTTGATTTCGTATCATGTTAATTAATTAATTAATGACCTATTTCGGATTTTTTTTTTCCAAATAGAAGGTTGAGAGTTTTTCATAAAATACTTTAATGTAAAAGGAATAATGACTAAGACGACTCTTGAAATCTGCTTTTGCTGGATTGACTTTTAACCTTCCAAAGTTTCAATTGCTAAAATATATGAGTAATACATTTGATTTGGCTGTTTCGACACATGCGATATAGATTACGTAGTTTCATCAAATATATTCTTACACGACAAGGAATCTGATACCAATTTTACTCGAAAAAGAAAGACTTTCTTGTTCGCAGTTCATTTACCTACCGCCATTAAGACTTGAGAATTAAGCATAAAGCATAAAGATTGCCTTAAAGTCTACCATAAATTGTCAGTGTCAACACCATCAATATATATGAGAGTACTCGGCGGTGATAAATTAATGATCTTAATGAGTGATTACCAATCAAAATTTGCCAGCCTCTATACTTCATAGTATTATACTATATTACATATATATATATATATATATATTCTAGACAAGGAAACTATACGTCCTAACTTCTAATTAACTACTTAATTGACCATCAAACTATTTTTGCCGAAAAAGAAACATGTTAACAAGCAAGCAATGTCAAATATTTAAAAGGACTGTATAGATAATATTGTAATTAATATAATAATGCTTAATATGACATATAATGTAATATATCTTATAATCAATTTAATTGATTTTAAAGCATACACCATAAGCTATTTGATTTAAGGAACATTTTTTTTGTATGAATTAAATAAGTAACTCTCTTTATTACAAATTTTTGTTGTTCGCGTGCCCATAAAGATAATCGCGGTAGATTAAACACCCTATATTTACAAGAAATAGGCTGCATAATATGCTTTATTTAGTTAGTTAAATAATTTTGCTATTTTTCATATTTGGGAATATTAATTAAGCCTTTATAAATATCCAAAGATTTACCCCCAAATTTCAAAAATGGATCATATGGGCAATATCCCATTTAAAATAATTTTTTTTTTTTTTTATAACTTCGTTCATTTACTCATTTATATATTAACTTATTTCACCATTGGTAAGAAATTCCCTATGAGCCAAAAAAAAAAAAGCCCCAATAAACGGAGGTTGACTATTTTGTCCCCATTAAACCCAACCAATTTACAACCCATTCGCCTGTCCAATCAGCATCACCGTAATAGCTCGATTTCAGTGTTGAGCTGTCATGCATTCGATTAAACCAAATTCAAAAGATTCGAACGTAATGTATGGAACCCACAACGATACAACATAGATTGTTTTAAATTTCTAGCTTATTGTAAATGTGCATTTACGGTTTCTTTTACAAAGCATAACCCTTCCTAGCCTAGCCTATCCTAACCCCGAAAAACCTCCTTTCTTTTCTTTGGAGCTAAATTTTTACGAGCAATCCCCTTCTGTTTTGTTTGTTATTATTATTATTATTATTATTATTATTGTTATTATATATATATACTTGTAAACTTTGGAGGACCAAAACTGACGTGTCCCAAGTCCCAACTTAATAAAAAGTAATAAAAATTGCCTAAGTACAATTCATTGGAAGAATAATTATTACGTTACGAATTAAGTATATATTCACGTTTTAATATTTTATTAATAATTAAATTTTTTAGATAGCATTTTATAAAAATTAAAATTGTGATTTGCGATAAAACAAAGTTCCACTAGGACCGCAACAGAGGATACTAGGATAGGCGCCTTCCCTTCCGGGCTCCCACTAGCCACCGCACGTAACTTCTATATTAATTTTTAAAATATCGTAAAGGAAAAGAAAAAAAAAATGTTGGAGCTTAGCTGTGCTGCAAATTGTCAAACTCCAGTCAAACCAAAAAAAAAAAAGCATTATTTTACAGGTAGAAATTAAAGCATGTAAAAAGTAATTAGGGCGGCATTAGCAATTATTCCAATAAAATTCAGTCATCGTTACCTATCAGTCAAGGCAACGTACAAAGCTGCCATGGAGTGCTTGTCTTTACTTGATATGGAAAGTAAAGAGATAAATATAACAAACATCTAATCACACTTACAATATATTTGATATAAAAATAAAATAAAATTATAATTAAATAATTATAATAATAATTTAATTTTATGTAATAAAATATTAATATATTATATTTAAAATTAAAATAATTATTTAATAAAAATATGCTATTTAAAAAATACGATTAAAATCATTCATTTTATAAAATCTTTAATTTAACTAATCAAATAATTTTATTATTATAATATATTTAATGATTTTATAATAAAATAATTATTTTAATAAATCAAATATATGGGTAATTAATCAGAGCATCGAAGGGACAATGCAGCTAGGACTACCAGGTTCAAGAACAGCAGTTGCAGATCCACTTAACACATTCCACTAGATCCACTGGACAGTCTAGTGTAGCAGGCTTCCTGCTTCTTGGATAATAATAATAACAATAACAATAATAGTAGTAGAAGAAGTAGTCATAGTAATGATGCCAATAAATAGTTATGTTTATCCATTCATTTATTTAATTATTTATTAATTTTTAATTAATGATGGAAAAAATTTAAAAAATTCTATATTCTTTGTAATTAAAGTGAGTTTACTAGTATTGCTTAATGGCTGTTGCCCTTTTTTGAAGGATATTCCATATGAGACTTGCAAAGAATCTAGACCACGGTTCAAGTTGGATTTTACAATCGGACCAAACATATATATGACTACTGTATAGGGATCAGAGAGTTTGATAGGGGCTGTACTACTGTAGTTGTTGAATCCAGAAGGGTAGTTGAAGCTATAGCGCTGTGAAAGATATTTTGGGACCTTCAGTCTAAGCCTCCCTATATATAGGGAAACACTCCCGTGGTTCTTCGGTCAGCTTTTCAAATCTAAACCACTCTTCTTTGGTGTTATATCTTGCACTAACGCCAAGATAAAACAAAGAGAGCTGTTTGAATTTTGTTGGTTTTTTTTCTTAGTTTCATCGAAAAGATCATGACTATCTCCGCAGCTAATGGCCGTGTCCTCATCGTCGGAGCAACCGGCTTTATTGGTCAGTTTGTGGCTGAAGCCAGCTTAGATGCTGGTCGACCCACCTATACTCTGGTCAGGCCAAGTTCCGGAAACAGTTCCAAGAACAAAGTAGCCAAAGCCCTTCAGGACAGAGGCGCCATATTGTTGCATGTACATCATATATATACTTTAATTCGTTTTATATGTATACTATATTCTTCTTTAATTTCTTTATAAGATATGGACCTGATGTTTGAATGTGTTTCCAGGGATTGGCAAATGACAAGGAGTTGATGGAAAAACTGCTGAAAGAGCACCAGATTGAGATAGTAATATCAGCTCTAGGTGGTGGAAAAATACTAGACCAGCTGTGTTTAATTGAGGCAATTAAAGCTGCTGGTACAGTTAAGGTAGTTCGGAGGCACTCGTTTATCGGCCGGCTAAACTTAAAACTACTAGCTAGTACTACTATTATTTTCACTAAACTTTGAATAACCGGAAAGGCAAAAACTTTTGCTTTATATTTTGGGTGATGGGGCAAAGCAAAAATGAATTGATTTTGGTTGTGCAGAGGTTCTTGCCATCGGAGTTTGGACACGATGTGGATAGGGCTGATCCAGTAGAGCCAGGGCTCACCATGTACAAGGAAAAGCGGCAGGTCAGGCGTCTGATTGAAAAGTTGGCCATTCCTTACACCTACATTTGTTGTAATTCCATTGCTTCTTGGCCCTACTACGACAACAGGCATCCTTCGGAGGTCATTCCACCGTTGGATCAGTTTCAAATCTATGGAGATGGCAGCGTCAAAGGTAATACAGTAATATATTACTATAACATGTATCTTCTCTTCTACCACGTGCGGTTAGATTAGTTAGTCAAGAAAATTGTCAAAATAATTTAATTAAATCCTGCAATTATAACTACTTAAATAGTTACACTGTTCCTGGTCAAAACTTTGTAGTTACAAAACTGTGACGAAACGAAACAATCGTTGTTGACTATTGGGTTAATGAGATCGCTGCGTAATTCATTGTATCTCGCCAGCTATATGATTTGATATACGTGTTCTTCCAACAACTTATATTTTTTAATCACAACATGAGAAAAAACGTAAGCACTCGTTTGGGAACACAAGTTAATGTTTAGTACCAACTTGTCGTTGTTAGACTTAGCAATATCAATCGCTTTGATAGTCTTCTTCTTACCAGTCAATGTTTGCATACTTCGATCCCCTGTTGTAATTTTGAAGTGGAGTATGGATTATTTTAAAGCACCGTACTCCCTTAGTCGCCGTAGGTGATAAAATTTCTACAAGGTCAAATATTGAATCCTTTGTTTTGCCTCTTGGTGCAGCTTACTTTGTTGCAGGCACCGATATAGGAAAATTCACCATGAAAACTGTTGATGACAGTAGGACCATAAACAAGACAGTTCATTTTAGGCCAGCCTGCAATTTTTACAACATGAACGAGCTTGCAGCTTTGTGGGAAAGGAAAATCCGACGAACCCTCCGTCGAGTGACTGTCACTGAGAATGATCTTCTCTCGGTTGCGGCAGGTCCATGATTTTATTACTCCCACGCTCTTACAAATTGACCAAAAGGACTGCCAGTGTTGAATTTGAATCTCCCCTGCATTGCCTAACTTAATTAAAAGTAAATTAATTGACATTATTCTAGTTTGAATTTGCAGAGAATCGCATCCCACAAAGTATTGTTGCATCATTCACCCATGATATCTTCATAAAGGGTTGTCAGGTGAATTTCACAATCGAAGGCCCGAATGAAATTGAAGTGAGCAGCCTGTACCCGAATGAGCCATTTCGAACATTGGACGATTGCTTCAACGACTTCCTAGTAAAGATGAAGGACGAAAACATGAAGCAAAGTAATGGAATCCCTGCCCAAAAGCCAGTTGTTGAAGCATTGGTCATCACAGCAAAATGTGCTTGACATCAAAATCAACACAATCTATCCTTCCTTCCTTCATCCCTTCATAAAGAGCTATCAAGTCAATTTCATATTGGTTTGATTTATTATTGATTTATTATGTGATAAGAAATTGTTATTGAATAAGGGGATTGAATGTTTAGTCCAAGGCTCTAATTAAACAAAATATCTGTTTAAAGCTGGAAAAGGAAGGTGTAGAAGAGGGTAAAAAACGCCAACTTGGCTGTCATATTATATACCCTAATGATTTGCTTAGTGATTCCGATTTGTATACTCTCCTGCATTTAGTAATAAAGGTGATTTTATTCACACCCCCAGCCCCCCCCCCAAAAAAAAAAAAAAAGGTAGCTATAAAAGCAAATGTCTTTGATTTTAAATGGCTTATACTATTCTCAATAATAAAGCTGTAATTCAAGAGCAAAAATGAGGACTCTGTTCAAGAAGCTGTATTCAACGCTGACTTGTTCGATTCCAGCCACTTCCAATCTCATCTCCAACTACTTTTCCCTTGTTAACTCATCGCCAAACTGCAAGCATTTGCGCCACCTTCACGCTCGCTTGCTCAGGACCTCCCTTTACAACAATGTTGTCCTAAGCTCTAGGCTTGTTTTGGCCTATTCCCAGCACAACAACCTCACCCCTTATTCCCTTTCTGTCTTCTTCCATATGCCCCAAAGGAATATCTATTCTTGGAATATCATAATCGGCGAGTTCTCCATCTCAAATTCCCCCATTAAAGCCATAGATTTGTTTCTTCAAATGTGGCAGACTTGTGATATCAGACCCGATGACTTCACTCTCCCACTGGTTTTAAGGGCATGCGTGAGTTCTGGACTGGTGAAACTAGCTGTTTCCTTTCATGGATTGTGCCTGAAACTGGGTTTCGAAAGGAGTCTATTTGTTGCTTCTGTTTTGGTTTTCTTGTATGCTAATCTTGGGAAGATTTTTGATGCGAAAGTTCTGTTTGACGAAATGCCGAAGAAAGATGCAGTGATGTGGACGGCAATGTTGGATGCATATGCGAAGCATGAGGCACCGATGTTGGGTTTGGTATTGTTTAGAGAGATGGTTGATGCAGGGGTTACGCCTGATTGGGTGGTTATGCTAAGCTTGCTTTTGGTGTGTGGACAATTGGGGTTGTTAAAGCATGGGAAGAGTGTTCATGGATGGTGTGTTAGAAGGTGTTTGGAGATGGAGTTGAATTTAGGGAATGCTATTGTTGATATGTACTTAAAGTGTGCTATATTAACTTATGCTCATAGGGTTTTCAATATGATGAACCAAAGAGATGTCATTTCTTGGAGCTCTCTCATATTGGGATACGGTTTGATTGGCAATGTGAGTATTGCTTTGGAACTTTTTGATAATATGATTGCCGAAGGTGTTAAACCAAATCAAGTTACATTTCTTGGCATATTATCAGCATGTGCCCACGGTGGACTAGCAGAAATAGCAGGTTCATGTTTTGAAATGATGAAAGATTATGGGGTAACGCCAGAGTTGAAACACTATGCTAGCATGATTGATTGTTTGGCGAGAGCTGGGCTTTTGGAGCAGGCAGAGGATTTTGCTAAAGCAATGCCTATGGAACCTGATGCAGCCATCCTAGGAGCTATCCTAGCTGGCTGTCGAGTTCATAATGATGTTGAAGTCGGTGAACGAATTGCAAAGAAACTTATTAGTCTAGAGCCAGAGAAATCTGGATATTATGTGTTGTTATCAAACATATATGCTGCTGCTAGTAAGTTTGATGAAGCTGCGAAGGTACGGGACTTAATGAAAGGGAAGAATGTATCTAAAGTACCAGGTTGCAGCTCGATTGAGTCGGAGAGTTAGCTTTCCTCTTCATCAAAACAATGAAGCTATGTTACTGCTTTTCTCTTCCTACAAGAAGGGGTAGATAAAGTCGGGTATTATTTCATTGTTTAAGCGCAGCTCGAGATATTCTACTGAAGTTTACTCCACAATGGAAAGTAAAAAAAATCAGCCGTGAAAGCAAATTCCAGGGATAGTGGATGGCAGGTGAGAGCAGATGAAGGGTTTGACTATGAAAAGATGGCTCCCAGATGGGGAGACAGGAAGAAGAACGGCGTTTCTACCGTCGAAGGAGCAGCTGAAGAGAATTTATCCTATACATTTATAAGAACGGAAAACGATTTCTAGTCTGAATAAGCTATTAGCAATTGAATCATTTTGATATTTGTAGTAGGTTTTCAATTATTAAGAACTAGAGATCGTAATAAAAGCATTTCATCTCTCATCTTGTTAGATGCCCATATGACTTGAAGCAAAGTAGCTCTGCTACTCATGAGTCAGCTTCAAACTTGAAACTTGAAACGTTTTGCCATTATATTAGTCCCTTATGCAAAGAAAGAATTAGCCCTCCAGTCCTTCTTTATCCTCTTATTCCCTATTTAAAGCAGCAAGCAAAATGATTCCAGCAAATCTGGGAACCATAGAGAGAGATCTATCCGGCTGACGCCACTTCTATTTCCATTTCATAACAGGAAAAAAAAATCTTATTTTTTTCAAAAAACCACAAGGGTTGAGATCTCGGAGTTGATATGCAAATAAATCAACCTAAAATCACTCAAAAAAATCGCAGTCACTAATTCCATTTCATTTCAAAATCCACCAAGTTACTTACAATTCTTGAATGGCATTACAAAACTATACCATGTTCACAGAAACCGGAATGAGCGGCTTCTCAACGCTTGCTTCATTTAAACGATTTTTAGTTGCCTATGCCACACCTTCAAATTCACTGTTGTCAATCAAGCCAGCCCCGCAAATTGGTTGGCCTTGCAGGCTTCAATGGGATATCCGGCCCATTCACCACTCCAAGGTCGTTTATTATTTTCAAAAATTTGTAATTAAAAAAAAAAACAACAATCAATTGGGCTTAAGTTGATTGGCCCACACAATTGACATTAAGTCACATTGCATGATTCCTGAACTTAAAATGATATCCCGTTGCCAAGGATTCACCGGGTTTCCGCCATTGTTTTGAATGGCAAGTCTCCAAGATCACACATACACGTGCATGTGTGTGCGCATATATATATATATATATATATACACGTAAAATCAGCCACAATAATTGGGCAAAATATAATTGTGATCGCTTTATAAAAGGTGAAAGGGAGTGGCTACTTAGGATGGATTTTACATATTTGGTGTATCTTTTTCTACTAGTCATGGTTTATCCGTTATATTGATTGATAAGTACTGGTTTTGAAAAAATATTAACACGATAATAATTTACATTTTCTCATTTTTTATATTAGTTTGTATTGATTGTATCAACACATATTCGTCCATATCAATATGTACTAATTAAAAATATTAATATTTTCTCTTGTATGATTATTTTTATTTGATAATTTTATTTAAAAATAAAATATGTTTTTTTAAATTAGGCTAATGGATCTTTTTAATAATAATTTTTAAATGTTTTTATATTAATTTATTTCACTTATAATTTGATGTTTCAAAACTTTTCATGTAAAATATTTTATAATTTTAAAATTTATATTTACAATTATATATAAATATATAGATGAATGAAACAGATATGTTTGTTTATATGTAATTTATATTTTACTTAGGAAGATGAAAATCAATTGTATATTAATATATGAAAAATAAATATACCAGTAAATTATAAATGACACATTGATTACCATACATATTAGTACTAAAGCAAAATAATATGCCAACCATCAAAATACTAACTAGTTTACTATTCTCCTATTATAAAATTAAAGATTTAAATTTTATTTACCCCAATATATTTTTCATCATACCGTATTTATTATATTTATAAATATAATATATATTATTATGATAAATTATAATACATATTAATTATAAATATCGATGATATAGGGAATCAAAATCTTTACATAACAACAGCAACATAATGCTGCGACTTCTATTTAAAACTTTTAAAAAATTACTAATTGTATTTGGTTCATAAAATGTATTCCAGCATTTTCACATAAAACAAAGTTTATTTGTACGTAAAGAATGTAGTACAGAACTAGCTAGAAAATTATTTATATAACCACTCACAAGCCCACTTTCTTTAGTTCTATCCATTCACTGTCCTTGTTAGCCAATGTCTCTTTCCCACTCTCTCAACAATTTGAAATTTCAACAACTATATTCATTTCATTTGCACATTCGACGTGCATTTGCGTGTGGGATTTGGCCAATGCATCGTAGGATATATAATAAATAATAATAATAATAATAATAATCTAGGTAAGTCGGAGAGAATAACTATATTGGGAAATATTAGTAACTTTCAAGTTGTATATCAATCCTGGCTGCCTGCCTACTCTTTTGGTTAGACCCAGGAATCAAGATATAAGCTGAAGGGGAAAGGTAAGGGGAAGGCCAAGGGGTACAGTCAAAATTTCCTGTTCCAAATATATAAGAACATGTATATCATGGTGTAAAAGTTGTTTATAGTACATGTTCCATCAGCGGCTGTCTTCAATTTACACAGCATTTCAGCTCCGATTCATTATACATAAACTTTGTCTTAATTTTAGTTGACCACAGCAGTCTCCTTTATCAGCTAGCATGAGAAAAAAGCTGCTTGATTCCCCCGAAAACATGCAGCTGCTTAAGCTTCAAAAACTTCAAATGGGGCTTTTGTTAGATTCGTCACCACGCCAGGACCCTATGTATGCTATGTAATGCAGCACAGTTGGCTCAAGTCAAGGGGTTCAGTAATCAGTACTGCTAGCTACTAATAATTACCTACTGACTGTTTAAAGTGTTTGTGATGTTTCTGATGATATCTCATTATCATTTATTCCACAAAATTTGATGTTGGAAGCTATATATGGGGAGTAGATATCATGTGCCAAATTTGTTTTCTTTTTACATTTTGTGAAAAGCTAGCTAGATATCGTGCATCAACTCATCATGGCTTAGGGTTGTGTTTCAAATCATCTCAATTTAATTGGATTTAACTCACTGCATGCTTCGGGTTGAGGGGAGAGTTTGGCTAGCTAGCATTATAATGGCAAATTGAGTGGGAATTTGAGTCAATTTTAATACACTTCCAGTTCCTTCCACGACCTCACAAGTTTGATTTAACTTTAACCACTGTTTTAATTGCATTTGTGACAATCATATATAACTTATTTATCTTCTATTTAGATTTTTCATTACTACATTTTAATATATGTATATTTACACAAGAATATCTAATGAAAAATACTGGAAGATTCATCTTTAATACACTTAAAAGTGAAATTTTTTTAGCCTTTTAAACGAAATTAAAAAATTATTTCATGCTTTTTTTTAAAAAAAAAAAAAGAATTTCCCTATATCTTAAAAGATATATATACATATATTTTTTACTGTATAGCAAATGGTATAGATAGTGTATTATTGGATGGCAAATATTATTATACTATTGTTAAAAAACGAGCACTTCTATCATACATATATATTGACATTGTCCTAATGTGCACAATGAACACTACAATTTCATTAAGAATTAATTTATATTTTATATAACTATCCTGTTACAACTTAGACTTTACTTTATAAATGCTTTTTTAATTTTTTGGAAAAATATAAAAGGAAAGCTAAACATAATAGCAAAAAATAAAAGGGGTATGAATTTACCAAAATCAGTCTTAACCTATATAAATAAAGAAGTCAATATATATTCCATTATATATATATATATATATGC
This sequence comes from Adansonia gregorii, assembly GCA_038382025.1. NCBI lineage: Eukaryota > Viridiplantae > Streptophyta > Magnoliopsida > Malvales > Malvaceae > Adansonia > Adansonia gregorii. Next base: position 13,019,794 of record JBBYHO010000005.1, read on the forward strand.
ATGGAATTTTGTTATTCCATGTCAATGCAGTATAAAACATTAACTCATTTATCTTACATTTTTATATTCACATTATCATATATGTTGATATACCATGTTATAAGAAAAGAAAATCTTATATTTTAAATTGTGTACGTGCATACAAAAAATTGTAAGAGATGGTAAAATCTCAAAAACATAAAAAAATATTCTTCGTTTGACTCTTTTAGTCCCGTAAAAATCTATTTAAAATCTCAGTACTATAGTAAAAGAGTATTTTTAATCTTTGTAATATTACATGCAATATTCCAATCTCTGTATTTTTCAAATTGCAGCAAATAAAAAAAAAGTTAATGATGTCATTCGAATATCGATAAAATACTGACGTAAAAATTTTAAATTTTATAAAAAAAACTCAACCCTACCCTAAACCCAAACCTATTTTTGTGTATTTAAAATTTAAAATCAAATAATACGTCCATTTTTATTAACATTTAAATAGCTTTTTTAACACTATTAATAATTTTACCTTATTTGTTATATTTTTAAAAATAAAATAATTAAAATACTAAATTTACCAATATAAAAATTAAAATACTATATTTAATATAGTACAGAATTTACAGTAAATTTTTACCTTTTTAGTTTATGCAAGAGTGTCTTATTTATATAAAAAGTAGTAATAACCAATTTAAAAAGGAACTCAACAATAATATTTTATTTTAATCTTGAATATATCGTTCTTTAATCGTATTATAATTTTTAATATATTTAATTATATTTATTAATTTAACATAATGTTTAATTTTAGAAAAATAAGCAAACTAATCTTAGATCCTATACGTATTAAACATGAAATTATCTTTGTTAGACGTGTTAACCATGAAATTATATATAATTACAAAATTCTTATAAAAAAAGAGAAAACAAGAACTGATCAAGGATCATGGACCAGACGATTCTTTCAGTACTCACTCGGAAAAGAGGGGAAAAAAAAAACACTAATGATCATTAAAGACAAGAAGAAAGAAGGGCAGGAAAACAACACAGTCAAATACAATATCGATAATATGTATACACACACACACACACACATTAATTGCCTTCTAGGCTACCAGAAATAAAATAAAGACAAAGATCTCTTTTTGTCGTGCATAGAACATGCAAGCCTCGTTAGGGTTTTCTTTCTAATGTCTCAGCGTCTCCTCTCACCATTACTCCATTTATTTTTTTAATGATAGTAATAAAAGAAAAAAGGAAGAAGGGAGAAACTGATCAGAAGCCTGCCTGAGATAACAGCGTTGGTGATGGTAGTGTAACATCATGAGTGGAACAAGCACAAGAAGAGGAGAAGAAGAACTATGTCGTCACCATTCTTCATTAATTAAAGCATATGATATGATCATAAATTCCCCCACCAACTCTGAGGGGATAGAGAGAGAGAGAGAGACATGTATATAGTACTACTGCTACAAAACAAACAAAAGAAAAGAAAAAGCCCAGAGAGTTTATGTTTTCTGTCCCAACTCTATGCTGGTTGGTTCCACTCATCAGAGATCAGATGAGATCACAGCAATCAACTTCACGTTTTCCATGTTAGGTTTTGATATAAGGTTTCTCTTCCCACGAAAAAGATCCTCCACTGTTTTTTTCCCTATTCCTTACTTCCACTAAATTAAAACAATCCCGGCCCTTTCCACTTCTCTTTCTCATCAAACCAATGCCAAAATAAAAACCAGCCAGCCGCTCAATGATCTCTCTTTCTCTATTTGATTTCTTCCTAAAAATTCTTTGAGTGAACCCATATTTTAAGTACGCAAACCACACCATCATTATCTATTTTGTCCACTCGTAGAAATACATAAATAAAAAAGAAAAGAAGAGCAAAATGATCACTCCCATCACGAATACTTGAAAAACGTAACAAATGTACTTAAAGCGCTTTTGTAAGTTAAAGAGACCTGTGTTCCAGAATACTGATGTTGGTTCTTTGTCTCTTCACATTCCCTGAAGAAGAGTCATCCACAGAAGTCTTCTCCATCACCGCTTTCAATGCTTCTTGTATTGAACTAATACAATATTGCAGCTGCTGTTGTTGCTGATCACCACTACTGCTGGAGTCTTCCTCCCCGGTAATAAACAGAACATTCTTTACACGCCCACCAAGCGTTGTAATCTCAGCTTTTAGTGTTTTTAGACGTAAAGCTTTCAATGTCTTGATTAGGTCAGGCAGAAGATCGGACCTATCTTCACAGCAAAGTGAAGCTTTGATCACAAACTTACCATCTTCTTCCGATGTATCGACGGTTAGTTCATCAATTTCGGTCGGTACAGGGCTCGTTTCTGCTATCAAAGAAGTTTGTCGTTTCAGCTCCTTAACATGTTGGATTACTTCTGCAAGCAGTGAAGCCTTGTCCGTCTATGTCACAAAGTGGTAACCAAAACAAGAACAATTACAGGAGAAGCATTTAAATAACTTTGTATTAAACTCTACGAAAACATTAAAATGTAGTTAATATAATAGTACTTATTTAATTAACCTGCATATTAATAGGTTACTTTTGCTAGTGAAGAAGCTTTCACATCAATGCATCACAAGAAATAATCAACAGAAGAAAAACAGAAGAGAAGTCAAATTAAAGTGATTGACAAAATCAAATAGATGGGAAATGGTATGTTATAGTGGTTTTAATGTGAAAAGTATAGGTGGATTTTCCTGTTTTCTCGCTTCTTTGAGGATTCAAAACTTGAAAGTAACTCAAAGAACAGAATGTTAACGGTGGGGGTTTATTTTTATCTCAAGGGAAAGGCACTGGCGTAATAGTGTGGACTGACAAAGGACGCTAGTTTGTCTCTCTTTATTGCTTTTCATTCCCTACTAAACGGATGATCCGGCAAGAAATTCCCATGGAAGCTTTTCAACTGCTCCATGGTTTCTCTTTATCATATCAACCGAGCGACATTAACGCTTATTTCCTTTTCGTATTCTTTTTCCTCCTTGGAACTACCACAAGACTGTTAAGAATAAGCCCAAAGACAAGCTTTTTCCATTTTGAAAAGATAAAAGAACAGATTGAAAAAAGACGGGCCGAGTAAGAAATGTGACGACCTTCCAAGTCTAAATGGGTAGGTTTTGATAACATATTATCAGACCATCTAAGTAGAATCTTAGGAAGATCTGCAGATATATTTTTGAAGGGAAAATGCTCAATAAAATACAAAACAAACAGTGCGCAAAAAAGGTGTATGACACTTTCATAGTTCCATATAATATACTAGGACATGTGGTACGCGTGATGATTTATAATGGTTTTTTTTTTTTTTGACAATTTTACAGCTATGTTTTGTTTTGTTTGTGAATAATTTTTCACTACTAGTATATGCAATAACTACAACTTACTTTCGTGGTGCTTGGGAGTAAGCTGCGTAGCTTGGCGAGATGGTTGTTGATTCGTTCTCTTCTTCTCCTTTCAGCTTCACTGTGACTTTTCGAAGCAGCGAGAGCCTTAGCATCCATTATTTCTTGAGCGGTCATCTTACCTAGCTCAGCTTGTAGCCCGAAAGGAGCTGAGCCAGGTTGAACCACCGGTCCTAGAGTGTCGGATAATATCCTTAGATGATCAGCTGATGGGCCGTCATAGGCAAACTGTAGGCTAGGAGCTCTTCTGTTGAATAAACCCCCATATGATGACGGTGGAGGAGGGACTAGAAAAGGGTCATCGTCTCGTACCGGGTTTTCAGTAAAGTGGGCTGGATTGAAAGCATGAATAGGAGGCAGAGACCATGGTAGGATGGGAGATACTTCAGGGAATATCAACCCTCCCCTAGTTCCTCCAAATAAATCACTGTTCTGTTGTGGGTGATGTTGTTGCATCTGTTGGTGTTGTTGAATAAATAACTGTTCTTGGTAACCTTGTAAGTTATGGATGGCTTGAGAACACTCCCCTTGATCTTCTTCTTTCTTTCCACACATCCCTTGACCTTTCCCTTCCTCCCCTTTGCCCTTCCTAAACTCTGCCTCAAAGAAAAAAAACTAGACAAAAGATCGATTCAAGTGATGATCACTTCCTTCTCTGATGTGAATTATATGTGATACAATAAGGATATATATGTATACATATATATAGAAGTTGGTTTTAAACTTTCCTAAAGGAAGCGGAAAATTGGAAGAAGGGTTACGAAAGAAAGAAGCAAGAGAAAAAATAAACGAGACAGACCTTCCTTTGATATGTTAAATAGCTTGACTTTTCAGAGGTCTCTCAATTCTTCTTCTATATGATCTCTTTGAGATGGTGGCTATTGATAAAAGAAAGAAAAGCAAAGCCAAAGCAAAAACAAAAGGGATTGGACTTATAGACTATGAAGGATCACTCAATCTCTTTCACTTGGGGTAGGTTAGTTTCTGCCACGCCTTTGTGCCTTTGTGGGTGATAGACCCCTTTTTTATCCTTGGCTTCAAAATAAGCTTCCCTTTTCCTATATGCTTTGCTGGAGTCTTTTTGTTTGCTTTTTTTTTTTTGCTTGGTTTTTTTTTTCTTTTCACTGACGATATGCTCCCTTCCCTCGCCACAACTCTAAATTTATAGGGTCTGCAAGCACTGCGAGTGATCTCCTTTGCTTTCTTCTGAAGGCATTCTCTATCCATTCCTGTAGCAATCAGGATCCTTTTTCTTTATTCTATTTTAATTTATTGTTTTCAATTTTATTCTATATATATATATA